>ONZH01006150.1:0-527766 GCA_900303285.1 Rhinella marina | reverse complement strand
CAGCGGGACAGTCCCGGATTGCAGTGGCAGTCCCGCTGTCCCGGTACGGGGGAGGTATGTCCCGGTCTCTGGCAGCTGTCTCTGCGTCCGTAGGACGCAGAGACACTTGCCTGTTGCAGGAAGGAGCAGACAGCCGGAATCGGCTGCCTGCTTCTTCCATCCTCCCTCCTGTCCCCCCTGCAGCTCCCCATACCTTTTATCCATGCATCGGGTCTCGGCGGGGGGCGGGGCCGGCCGTCAGCATAGGCTCCGCCCCCTTCAGGCACGAGCAGAAGATCTTCCTGCTGATGCTGGCCCTGCTGCTAGGGAAAAGGTAAGTGTAATACTTTTATTTTTTTAACTTTCTGTGGACTGTGACATCAATGTTATTCCCTGGACTGTGACACCACTGTGTCTATTATGCCTGTACTGTGACATCACTGTGTTTTTTAAATAAACACAGTGATGTCACAGTACAGGCATAATGGACTGTGACATCACTGTCTTTATTATCCCTGGACTGTGACATCAATGTTTATTATCCCTGGACTGTGACATCACTGTCTTTATTATCCCTGGACTGTGACATCACTGTCTTTATTATCCCTGTACGGTGACATCAATGTTTATTATCCCTGTACTGTGACATCACTGTGTTTATTATCCCTGTACGGTGACATCACTGTTTATTATCCCTGGACTGTGACATCACTGTGTTTATTATCTCTGTACTGTGACATCACTGTGTTTATTATCTCTGTACTGTGACATCACTGTGTTTATTATCCCTGTACTGTGACATCACTGTGTTTAGTATCCCTGTACGGTGACATCACTGTTTATTATCCCTGGACTGTGACATCACTGTGTTTATTATCTCTGTACTGTGACATCACTGTGTTTATTATCCCTGGACTGTGACATCACTGTGTTTATTATCCTGTACTGTGACATCACTGTGTTTATTATCCCTGTACAGTGACATCTGTGTTTATTATCCCTGTACTGTGACATCACTGTGTTTATTATCTCTGTACTGTGACATCACTGTGTTTATTATCCCTGTACTGTGACATCACTGTGTTTATTATCCCTGTACAGTGACATCGCTGTGTGTATTATCCCAGTGCAGGAAGAGGTAAGTGGTCTGTGTTTTGTGTGTTTGTTTTCTATTTTTCAGGGTCGTGAATGCAGAGGACTACGTCGGATTCGGTGGACTACGTCGGACCAGCTTTTTTTTTTTTTTTAATAAAATGGTCAAACAGGGGTCTGGGGGAGTGTTTATTTCAATAAAATGTTTTATACTTGTGTGTGTATTTTTTTTTTTACAATACTACAGTTTTAGTAATTATGGCTATCTACAGACGGCCCTGATTACTAATACTGGGCTTAGTGCTTGCCGGTATGGCAGGCCAGCACTAACCCCAACATCTATTACCTCGGCACCCACCGCCACCAGGGGTGCCGGGAAGAGCCGGGTACCCGCAGGACCGGACCTTCTAAATTGAGGGTCTGGCTCTGGGGCGGCTGCAGGCTGGTACCATTAGGCTGGGAAGGGCCAATAACCGTGTCCCTTCCCACCCTGGTAGTGCCAGGCTGCCGCTGCTGGTTGTATCTGGCTGGTGAAGGAAAAAAGGGGGGGACCCCACGCCATTTTTTTTTTTTAATTATTTAATTATTTTTGTAAAAAAATGGCGTGGGGTCCCCCCTTTTTTCCTTCACCAGCCAGATACAACCAGCAGCGGCAGCCTGGCACTACCAGGGTGGGAAGGGACACGGTTATTGGCCCTTCCCAGCCTAATGGTACCAGCCTGCAGCCGCCCCAGAGCCAGACCCTCAATTTAGAAGGTCCGGTCCTGCGGGTACCCGGCTCTTCCCGGCACCCCTGGTGGCGGTGGGTGCCGAGGTAATAGATGTTGGGGTTAGTGCTGGCCTGCCATACCGGCAAGCACTAAGCCCAGTATTAGTAATCAGGGCCGTCTGTAGATAGCCGTAATTACTAAAACTGTAGTATTGTAAAAAAAAATACACACACACAAGTATAAAACATTTTATTGAAATAAACACTCCCCCAGACCCCTGTTTGACCATTTTATTAAAAAAAAAAAAAAAAAGCTGGTCCGACGTAGTCCACCGAATCCGACGTAGTCCTCTGCATTCACGACCCTGAAAAATAGAAAACAAACACACAAACACAGACCACTTACCTCTTCCTGCACTGGGATAATACACACAGCGATGTCACTGTACAGGGATAATAAACACAGTGATGTCACTGTACAGGGATAATAAACACAGTGATGTCACAGTACAGAGATAATAAACACAGTGATGTCACAGTACAGGGATAATAAACACAGTGATGTCACAGTACAGAGATAATAAACACAGTGATGTCACGTGGATAATACACACAGTGATGTCACTGTACAGAGATAATACACACAGTGATGTCACTGTACAGAGATTATAAACACAGCGATGTCACAGTACAGGGATAATAAACACAGTGATGTCACTGTACAGGGATAATAAACACAGTGATGTCACAGTACAGGATAATAAACACAGTGATGTCAATAGTACAGGGATAATAAACACAGTGATGTCACCGTACAGGGATAATAAACACAGTGATGTCACAGTACAGGGATAATAAACACAGTGATGTCACAGTACAGGGATAATCAACACAGCGATGTCACAGTACAGAGATAATAAAACACAGTGATGTCACCGTAAAGGGATAATAAACACAATGATGTCACAGTACAGGGATGATAAACACAGTGATGTCACTGTACAGAGATAATAAACACAGTGATGTCACAGTACAGGGATAATAAACACAGTGATGTCACAGTACAGGGATAATCAACACAGCGATGTCACAGTACAGAGATAATAAACACAGTGATGTCACCGTACAGAGATAATAAACACAATGATGTCACCGTAACAGGGATAATAAACACAGTGATGTCACAGTACAGAGATAATAAACACAGTGATGTCACAGTACAGGGATAATAAACACAGTGATGTCACAGTACAGGGATAATAAACACAGTGATGTCACCGTAAAGGGATAATAAACACAGTGATGTCACAGTACAGGGATAATAAACACAATGATGTCACAGTACACCTGTGCAAACAAGGCCTGGGGGGGCGCAGATAAGGCTATCATCATGATTTAGAAAAATCATTCCCCGATGAAATGTTGCAGTTCTCAAAATTCATTCAAACTAATGAAACTCCACCAGCACTGGAATGCCTTAAAATAATCAGAAATAACAAATTGCCTGTACTGTGACATCACTGTGTGTAGTATCCCTGTACGATGACATCACTGTGTTTATTATCCCTGTACAGTGACATCACTGTGTGTAGTATCCCTGTACGATGACATCACTGTGTTTATTATCCCTGTACGATGACATCACTGTGTTTATTATCCCTGTGTAGTAAAGGGACTGAGTGAGATTAGTTTATAGTGGGCGGGGTTAGGGGCGTGGCCTACTGCAGAAAAAATTTGCCCGCGGCGCGCTGCGCGCGCCGCACAATATGTCCCTCTTTCTCTCTTTGCAAAGTTGGGAGGTATGCTAATGCCTTGAGTTGTTTCTCCACTTTCTACCCCACCCCTTTATAGAAGTAAGATGGCAACAACTTTTTGAAAAAGTCTCTGGCTTATATCAGCTTGACAGGCTAAGCCTGAGTTCACTTTTCAGTTATTTGGTCAGTTAGGGCTCGTTCACATCACCGTTAGGGCTTCCGTTCTCCTGCTCCGTTATAGGAGCAGGAGAACGGAAAGGACGGATTCGGGACATAACTGAGCTGAACGGAGCCTAAGGGACCCCATAGACTATAATGGGCTCCGTTAGGTTTCCGCTCAGAAGATGATTTTTGAAGCGGAGACAAAAGTTGTGCACGCAGGACTTTTGTCTCCGCTTCAAAAATCATCTTCTGAGCGGAAACCTAACGGAGCCCATTATAGTCTATGGGGTCCCTTAGGCTCCATTGGGCTCAGTTATGTCCCAAATCCGTCCTTTCCGTTCTCCTGCTCCTATAACGGAGCAGGAGAACGGAAGCCCTAACGGTGATGTGAACGAGCCCTTATTTCCATCAGGTATTGAAAGCCAAAACCAGTAGTGAAGCCTACACAGAGGTAAGGTATAATGGGAAGATCTGCACCTGTTCTGTGTTTTTTGACCTGCACCGAGTTTTGGCTCACAATAACTGATAGAAATAACTGATCAAATAACTGAAGTGTGAACTTGGCCTAAAACCAGGCTTTCCCTACCACTTCTGAAAACTGGGAGCGAATTTAGTAAAAACTGCAAAAATGGGTGCAAATTCTTGAGTAAAAAACGCCACAAAAAGTTGCAAGCCCCTATTTTTTATTTATGCAACATTTTGAAGCCAGAATTCTGGACTTGAGGGCCAAGATGGTTTACGTCTTGATCTTAAATATGTATTATATATAACAGGATAGGGCCATAAATGCTTGATAGATGGGGTCTCACTTCGGGATCATCAGTTGGAAGAACATTGTTTGATACCGCTGTTTGCCGATTTATGCGGGCTGTGTTCCCTAGAGAAGTGAATGGAGAGGTGGTCTCATTTGGGGAGTTATGGAAGAGGCTGAGCGGTTGGCAGTGTAGTGTAGACCTTGTGTTGGGAATGAGTTACGTGAATAGGACATCTTACAAACTTCAATTGAGTAGTATGGAACATCTTGTGGCTGAGACACCGCAAGGTATGAACGAGCCCAGGAGCATAACTACCATAGCGGCAGACCATGCGACTGCAATGGGGCCCAGGGCAAGAGGGGGCCAGTCCTTAGTTGGGATCATTCACCTCTTCTACTGGAGGTGAAAACTTGGTCAGGACTCTACCCTCTAAAGGAACAACTTTTAGCAAATGAGGCAGTGGAAAAAATGGCCCAAGGGTCATTGAAAGAGGTTTAGGCAGAAACCCTTCTGTCCTGTGTGGGGGGCCTTGTTTCATCCTTGCTATGGGGCCCTTGCTTCTCTAATGTATGACACTGAACAAGCATCTAGTTTGTATATGGGATATTGTTCTCATATCCTGTGAAGACTGCAGGAAGTAGACATCAGGATGTGTGCACGGCGAGTGGACTACTATAATACTACATAATAATGCAGGTTAAAATCCGCACAGCTCTGCAACATGGACCCTGTAAATAAAAGGATGGAGACCTCCATCAGACCAGAATCTTTATGAAGGATCAGTGTATTTAATGGCCCTCATATTATAACATGTCAACATCTATGTTAATGCATATTGTAAGAAGCCCCCTACATTCATTAAAAATCTGCTTTGGATAATCCCTTTTTGTGACATGGAACTCCTGAAGAAAATCTCATCATGGGAAGTCCCATCAGGCAGTGATCACTTGTAATCTGTGGAGGAACCTAGAAGTAAGTGTTTGACTTTCCTGCAGTGCCTCCACAGGGGAAAATAAGCATTACACAGTAGTTTCCATTGAAATCAATGGGCCATCTGGGTAACACAGGACCGAATGAGTCCTTCAGAGAGCGAGGGTATATCAGTTTTCTGCAGTGAAATGGAAAACAACCAGTGCAGGGGTGTAGCTAAAGGCTCATGGGCCCTGGTGCAAGAGTTCGGCTTGGGCCCCCTTACCTCAGTGCTTGTGGTCAGGGGCAGGGAAGCACATAGCCTTCCTGCTGCCTGAGGTAAAAAATTGAACCAGCACCCCCAATACCAATTCCCTCCATTCAGATGTGTAACTTGAAGATTTTGGGTCCCAGTGCCCTATCTATAACAGAACCCTCCCAACATGAACTTTCTATAATACTGGGGTTTTCTTATGGTCACAATGTTCTTTGGCCCCCTCAGGCTCCTGGGCCCGGGTAGCGACGGCTACCTCTGCACCCCCTACAGCTCTGCCCCAGCTGCTCCTGCCCTTAAACACTCCCAGGTGACTTGTTCCCCAGCTTTTCCCAGTGTCCAGAATGGAAAATCTGTCTTATTATGGAATATATCCTCCGATCTGGAATCACAGCAGATTTCTCATTCAGGAGTCTAGGACAGGTCAGTGAGAACCCATGTGGCAGATGTATTGTTTTGTACTTTTAACCTCTTAAAGCCCTGCGTGTAACCATAGCCTTAGGTCTTAAGATGGAGGTCCACTCTGAAGTGTTCCCATCCAGAGTACGGCCTCTTGGTTTATAAAAAAGGTGCCTTTAGGACGCCTTAGTAAATCAGCGCAGTGTTAACAGCTCGTGCATTGTGCGTTTTATCTCATGTTGGAAACACTTAATAAGACAATAGGCCGAGATCCCTTCCATCCCAAGCCTTTTGTTTGTCACGGCTCATAAAACAAAGAGAGACTAAATCAGGGCCGTCGTGTTCATGTTTATCTTCCATTCTTTCTGCCCTCGGTAAAAATCAGATGTTTCCTTGGGCCCCGATAAAAATAACAAAGTGCAGTGTTTGCAAGGATATCGTTCCGTGTTCCTCAGCCCCTCTCCGGCTCTGTCTGTTAAGATTCCTTAAGTAATGCGAAAACAAGCCCTGAGTAATTTATATTATTTCATGGAATGTGCAGCTTGTACCCAAAGTAAACATTCCTCTCGAACAATCATTTATTAGTATGTTTCATGCTAATTCGGGCTGGAATTCTGTCCCGGGTCCCATATCACAGGTGTTGTACACTCAGAAGATCAGCCAGTACGACAGCCAACAACTAGACTTCCTCTTTCGGGGGGTAAGTACAGGGCCCGGGACAGGATGACCCAGTAAAAAGTTGGAATCCAAACATCGTAAAAAAAAAAAAAAAAGTCAATAAAACGGAGGCTTAAAAAAAATAAAATGAAACATTTTGGAATTTTTGTATTTACAAGAGGACAGTGGGCACTCCTAATGCCATGGATCCTGCCAGAGGAAGAAGGCCAGGAACTTGTTCTCCTCATCTGCCAAGTGAAGGGTGGCAGGATCTTCAGGCTGATGCTATGAACCTGTAGACATTGGGAGACGTGTCCACTCGTTAGGAAAGTGGATGGGACCAGATGAATTTATATGTGGGCATCATGGAACCAACTAGTTGTGATTAGAACTTACCTCAGCAAACCTTATAGCTCTCACTTTTACATACAGGAGAGGGGACCCCGTTTATACTAAATTTCACTGCATGGAGAACAGGACCAGTTGTTTCTTGTGGGAAGGAGAAGACAGGAACTTGTTCTCCTTCTCTGTCAAGTGAAGCGTGGCAGGATTTCTGTGTGGTCCCCCATCTTGTTAGCTAACACTGTGGAACTTGTCCACTCATTAGAAAGGTGTATAGGACCAGATGGAACTAGAATTGCAGATATAGGTGGCCCTCATGGAACCACCTAGTTGTGATTAGAACTTATCTCAGCAAACCTTATAGCTATGCCCTCACTTTTACATACAGGAGGATGGTCCCCGTTTATAGTAGATTGCACTGTATGGAGAAGAGAACCAGTTGCTTGCTGCAAGAGGAAAAAGACGAGGAACTTGATCTCCTCTGCTGAGAGAAGGTTGGCAGGATCTTTAGGCTGGTTCTCCATCTTGTTAGCTAACACTGTGGAACTTGTCCACTCATTAGAAACAAGGATGAAACCAGATGGAACTAGAATTGTGGCCTATGTGGGCTTCACAGAACTACCCAACCTACCTCAACAACCCTTATAGCTATGCCCTAACTTTTACATACATGTGAGGGGTCCCAATTTATGGAAAATTTTCCTACATGGGAAAGAGGACTAGTTGCTTTCTATGATACACAGAAGACCAGGAACCAGGAAGGGCATGATCTTTAGGCTGGTTCCCCATCTTGTTTGCTAAATCTTTGGAACCTAAAGATATTTTGAGACTTGTCCACTCATTAGACACACCCTCTCCGAATGTGCACATAACCAATTGTTTTCTAAGATGCACAGACATCTTTATAGCTGTGCCACTTTCTCTAGAGCTTTTGACATACATAAAGAAGAGTGTGTCCTTGATTACCACCCCAACCTGGTCTCAGGGCAGGATGATAAGTCTCTTCTTCTTCCACCATTTCCATCCTTTGTAGGAGAATAGGTAGGTAGGACCTTCATGTAGAACCCCTACCTTGCATGGTAACATTGTGATACTGATGTCCACAGGAACACCTACCTAGATGGGATATGAACTAGGCCCAAACTTTCCCAGCAATCTCTGCAACCTTCAAGTGGACTAAAGTGTTAACCCGTCCAAACACATTAGATCCATGCCAGTCGAAACAATTTTGGTGAGCCTGAATGACTATCTAATGCAACATTTGGGGCCTCACTAGAAAGTAGTTGAATTTCAACATGCTCTATTATTTTGTTTTTGAGGAGATAAACCACCACTAGAGGTTTCTGCCGGCGTCAGATTAGTTTACATCTATGGCAGAGTTCTCTGGATCCGGCATTGCTGGCAACTGCCGCCTGCAGCATTTTTTTCTGTCCGACTCTCGCCATTCTCTGCCAGAACAGCCAGGCATGAAATTAGCTTTATTCCCCTCTCCTTTT
The DNA here is from genome assembly GCA_900303285.1 of Rhinella marina. Taxonomy (NCBI): domain Eukaryota; kingdom Metazoa; phylum Chordata; class Amphibia; order Anura; family Bufonidae; genus Rhinella; species Rhinella marina. Next base: position 519,238 of record ONZH01006150.1, on the reverse strand, counting down.
GTGGAAGACGTCAGAAGAGACAGCTGTTGGATGGACGAGTGTGAAACCTATATTTTTTTACCCCATTCTGAGCCCTTTCCACTGGACAAACCCTTTAAGGACCATCAGGATTAGACACTACTCCAGGGTTGGGATTTTCGTAACATATTCTGTAGTGTCCACCATAATCCTTCTTCTATCTGGTCCGGTAATAAATCCTGTCACAGTCCCTGCTGCACATTCACCGTTATCGCAACACAATTCATAATCCCCTTGCTGATCGAATCCGTAAAATATTCTGTAACTGGTTAATCCACTCACTGATTGGATAACGGGAGTTAAAACGCTCAATGGCTAATCACTTTAAGTAATTAGGTCATTAAACTGATTGGATAATGAAAGCAATAACAATGAATGGGAATTACAATGGGCAGATATGAGCCACTGGTCAGGGCTTGTTCAGCCTGGACCATCCCTTCATATTGTAGGTCCCCATGAAAGTCTGACGGGGGCGGTGGATCCTCTTATCAATGGGGAACTGCAACCAGTATTAGAAAAAAAATGGCTGCTTTCTCTCAAGAACAGCTCCACATATCTGTAGGGGTTGTTTCGAGCATTACATACTGAATTCATTGCAGGAATGAAGCTCAGCTGCAATACCATGCATAACCTGTAGACTAGGGTGGCACTGTTTTTGGAAGAATGACATTTTATTGTACTTGCAATCTCACTTTGATTTCAAATGATTAGGCGTTTTTTAATTTCATTGGTGGTCCTCCAGGAAAGACAGCTGAACTTACCCTGTAACGGGGAAGGCAGTCAGTGCATAAAGAGGTTGGTTGGGTTAGAAAAGCATGGCTCCTTTCCCCTGTAATATCAAAGCTCAGCCCCAGTCACTTCACTTGGCCTGAGCTGCAATACCAAACACGGCCTGTAGATAAGTGTGGTGCTGTCTATGGAGCAAAGCAGCCATGCATTTGTCTAATTCTGAACTCTACTAAACAAAAAACAAAGGGTTTATTCAGGAAGCTGTGGTGCTCACCAGAGCTTTGGCCTTCTGGGCGCTTACCAAGCACAGGGCGATACATTGTGCAGCAGCTGTGCTTGGTATTGCAGCTCAGCACCATTGACTTGAATGCGGCTAAGCTGCAACTAGGCCATGTGACTGATGTACCGTGACGTCACATGGTGTAGGAAGAGACCACGGCACTCACAGACACTCGGGACCCCCTCCAATCTGATAAAGTGGTTATCTAAGAATTAAAGGGGTTATCCAACACTATAAAAATGTCCCCCATACGGCTGGGCTCCTCACAATGTATATACTTACCTAGCTCCCCGCTCCCTGCACCACTCCTGGTCCCTGTACCGCCGCCGCTGCTTCTCTCCATGCACGGATGAAAACATCACGTCGCCCGCAATGCTAGGGAGGCTCGTCCCCGTCCCCACCTGGCACTGGCTGCTCCCCCCCCCCCCCCCCCGACACCGGATGTTTTCATCCGTTGATGGAGAGAACCAGCAGCGGCAGTGAGGGGACCAGGAATGGCACAGGGAGCGGGGAGCCAGGTAAGTATATAAATTGCAAGGGGCCCAGCCGTATGGGGGACATTTTTATACTGTTCGATAACCCCTTTAATCATCTTGTCATGATTGAAGACGCCATTACTCCTTGTCTCACACTTAGTGGTTCAGGAAGCTGAGATTAGGGGGATGTTTGTTGGGATTTTTACAGTGTTCTTGTGCTTATTACTGGATTCTTTTTCTGACTGATAAAAATAGCAGCTCAATTTGTCAGAAAGTAGATATTTTTGACCCTGCAGAGCCACTACTTCGGAAAAAAACAGCGTTGACCACAAAGTTCCCTGATGTCATAAGCCGGCTTGGAGAGAAATCAGCTCTACCAGTGTGAGGACCTCAACAAACCAGCAAACAAACAGCACATCATATCTCAGCTTCCAGCACACTGGAATACGGTTATGACTGTTGTCATCCCTAAATCTGCAGGTCATAAGGGGAGTTAGACTTTTGGGACCTTTTACACCGGCAGATGTGTACGGCCTTGTGCACTCCACTGTATCCGTTTTGTAGTCTGCAACTCGCGGACATGTAAAATACTAATGAGGTGCGTGCATCGTCCGCATTTTTTTGCAGACCCATCGACTTCAATGGGTCTGTGTCAGCATTTTGGGGAAATATTAAGATTTTCCGGAACAGACATACAGATGCGGAAAGCACACAGAAGATAGATGTACTTTCCATATCCGTATGTCTGTCCTTCAAAAATGTAGAACATGTACTATACTTGGCCACTAATCTGTGCGGATCGAACACGGACGGCAACCCTATTTTGCGGATCCACAATTTGCGGACCGTAAAATGCCTACAGTTGTGTGCCTGAGGCCTTAATGAGTGGCGATTAGTCATACGGCATGCCGATCCATGCTTGTGATCTGCTATTTTGGGGCCTTTTACATGGGCCGATAATTAAAGAATGAAAAGGACTCCTACTCGATCCTTATATCATACTGGATAAACACTCAGCCGACCGCTCTTGAGGTGATCACATGATTTATGTGGCGCCAAAAATGATCATTGCCGGTGGTACATTGTACTATGTAAACACAGGAAGTGCTTCTGACAAATGCTGACTGCATGGGCATGAATGATCGTATTGAGGATTGTTCATCCCTGTACTCATAATGAATGCTGCATTTTAATCTCCACTTTAAGGGGTTGTCCCATCTGGACATTTATATCGATAGCATGTGTCATAAATGTCCGATAGATGCACGTCCCACACCTGAGACCAGCTCAGATCTCAAGAACGGGGGCCCGTCATGAACGAAGAACACTCCATTCAGGGGTGCACCTAGCCTTGAGGCGAAAACTGAAACGGCGCCCCCCCCCCCAATTTCTTAACCTAACCCCTTTGCCACAATGAAAGCGCTCATTGCCCATTGCCCTTCCGCTGCCCCCCTCTTGCCCCTACCTGGTGCTGCCTGAGGCGATCGCCTCACCTGGCCTCATTGGTGGTGCACCCATGACTCCATTCTGCACTCCGAGCACAGGCTTGCTATTTTCGGCAGTTCCATAGTGGTGAATGGAGAGGACGCTGTGCATGCGCAATTTTCTCTGCAGGGCTCTGTTCTTGAGATAGGAGCAGGTCCTGTAGCACCTATCAGACATTTCTGGCATATGCTATTGATATGCTGGAACTGACCAGGTGGGATGACTGCTGCCGGTTGTTATGCCGAATCGGTGGTCAGGAAGAAATCCTTGAATACGGCAATTATATTTAGCATGGGGATGAATGACTGTCTTCATTTGTCAGTGACATCATCCAATCGTTGCTCGTTTATTGGGTGATCGGCGGCACATTAGCACGTGGCATTAGTCGGGATCGAGCGCTGTTCATTTCCAGTCATCAGCCAGCGTAAAAGGAGCCTTACATCCGGTCATTCGGTCTTCAAAATGTGACGAACAAAAAAAAGTAACCTACAAAATGGAGGAGTATAATGTACGGGTGTAGCGCTGCGAGAGGTAGCTGCTCAACGTCAGAGATGTAGGCGCCTGAGGAAGAGGCCCAAGGAACCTTGAAAGCTTGCAGTTGTGTCATCACCTTTCCAGCCATTAAAAGGCATCAACCACTGAGGAATCTCAATTTTTTTTTATCTTCGAGATGCAGGAATCCTCCGTGATTCTGACTCACGCGGCCACCGCACTGCCTGAAACGATTATATTAAACACTACCAGACTGCTCCGGCTGACGCTGCTCGTCGCTCCACTCCTCCAGTCTGCTATTACATCACCGTTTTCTGAATCAATCAGCGGTTAGGGACGGGTTATCCAGACCATCATGCCCCAAAAGGCCACCCGCATCGGTGTTCTAGATGATGTACAATTTTTACATCCCCTCGTTCCATTCGGTAGACATGGCTATGTGTGCAAATGGAAAGCCTTCTTTTCGGCTGGGATCCCCCAAGGTCACATATCCAGAAGGGTTTTTTTTTTTCAGATTTTATTAAAATAAATATTTACTTTGTGTTTCAGTTATATGCCTTTTTAGGATCTCTGCTTGCTGACAGTAACTGGGAGTATTTGCTTTTATCTAGAGACTGTTTAATGCATCTCATAGCTGGGAGTTTGCGCCAGTCTAGACAGTCCTTTTTGCATACCTCCCAACTGTCCCGAATCTGGCAGGACAGTCCTGGATTTCAGTGGCTGTCCCGCATTCCCAGTACGGGGAAGGTATGTCCCGCTCTCTCTGCCAGCTGCCCCTGCTTCAACAGACACAGCTGCCTGTAATGATGAAGCAGAGTACCATCGGCTCCCTGCTCCATCATACCTACCCCCTGCTGGCGCTCCATACTACAGGTCTGTCCAGGGGGCGGGGTTGGTCGGCAGTCAGCCTCTGCTCCTCCTCCTACACAGACCAGAGCAGCCGATGTGGATCCTGCTGCTGCTGGGGAACGAGGTATGTTTTGTTTTTGTTTTTTTTTTAATAACTTTCTGGACATATTACTGGACATATTACTGTGAGGGGGCACAATCCTGAGCATATTACTGTGAGGGAGCACAACTGGGCATATTACTGTGAAGGGGCATATATCAGGGCATTGCTACTGTGAGAAGGCACATATCAGGGCATAACTACTGTGAGGGGGAACATATCTGGCCATAACTACTGTGAGGGACACATGTCTGGGCATCACTACTGTCAGGGGGCACATATCTGTCATCACTACTGTCAGGGGGCACATATCTGTCATCACTACTGTCAGGGGGCACATATCTGTCATCACTACTATCAGGGGGCACATATCTGTCATAACTACTGTGAGGGGCACATATCTGCCATAACTACTGTGAGGGGCACATATCTGTCATAACTACTATCAGGGGGCACATATCTGTCATAACTACTGTGAGGGGGCACAATGCTGACATAATTACTGTGTGGTGGCATAAAGGGGGAATAATTACTATGTGGGGACTGGGTGAAATTAAGTGTTTAGTTATGTTTTGGGAGGAGTTAGAAGCGTGCCCTATTGTGGTAAAAATTTGTGCGACGCACATAGTGTCCCTTCTTTTCAGTAGTTGGGAGGTATGCTCTATGTGAGCTGAACAGTCTGGGTTCCAGGTTTTTCCTACACTGAGACATTGTAACAAACTATCAGCACAGAAGAGGGAAACATTCTGCTTATGTATTTAGCTTCTGGAGGACTGTCTAGTTGCCATAAAATGACTGTGGACTGTGGTTACTGCTATGTCCTTTTGGAGTTCCAAGCTCTGGATGTAAATGGGAATTTTCCATTCACTGACAGCAAACACAGAGCCAGAGAATGGCAAAACGCCAATGATTCCTGGGAAGAAAGGACTGGGGGGGTGGGGGCTACTCCTGACTCTATTTGGAAGAGCTCCCTTACGGTAGGTTCACATCTGTGGCAGGTAAATCCGCTCGTCTGCTCCGGCAGAGTTACCGTATCCAGCACCGCTGCACATCGCCAGATCCCCATTCACTAAAATGGGATCCAGTGGGGATCTGGCAGAAATGACGGCTTTCTGCCGGAGACATACCGCGGCATGCTGCATCCATTCTCCATCAGAAAGCCGCCATTTATTCCGGAAACCCTCTGGATCCCATTGTAGTGAATGGGGATCATTGTGCGGTGGTGTTAAGCTATGCCAAATACGTTAACTCCGGTAATCTGCTTCTCTGCCGGAACAAACTTCCGGATTTACCTTCCGCAGATGTGAACCTGCCCTTAAGATCACTTTCCACGGCCATAACAAACGCTGATCGATGAGATGTCAGTGTGAACAATTGGACTGACGCTCATTTAAAGGGCCTTTACATGGGCCAATGCAAACTGCATGGCGGACAAACAATCGTTATTACGATCATTCATCCCCCTAGAGTTTGCATTTTGTCAACAGTGCATCCCCTGTTTGCTGCGATGTGCTGCCGACAGTTTTTGTGTCTGATTAAAAGATCCGATTTGGAGTAAGTTAACCCATTCCCTTTGTGTTTGAATTCTGCCGGAAAAAAGTTGGAAATTTTGGTGCAGGTCATTTTGTTACCAAAAATTTAGAATTTTTTTTTTTTGCAATTTTTATTAGCTCTCAGCATATCCCTGTAATCCAGTCTCCTATGTCACCCCATGTGATCACCAGCAGAGAACCGGCACATACACAGGTGCTTGTCCTGTTCTGGGCGGAGGAAGCAGTTTTGGTCTGCGCATGTGCTGGTCTGAAAGTAACTTCCAGGTCCTGGGCCACCACAGCAGAAATGATACCAAATGGAGGGGACATTTTTGCAAGGCAGATTAAGGCATTGAGATCCTTTGTGACCGGCGCATGCACAGAAAAAAGTTGTCTGCTGTGTGAGGCTGGCCTGTAGATGATCAGTCAAAGGAAGAGGGACCAGAATAGCCCCCATAGAACAGGACTCTTGCATGATCTGGATACGCCCAGAGGACTCTTAAGAACCAATTTGCATACGGAGGAGTTTTTAAAACTATGTGTTGTAGGTAGGGTTGCCACCTGGCCGGTATCTCGCTGGCAAGGCCAGTATTTTAGTGGCCCTGCCGGTGCCAGTATTTTTTTCTACTGGCACGCTGGAGCGCATGTCCTGTCCTGAGCTTCCAGTCAGTAGGGGGGCGTTCACATTGGTGTGAGCAAATGGAGGAGGTGAGTGCTTTTTTTTTGCAGAAGCAGAGAAGGGGGCACTAATGGGGGCGTTATTCTAACTGTGGGCACTAATAGGGGGCATTATTCATACTGGGGGCACTAATGTGGGCATTATTCAAACTGGGGACACTAATGGGGGGCGCTATTCTAACGGGGGGCACTAACGGGGCATTATTCTAAATGAGGGCACTAATAGGGGGCATTATTCTAACTGGGGACACTAATGGGGGGCATTATTCTAACTGGGGGCACTAATGGGGGCATTATTCTAACTGGGGGCACTAATGGGGGGCATTATTGTAACTGATGGCACTAATGGGAGTATTATTCTAACTGGGGGCACTAATGAGGGTATTATTCTACCTGGAGACACTAATGGGGGCATTATTCTAACTGAGGGTAATAATGGGGGGCACTATTCTTCTTGGGTGGCACTAATGGAGGCATCATTGTTACTGGGGGGCACTATTTGAGCCATTAATCTTACTGGGAGCACTAAAGGCGGCGTTAATATTACTGGGGGCACTAATGGGGGTATTACTATTACTGAGGGGCACTAATGTGGACAGTATTAATTCTAGGCGACCCTAATGGGGGCATTAATATTATTGGGAGCCATAGTATGATAGCACCTTAACACCCTGTGTTAAGTCACGCCCCACAACCACACCCCCTTTGGGGTGTGGCTTAACTTGGCTGGTATTTTTTGTTGGGAAAGGTGGCAACCCTAGTTGTAAGATATGCAGGAATAGAGGGTAATTAACTTGGAATGATATCTGCAAGGCTTACAGCCCGGTGGGAGCTGATTAGATGGGTAAAACCTGGCGACAGGATCCCTTTAAGTGTTACAGAATCTCGCATGTTAACGGAACAAGACTCAGCACAAGAATTTAGGTTTCTCTTGCACAACCCGGATGAATAGTCGCCGAAGAATCCCAAACTATTTATTGGCTTCAGTCTTAGTATTAATTACCATACAAGACATGAGAGAAAAAAATACCGACCACATAGCTTCAGGTTCCCTCGTCATGTTCTAGGCCGCGCACATTTGTTTTTTATTACCTCCATCAGAGTTAAAGAGGGCAGGAATATTCTCCATAAAGAGTATCGCATGTCCGTGCAGAGCCATCAGTCCACGCTGTAGCTGCGCCACGTGCACGATTCATCATTAGCGCAGACCTGATGGTAATTGGAAACATTAAACATTAGCTGATTATTTATGATGGTGCCATGTGCCCTTAAAAAGCTTCATTCCAGCCATTTGTTTTAAGATAGTGCCACCTACTGTTCAAGGCGAGGATCTATCTTCTGCATAGCAAATTGAATTACTGGAACAAGCAAGGCAGAACCACTGATTGGCCACTCCAGAGGATTCTATCAGGGGCGTAGCTATAGGGGGTGCAGAGGTAGCAGTCGCTACCGGGCCCAGGAGCCTGAGGGACCCCAAAGACCCTTGTGCCTCATAAGAAGACACACAAAGCACTGAGGGAAGGGGGGCCCAAGCTAAACTCTTGCACCAGGGCCCATGAGGCTATAGCTACGCCCCTGAATTCTATCTATCTATCTATCTATCTATCTATCTATCTATCTATCTATCTATCTACCTCTTATCTATCTATCTATCTATCTATCTATCTATCTATCTATCTATCTATCTCCCTCTTATCTATCTATCTATCTATCTATCTATCTATCTATTATGTATCTATCTATTATCTATCTATCTATCTATCTATCTATCTATCTATCCATAACATGAAGTTAATGTTTTGGAAGCAGGAAAACAGAAAAGTGTAAGATCTGAGCGACTTTGACCAGGGCCCAATTGTGTTGAGTAGATGACTAGGTCAGAGCATCTCCAAAACAGCAGGCCTCGTGGGGTATTCCAGGTATGCCGTGGTCAGGGGCGGACTGGGAACCATTGTATACCTGTTATACTCCACAAGACCTGACGTTTTTCAGTGGCCCTTGAAAAAAACTAAAAGTGGCCCCAATGTTGTAGGTGGGTCCAAAATGACAGAAGGCGGGGGAACACAAGTAGATGGGGCCAATACAAGTTGGCAGGGTCAGCAATACCATAGCGCAACACAGAATACCATCCCAAAGATCGAAATACCTCTCCAGAAGCTTGTCCCTTTGTGGTGGCTATCAATAGCTGCCATGTTCTGTCCTCCTCCAGGTGTCTCTAATTAAGATATGGAGCAGGACTTCCTCTTATAATGGACAGATCCCCCAGAGCGTTTAGCTTGGGGGATACATGGGGGCACAATCACCATTTTATTTAATAGGAGGTCTTTTATGATATTTTTTCCCGCCTTTTTTTAACCTGTCAGATTTTTTAGATTGAATTCTGAGGTGATGAGGTAACCGTTTTTTTTCTGGTTTAGTTAGCTTACCTGTGCTGTTATACTCATTTCTGATTGGTTCTGGGCGTTGCTGGGGGAGAAATCCTGCGCTCGGATTTGTTGTTGGTATCTGTGGCGGGAAGCTTTCTCTTATTTATTGCAGGTGCAGTGGTCATCGGTGTCCAGTCTGAAGAAAGAAGAGGAGCATCGTCCCGCCCTCCCTCCCGCAAGCTTTATCTTTTGTTATCTTATTTGTCGCTTTGCTTTAATTGTAGGGGCTTAAGTCACTCAGTCTTCAGCTGGGTGGATGTAGTTCACGGTTGAAGAAGATGGTTATTCGGATTATTTAATTATTTATTTATTTAATTATATTTTTATGATATTTTTATTGATGAATTTTAATCTGAATTAATTTATTATTGGTAACCCTAAATAAAGCATTGCGGCCATTTTTATCCAAAATTAATGTTGTAATGTCTTTATTTTAGTTTAGCTAAGTATAGTTAAGGTGAAATGTGCCTCCATGACCTATACAGTGCTCCCAGTAGTATGTACCCAGCCAGCAGCAGTGAGGTGGACTCCCTGTAGTGTCTATGGCCTGGCAGTGCTTATGACAAGGACAGACATTTGTAATACACTTTTCTCACACGGACAGTTATGTGGTTGGGGCTCCCTGAGAAGTCAGTGGCTGAATTGTAGGCGCTTATCCCCAACACTCAATTTTGCAGGAAGCCAATTTCTATATTCTTGGTGTGTGGGAGAAAACCAGAGTACCCCCCCAAGCAAATACAGAGAGAATATAAAAACTCTGTGCAGATTCAAACTCTGGATCCCAGTACTGCAAGGCACCAGTGATAACCAATGAGCAACCATGCTGGTTAGTACCTACAAAAAGTGTTCAAAGGAAGGATTTAACAGTAAATCTGTAAATGTAAAAGCAAACACAAAGCAACAGCACTCTCCAAACATAGAACATATGAACTAATGCTATATTCACTATATAAAATGAATATGAGGTAGTTGGCAAATATATTTTGATCAAAATCATTTCCGTCCATCCACCACAGCAAGGTGACCTCAATCTGGACAGGAACCTTCTCTATATAATACTTCTCTGTGTCAGCCTCAAATTTATTTAGGAAGAGCAGGCTTCACATGTGTCTGCTCTATCTATATTAAATTAATTCAGGGCCTGTTGGCTGAAGGAGAGGTATCATATAGAGTAGGTTCCCGGCCAGAAAGCGGTCACTTTGCAGTGGTGGATGGGCACAAATGATTGTGATAAAAATACAGAACTGTGCTAAAGATTTAGGCAGGCGTGGGAAAAAAGCTGAGAAAAAAGTAAGAATGCTTTCAAAATAGAACTGTTAATAATTTAAATTGAAATGTATTCTTTAACAAGACAACAACCCTCAACATACAGCCAATGTCATTATCAACTATCAGCATAAAGAAGAACAAGGAGTCCTGGAGGTGACGATATGGCTCTCACAGGGCCCTGATCTCAACATCATCAAGTCTGAAGAGACAGAAGAATTTGAGCAAGCCTACATCGACAAGATCTATAGTCATGTCTCCAAGATGCCTGGACCAACTTCCCTGCCTAATTTCTCTTTTATTCATTCACTTTTATTAATTGATAAAAATAAACTATTAACACTTCTTTTTTTTTTAATCATTACAACAATTTACAAAATTTTTCCTGCCTAAAACTGTTTGCCAAGAACCTCATATTCATTTTGGTTGTAGTATTAGTCCACATATTCTATTTGGGTCATTTATCAAACTAGTGTGAAGTAGAACCAGCTTAGTTACCCACAGCAACCAATCAGATTCCACCTTTCATTTGTGAGAGCTCCTTTGGGAAATGAAAGGAGGAATCTGATTGGTTGCTAGGGGCAACTAAGCCAGTTCTACTTCACACCAGTTTGACAAATGACCCCCATATGTTTGCATTGTGTTTGATTTTGTATTTTCGACCATGGAGAAGCGCATGTGCATTCACTTCATTTTACAGGAGGTGCTGACTGACTTTGGCTTTTCTTTTTGCAGTATGCATTTGGTGGTGTGGCTGTCTCCATTTTGGTTCTGCACTCCTGAATAACCCACCTTTTCCACAGGATGTTTTTAGTTAGTACAATATATAGCTGTAGTTTCCTCTGTCTGGATCATTTGAGGCCTACTTTCACAGAAAGAGGTAGGTTCCCATCCAGAAAGAGGTCACCTTGCTGTGGTGGACGGGCCCAAATGAATTTGATCAAAATATATTTGCTAGGTACCTCATATTCATTTAGTACAGTTGATATAGTATTAGTTCATACATTCTTTGCTTGCAGAATGCTGCATTGTGTTTGCTTTTACTTTTCGCACACCTGCACATAGGGTGCACCTAGCCTTTCTGCTGCCTGAAGCGGAAACTGAAACAGGGCCCCCTCCAATGCCAATTTCTTAACCTAACCCCTTTGCCACATGAAAGCGCTCATTGCCCATGGTCCTTCCTCTGCCCCCTTCTTGTCCGTTCTGGTGCTGCCTGAGGCGAACGCCTCACCTGGCCTCATTGGTGGTGCACCTCTGCCTGTGCATTGACTTCATTGTACAGGAGATGCTGAAAAACTTTGTCTTTTGTTTACCGAGTGAACCTATGACAGGGTCCTGGGCACCCAACACTCATTGATGAGTAGCATAGACTAGCCCCTGAGGTCCAGTCCCACTGAAGAACTACTGTGGAGCAAATTGCTGAAAGGGTCTCTGCTTGATATGATAGAAAGTTGTCAGATCATGTATGGGAATATACAGCTACAGACTAGCAAGAGCGTCCATTCTGACCCATGTCCACTGCCATAAGTGCCTGAGCATCGGAAGAGGACCACTGAGCAATGGAAGAAGGCATCCTGGTCTGATGAATTTTACATTATGTGGATGGTTGGAGGTGTCAGCATCACCTGGGGAAGAGCTGCCGCCAGGATGTACTAAGGGAAGAAGACAATCTAGAGGAGTTAGTGTGATGCCCTGGGTAATGTTCTGCTGGAAACCTTAGATCCTGGCAGAGATCTAAGATCATATAGATCTGACACTTACCACGTAGCCAAACAGACTAGAAGCTCCCTTCAAGTCAGCGGTGCCCCCTAATGGCAGTGGCCTCTTTCAACAGGATAATGTCCCAGCCACACTGCAAAAATTGTCCAGGAACGGAGTGAGGAACATGACAGTGTTGACTTTGCCTCCACATTGTTGTGCTTTACTCACCATTTTTAAAAAATGCCTAGAAAAGGGGACAAGGCATAGAGGAGTCTTATTGTGCACAAATTTTGTAAGAAGTGGCGTAAGTAAGGAAAAAGTGAAAAAATTGTCGGCAAGATGCGTGAAATCTATCATACAGCATGAGCCACTGTGATAAATTTGGTGAATCTTCTGTCTGGATGGGCTAATTTAAGGGTATGTCCACAAGGAAAGTAATTTGCAACCGGGGCGGATTGGCCATAGACCCTACAGGGAAATTTCTCGGTTGGCCGATGCCCCAGGGGGCCACCCAAGTCCTCCGCTCTGCCACTGACGGGTACGTAATGAGCTATCAATAGTAATTAACGCTGTGAGAATCAGGAGCTCATGTATTCAGCCAGCGACCGCATATGTCCTCCTGAATTCAACTGCTGTGGCCGGACCTCACCTTCTAAGCCCCCTGCTCCATAGACAACTGGGGGAAACAACACAGTGAATGGAGCCTTTCGTTTTTAGTGCCGACGGCTGACAGGTAGATCTGATCGGTGGGAGTAGCACTGATCACATGCAAGCATCACATGGATATATTATTGATATACATAATGTGATGTCATGTCTGCAGGGCCAGTGCTGGAGCGGAGGATTTCCAGGGGTTGTCTTATCTTAGACATGTCAGATAGGTGCAGGACTCACCTCTGGGACGCACACCTATCTCCAGAACGGCGGCGGTGCATGCGCGGTCAAGGGCCCGTTCTGGAGATCCCGCATCTATCTTCCTTTGATGATATATCCTGAGTGGACACAACCCCTTTAAATGGTGAGCTTTTATTTAGATTATTATTATTTTTATGTGTATTTTATACCATTTCTTGCTTGTGGTCAGTTTCTTAAAATCCTGGACAATCTCTATAAAGCCGATGTCCACGGTTTATCGTTGATTATGGCTGGTCATCCTTGACATGTAAATGGTGGTCCTCCAAATAGAGGGGGCCAACTCTACTATGGGCCCCGTAGCTTTTACCTGTATGGTATTTACATCCTTATGATGTCCGCCGTAGTCGATTCCTAGTTTAGTCCCGTGGAATATTTTCTGAATAGTGGATATTTTTGGCACAAAGCGCCCCTTTAGATTCGAGGAGTGTGCGGGCTATAACTGGTTAAACATCAGCCTTGTGTCTATCCTGCCCGTCAGTCTCTGTTTTTTAACCCATGGTGCACCCGCTGCTGTGACTCAGGTAGGAGGATAAATATTGCAGACTATTTCGAGAAGTGGCCCTGTCTTTGACATCGCTTTTCCCGTCCTGCGAGCACAGGTGCAGAGCTTTGGGCCCCCGAGCGTCTGTTCAGTCAAGACTTACCAGAATAAATACAGAGGCGTCGGTGGTTTTATTAAAATAAATGGAATGTTTACATGGGGTTGGCAGACACTTCTTTCGATCCTTTGCACAGGCGAGGATGCCAGGAGGGCTGCAGGTGTAGCGGGGCACTGCCAGACCATAAGGGTTGGGCACAGTAGCCAAGCTAAACACAGGGTGTGCACGGTAGTCGCTCCCGCTCTGATCTCGCCGGCCCATAACATTTCTGCTGATCTGCCGGTACCAGCTGCTCCCTGTAAATATGGATGGCGGCTACAGGGCAAGTTTTGGGAAATGTTACAAGAGAAATTCCCCGATATTAAAGGGGTATCCTAAATAAACGTGTCATATGGCTGCCCACAATTTAGGGGCTGCTGCCCTCTGCACTTGGCAGGAGGGAAGCAGTCAGGATGCGGTGGAAGCGACTCAGGCTAGGAGTCAATAGTGGGGGGGGGGGGGGGGGTGAACCACAGGTACCAGGTGACATATCTAAGGGGAGAGACAGCAGTGTAATCCAAGGCAAGGACGCGTTCATACATGATCGTGGCAACAGAGATGATAGTCGAAAAAAGGGAATCTGTCATCAAATCCACCCTATTAAAACCAGCTCACAGGTCCGATGAGCCCTTGCAAGCTGAATGTAAGGTTCTTGCTCCCACGTCGCTCCGTGACCTTATTGAAGAGAAAATGGCTTTTATGGGTGCAACGAGAGTGTTGCCATTGCTGCTTGACTGACAGGGCCAGACATGAAGCTTGATTCACACCCGGCTGTGGAGTCTCATGACAGCGCGGTCAACACTGTGTGTGTACAGGGATGAAGGCCTCATGTAAACAGGTGTCATGAAGGAGCTCTTATGGGGAAGCAAATAACCACAAATCCAGGAAAAATATGTCGTCTGCCCCCCCCCCCTTCCCCGAACAGTGCAGCCCGATGCAGGAGCCCAATTATGTTTTGTGGCCTTATTGGCATCCATACACCAGTCTTGATCTCCCTGCACTGGCGTGAGAGGTGCCTAATTTATTAAGAGGCAGAAGCCTCATAACAAATAAGACGAATCTCTGCCCTGCCGGACGCCAGACAACCGAAAGGGGTGTCACAATGTGGTTTTATACAGCTTTGCTATATTCAGGCGCGGCTGAGGGCCTCTGTTACCCCCTTTGTTGAAGCAACAACCCGCTGGAATTCTGCATCTGCAGGAGAAGGACAGAGGTGCCATGATACCCCTTTAGTACTTTTACCCATTATGTCCCTTGTTTTACCTCTGCTCCATGTCCCTGTCTCAGGTGTAAGGCTCGAGGATAACGTCTGCAAGCGGCAGTAATGCCGATCATGGACATTACAGCCTAAAGGGTGAAAACCCAGTCAATGCGCGCTTCTGGATTAAGACCGGCATTCCCGTGCGGTGATCAGAGATGACGATCATTATTTATAATAGACTGGGTCTCTCTGGAGAGACCCAGCATATTAGAGCTGCAGTTCCTATGTTGGCCAGCAGGTGGCAGGCCAACCTAGGAGATCAGCAATTAGAGAATTACCTTATAGTCTCTAAAAAACAAAGTAGTGGACATTGTAGCCTCCTCGAGGGTCTACAATTTTTTTTTTTTTTTTAAAAAGTAAAAAAAATATAAAAGAATATAAAAATTTAAATCACCCCTACTTTCCTTAGAAAAAATAAATAAATACACAAATAAGAAAAAATATAAACATCATGGGCATCGCCACGCCCGAAAATGCCTGTGCTATTAAAATATCAAAATATTTTTACAATATGGTGAATGGTGTCAAAGAAAAAAGTATCAAAATGTCCGATTCGCCATATTTTCATCAATTTTTAAGGGTTTATGTCATGCACAATGGGGACATATCGCTAGCATAGGCCCCCAATGTCTTATAGGTGTGGGTCTTATAGTTGAGGGTCCCGCTGGGACCCGCACCTATATCCAGAACGGAGCCCCAAAAGTGAAGGAGGACACACTGCGCATGCACAGCCGCCCTCCATTCATTTTCTATGGGGCCGCCGAAAATATCGCTCAGCTATTTGCGTTGGCTCCATAGAAATGAATAGGAGCGGTGGGCGGTCATGCACGGTACGCTCCCATTCATTTCTATGGGGAGCTGGCTTGATGGTGCCGGACCGGAGTCCTCCAGCCACCACCTCGCAGGGCTCCAGTCTGGATATAGGTTTTGGTTTTTGAAAAGTTTTTTTTTCCCAAAGTTTAATTTATTTTTTCAGTATTTGTACATATAAAACCTACACATATGTGGTATCATTGTAATTGTACTGACCCAGAGAATGAAGGGCACAGGTCAGTTTTGCCTCATAAGAAATACTGTAGGGACAAAACCTGTAAAACTGTGGAGGAATTAAGTTTTGTCTTTCAATTCCACCCTATTTGGAATTTTTTCCCTGCTTCCCACTACATTGTATACCACATTAAATGGTGGCATTAGAGAGTACAACCTGTCCCGTAGAAAACAAGCCCTCATTTGGATATGCGAACAGAAAAATAAAAAAAAGTTATGGCTCCAGGAAGACAGGGAAGAAAAATGAAAATGCAAAAAAAAAAAAAAAAAAACTTCCGGTATCATAAGGGTTAAGGAGCAAAAAGAGGGGCAGATGGACTTTGGTCAGAATTAGGGACTGTCCCTCCAAAAGAGGGGCACGTGGGAGGTCTGCTTTAGTGCTTTTACCCACAGTGCCCCTTTATTACTTCTGTCCTGGGCGCCCCTTTAGTACCTCTGTCCTTGGTGCCCCTTTATTACCTCTGTCCTGGGTGCCCTTTTAGCACCTCTGTCCTAGATGCCCCTTTATTACCCCTGTCCTGGGTGCCCCTTTATTACCTCTGTCCTGGGTGCCCTTCTATTACCTCTGTCCTAGGTGCCCTTTTAGCACCTCTGTCCAAGGTGCCCCTTTATTACCTCTGTCCTGGGTGCCCCTTTATTACCTCTGTCCTAGGTGCCCCTTTAGTACCTCAGTCCTGGGTGTCCCTTTAGTACCTCTGTCCTGGGTGCCCCTTTAGTACCTCTGTCTTAGGTGCCCCTTTAGCACCTCTGTTCTCGGTGCCCCTTTAGTACCTCTGCTCCGGCTAATCTTTATAAAGATGTACATTTGGTACTAGTATTGGGACAAGGAAGACGCATGAGCTCTGCAGTGACATTCTCTGTATATGCGGCTTTATATAAACACTCAGTGAGCGGTGATGACATATACAGGACAGCCCAGCACCAGTTACATCACAGCAGTAGTCGTGGCCGAGTGGTTAAGGCGATGGACTAGAAATCCATTGGGGTTTCCCCGCGCAGGTTCGAATCCTGCCGACTACGGAAAGTTTTTATTTTTTAATACCACTATTATTTAATTTAATTTAATATAATATTTTATAATTTTGATGTCATTCTCTCATGTTCCCCCCCTCTAGAAAACCGCGCTTTTATTATTACACAGCGTCTTCTACCACAGCGGTGGGAGAATAACATGTGGGACGTGCGCTGCCCTGTGCTGTATCCTGTCCCGTGATTGGGACACTACAGAGCCGCCGCCTCTTCCCACCATGGCCGCTCCGGTGCTCACATCCAGGTCAGTCTGCGACTCCTGTTAACCATTGCCACGCCGGTGAGCAGCACTGACTGCTTGGACAGGGAGGCACGGGGACAAGTTGCGGGGTTACTGAGCTTTCGGCATGCGGGTGGCCTGTATACACCGCTCCGTGTGCGGGGATAGAACTTCCCCTTTTTAAGATCCCTGTGTACAATCAAATTTTCACAAGGCCTAATCTAGAAACGAATGCTAAGACAAGTTGCCGATGGCGTCCAATGAAATCACTTGTTTCACCGTATAACCTCTACTAGACAAATGAAAGTTTAGATCTGAGTGGTCGTTGTGGTTTATATACCATTACCCATAGCAACCAACCAGATAGCTGCTTTCACTTTGGTTGCTATAAGCAACCTCTGACACTGCTTGTACAAGAGTCCATATTGTAGCCAATCACATAGCTGCTTTCATTTCGGATCTGCCAGAGATCTGAAATCTCATTGGTTGCTTTGGGCAACTGTTCAGAAATGCTTTAGTAATATGACAGACCTTTACAAAAAACTGTGGAAATGCTGCCTTTTATCTTTCACAGGCCCTTTGGAAAGTAGAAGCAGAAACCTGATTGGTTGTTATGGGCAACTACTTTTTTTTTGTACCACTATTTCAACATACTTTATTTCACTCCATGCGTTTGCACACAATTTTCATGTTTTACTCTTTAAAATATAAACCTAGTTCCAAATTTATGTCTCTTGAGCACATAAGAGTATACTCAGACACTGCCGTTGTGCAGCTGTGATTTTAGTGCGCTGTTCCTGCGCTAGCTGTGGAACTGGTGGTAAAATGGTGGTGCAGCAAACACTCGCCCCTCAGGGTGTATTCACACGTTTCTGTCATATCCTGTTTTATTTTTATTAATTTTTTTTGCAGAGAATTTAGCATAATTGCAGCATAATTTTTTCTTGCAGACACATTGAAATGAATGGTTCTGCATACGGTCCGCAAAAAAATGGAACGGACATGGAAAGAAAATGCACCAGTTTTGATAAATCTCCCCCACTGAGTTTTATTAAGACTACTTTCACACTTGCAATGTTAATTCCGGTATTGAGATCCGTCAGAGGGTCCCAGTGCCGGAATTAAGCGGATCCGTTTTGATTTTGCACATCAGGATGCATCCGTTCTGTTAGGATGAGGTGTGAAATCAAAATGGATCAGTCTCTAAATACATTGAAAGTCAATGGGTTACGGATCCGTTTTTTTAGGCTCCATAAAAATGGATCTGTCACCATTGATTTACATTGTTCTCATTGCCGGATCCGTTTTTATGACTTGTTGACAAAACTTGCAGTGGTTTTATGTCCGGTCACAAAACAGAATGCTGCTGTAACGAAAGACGTCCTGATGCATCCTGAACGGATCTCTGTCCATTTAGAATGCATGAGGACTAAACGGAAAGGTTTGTTTCCGGTATTGAGATCCTCTGTTGGAAAACAACAAAACCTTACATTACAAACATTTCATAGAGACATATCAAAAGTTTTAATCGGTGGGGACCTGAGTCCTGAAGCCGCCACTGCTTTAGGCTGGGTGTTGCGATGATCGCAATGCCATTTTGTGAAATCGCAACTAATGGCAGAATGGGGCGCGATATTCTACGACTGTTGCAAAAAATCCCAGACTCTTGAATTTTTGATCCTAAGTCATGCGCACGACCGTATCTGTTTTGCAGCCCACAGATCATGGATCCACAAAACACAGATCACAGCTTTGTGCGTGCCAATAATTTGTTTGTTTTTTTTACTCCTGTAGAAATGTCCTATCCTTGTCCGCAAAATGGATAAGAATAGGACGTCCTTTTTTTTTTTTCGAATCGGCGGATCAAACATACGGATGCGGTCAGAACATGTTGTGCCGTCTGCAAGTTTTACGGCCCCATTGAAATGGATGACTCTGCCTCCGATCCGCAAATCCCATGGAGAATTGCACAACGCATTTCTCCATGTAGTTCCAGCCTTAAGGCCCCATACACATTAGTGTATTGTCTACTAAGCCTGCCGAGAATGGTGGGTTCAGCCGACAGTCTACGGCCGGTTTTTATTTCGGCAGTGAACAGCCTGCCGCGCCTGTCTGGATCCCGATATTACTGGAATGCCCACTGGCCCCATTGACTATGGTGGGGTCCGGCGGAGATCCAGCCGCTATTCGGCAAATATGCCAGGATTCAGCTGGACCAATAACACTGCATGCGCTCCGGTAAAATCGAGGAAATTCCGGTTCCAGAGATGCTGTTCCGGCAGAAAACAGTAAATTCTGGCAGTGTGAAACAGGCCTAATGAGGAGCTCCTGACAGATGATGTCAGTGGAGAGATAGATCATTAGAAGTGAAAATTTCCACCCAATGTTTTTTGTTCTCCCGGTAGATAAGCCGCCGCCTGAGCTGTCTGACAGCGGCTTTCTCCACGTGGAATACGCACACAGGTTCGGCTGAGCTGAACGTCTATATGTATGGGGGAGTCGAGAGAGGTAGCTGTCACCTGAACGATGGACTGATTGGATGTGAATGGCCGCCCTTTGGGATAACAGCAGGGATTGGTGTATGTCCCTGCCGCCTGCACAATAGTGAAAGCACTCTCATGTTAGAGTGCTAGCCATGGGGACAAACGTCAGCCTCTGCCGCACACAGCACCGTTTCTTGACTTCAAAATGACAGAAACCCAACAGTCTCTGTCACGGTAAGGGCCCATGTGGTGGAACTGACTGGAGCCGCGTGTCCATTAACAATCAGCAAGTAGTTAGCAATTGAGTGCTTACATCTGCATATGTAGCAGGAGGGAAGCGTTCCTTCCTGGCAATCGCCTGCTCGCTAGTGGAGGAGACCTCTGCTATTACATGCAGTGTTCTCCTCAGTATGGGAAGGAGTGCCCGCTAATGCCACTGCTCGTCCCCATACTGAAGCATTGTTTGCCGGTAGCAGAGCGCTGATAACACGGCACAATCTGCTGCCGGCAATCGATTATTTTTAAACATGTTGAAAGACTCCGATTACTCGATGAACGAGCAATCGCCGGCAGTATTACACTGCCAGATCGTCGCTAACGAGTGTTCAGATGAACGACACGAGCGACGATCTTAGCGATTATCTTCTGGTGTAATAGGGCCTTTAGTGGCATGTCCTTGGAACTGAAAGGGTTAAAGAAATAGTGCACGTTGCACCAGCTGTATGGGATGAAACACATGTGAAGGGGGTGGAGGGGGCTTAACCCAAAATACTGGGCCCACTGGTTGCTCAGCAGGAGAGGGCTCATTACTGTACATATCCAGCCTTCCATGCATGGTCTGCATTACCTTGCAGCGATCCAGTGTCCTGTGCTAACCTTTCCTTGGTGTGGATCCATGCCTGCGCGCCTACAGAGTATCTTCTGTCATCACGTTCTAATGCCCGGAGGTCTGCATAGCTGACACACGCAGCTTAGTGATTGGCGTTACAGGAGATTGCCAGTGTGAGAGGAAACGTGGCCAAATCATACGAAATATTGTTGTTTAAGCCTAAAAATCAAATTACTGCCTGAATTTCATATTCTCCAGTTCTGGTGCACGGATTCCAAGCATTTGTTAGATTTCATGTTTTTGTCCAAACGTCCAGTTGTTCCAACAAACAAATTTTTTTATTCTTTCAAGTGTATGTAGGTAGCCTTTTTGGTGAATCTGTGAGGATAGGGGTAGAGGATGACTTCTCTATAGGAGTTGCAAGGCGTTGATTTGTCCATGTTGCACTTTTGCATTGGAAGCTCTGATAGGGTCTCTTGTCAAAAATGGAAGACAGCATAGCACAGCATGCAGCACTATTTGATCTGGTCAGATGTTGGACACTGTTATGAAAAGCCAGAGGATCTAATTGTTGTCTATCACGTGATGGATTCGGCACTGCCATTATTTTCAATGTTCTGCTCCTTTGTTGGAGATGGACTTAAATTGATTCTCATCACAACCCACCCTTTATAGAACGACTGTTGAGATCAGATGGTCACCTCAAGTCCTGCTCCTGAGACCCCTTACAGTTAACTGGTTTTTCAAGGGGAATATACATAATGGATTGTGGTTGCAGCAAAGGAAGTGTCGTATTAGATGGTGCCATGTCATGCATGGATGGTGGTTGTGGAACATCTTTCCGTGACTTCTATATAACTTGAGGGACAACGTGTTTACCTAGAGGCAGGCTGTTGTGTATCCCAACCTTCTTTCTTGCAAAAATAATAAAGTGCACTTCTAACCCTGTAGTCTTCTTGCTTGAGTTCCTGGGACAGGAAGTAGCTACCTCAGAAACACCGTACTAGCTGGTCATATGACTGCTTTTTGTCACCTGGTCATCCATAGATTCCTCACTTTCCCAGCTCTCCATGGCAGTCAAAGACTGTGAGAGAATCCTCTTCCTCCCATTCCGGCGGACAAACCTCCAATTTCAAGCTGAACAGGCGTGTGCTTTAGGGGATTGGGAATGATAGTTTGTTCAATAGGCATCTATCTTCTGTCAGTGTTGGGTAGGACAGACTAGATCCTTCACCAAAATGTAAATTCCCCTCAATGCACTAAGTACTTAAAGGGAACCTGTCATCTCCAAAACACCCCGTGAACTAGAGTAAGCGGTGTATAGTGTAAGTGACGTTGAGTCCGGTTATGTAATTTTTATCTTCATACTCACTTCCATTCTGATGTTGTGCTCCCACAAACCTGCAGTAAAATGCGCTCACTGGACTCCGGTGCTCACTCACATAATGGAGAGGACTCAAAGAAGAGTCCAGTGAGTGCATTTTACGGCAGGTTTGTGGGAGCACAGCGTCGGAATAAAAGTGAGTATGAAGATAAAACTTTCATATTCGGATTCAGCATCACTTACACTATACACCGCTTACTCTAGTTCAGGGGGTGTTTCAGAGATGACAGGTTCCCTTTAAGTCTGCTGGTGTCCATCCATTATAAAGTCACGTATTCTCTACTGGACATACACACTAGTGGGGGTCATTTATCAAATTGGTGTAAAGTAGAACTGGCTTAGTTGCCCATAGCAACCAATCAGATTCCGCCTTTCATTTTTGACACCTCCTTAGGAAAATGAAAGGTGGAATCTGATTGGTTGCTATGGGCAACTAAACCAGTTCTACTTCACACCAGTTTAATAAATGACCCCATGTTTGACGACCAAACCCACCAATTTCAAGTAGAACAGGCAGGTGTTTAAGGGGATCGGGACTGATAGTTCATTCATTTGGCATCTGTCTTACGTGCATGGCTGGCCTAAGATTGTAGAATGTGAAATCTAGTATCACCGACCAAATATGTATCTCTCAGGGTTGTGTAGAACAGACTAGATCCTTCACCCAAATGTAAATTTTATGAAATAACAGGTTTTTTTAAGTGTAGGTTGATAAACAAGGAATGCTGGAAGTGGTGCCATCTTTAAAGGCGGAAGTAGCTAACTTCTACTGATAGAGTTCAATGTAGCGGGCAGCTTGGGATATATCTATATGAAAAGAGTGGTGGAAGAGTAATGGAAGTGATAGTTGGAAACCAGGCGGGCATCATTACTGTTGTCTGGCCATGATGGCCTTCTTGTTGTAGACTCAAATTTGACCCTCACTGACCAAACCTCTCCGTGCACTAAGTACTTAAGTCTGCTGATGTCTGTACATTGTGAGATGTCTTCTTCTCAGTATTGTTAAGTCTTTAATACATTGTGGTCACTTGACTTTTTCCAGGCAGATTCAGAATGTGCACACGGCTCTGGACATGTGGGTCCCAGAATACCAGGAGATCCGTGGGAAGATGATGACTGGACACGTAGAGTATCAGATTGTGGTGGCCACTTCTCTACCTGCTTTCAAATCATCCAGACACAGGCCTGAGGATGTTGTACAGTTTGTTGTAAGTACAGAGTGGTGATGGTGACTCTTCTCTTTTCATACAGTAGTAATAGTTGGGTTAAAGAGAACTATTCATGGTCTGAGAATCTCATTCAAGTGGTTTCATCGCTGGGTTAAACATTTTCCTTGTTGAGGATCCAAAGGTTAAACTAGCCCTAGGAGTTGGGTTGGAAAGTACTATTATAGGCCAATCAGAAGCAAATCTACTGTTATTCATATAGTAGTTGTGACTTTTGTATCCTCATCTTAGGAAAGTGCACCATGCAATTGGGGTGCACCTAGCCTTTCTGCTGCCTGAGGCAAGAATTGAAATGGCGCCCCCCTCTAAGCCTACTGTTAAAGGGAGTCTTTCACCTGATCTGAGTGTCATAGACCGCTCAGATCAGGCTCTAGACCCCCTTACACACATTACCACACTACCTTTGGCTAAGTTGTCCCACGCCGTATATGCCAGAAAAACACTTTTAATCCTTCTGTCAATCACCCCCCCCTCAAGTGCCCGGATAAAGCCGGAAGGAGCCCAAGCCTCCGGGATATTTCTAATGCAAACGCCGCCCTTCTCCATCATCCGTTCCGCCCAGTATTATAATACTCCTCTCCGCCTCCTGTAACAAAATCCCACGGAGCGGGGACTCGCAAGCGCGGGGTTTTGTTACAGGAGGCGGAGAGGAGTATTATAATACTGGGCAGAACGGATGCTGGGGGCTTGGGCTCCTTCCGGCTTTAGCGAGGTTCCGGGCACTTGCGGGGGGTGATGGTTGGCACTGACTGATTCACGTAAGGTGCATATTAAAATATATAATTATAACATAAAATGCCCCTATACAGTGCCCCCCATATAAACCCCTTCTTTGTGGCCTCAGTAGATGCCCCCAAAGTGCCACCCAATAATGTGCCATTAACAAGTACCCCCATAGATGCCCCCACAGTGCCCCCCAATAATGTACCAATAAGAAGTCCCCCCCCAATAATGTGCCAGTAAGAAGTGCCCCCATATCATGTGCCAGTAAGAAGTGCCCCCATATCATGTGCCAGTAAGAAGTGCCCCCATAGCGCTCCTCTCCTGTATTGGAAAAAAAAACACTTACCTCCATCGGGCTGGCAGCTGGCCTGCGCTGTACGGCTCAGGTGGCATGATGATGTCATCATGCCACCTGAGCTGGCCTCTGATAGGCTGCAGGCGCTAGTGCCTGCAGCCTATCAGAAGAACGGGGAAGTGAGACGCCTCTCCGTCCCCTGCCCAGTCCTGAGGACGGCGATAGAGATGACTATTTAGATGAGCGCTTCCACAATGAAAGCGCTCATCTCCCTGTCCCCTGCTATCACCACCCTCGTCTTCTGACCAGGGCCCTGATTGCCGTGGCCCGGCAAACATCCGTCCTAGGCTGGTGGTTGGGGACCGCTGTTCTAAACGTGTTCTGAGACCTGTGCTGAGGTCAGGAGGGAGTAGATAAGATGTGATATCACCGATTGTGAATGATGGATCCTGCTTTATCTATATATAGATGTTATTGTGCATTGTAATCCTGCCTGTGATGATAATGAGGTGACTGTTGAATATTAATAGGCTTAGTATCCAGTGTGAAATTTGCAGGATCTTGTGGGGTTTTTTCTTTCTTAATTCAGATAGTGACAAGGGATTTTAAAAATGTGAGTTAAACAGAAATTAATTTTCTGCTGACATATTCCCTTTAGAGGGGTTGTAGAGGATTTTACTGTTGATGGTCTATCCTTAGGCCATCGGTGTCTGATCAGCAGGGGTCTGACAGCCCGCGACTACCAGTCAGCTGTTTCTGTTGCCAATAGCGGAGCTCTTTACTGCAGTACAGTAAACGGGAGCTGCGCTGCAGTAATCAGATCTGACCTCTGTATATCTGCTGTTTACTCTTATCATTAATTTCTAGGTTTAGTGTACCTAGTTTTATGCTGCTGTCCCTTTCTCTACTAGACTAAGGACTAAAGGCATAATTTTCATTAGATCGTGGACTGAGCGACCGCATGTACACTAGACTGTGACTTCAGTGTAGCATTTAGTCTAGTCTGTGGCCTCAGTGCCTCATTTACATTAGACTGCGGACTGACCTCAACCTTTACACCAGACTATATACTGACTCTTTTCCTTTCATCCTATTTTGTTTCACACTACGATAAAAAGTGAGAAAACATAAATTAAAGGGGTTGTCCAGGTTCAGAGCTGAACCCAGACATACCCTTAATTTCACCCAGGCAGCCCGTCTGATGTTAGCATCTCATGCTCCGATGCCCTCCCTTGCCCTGCACTAGATCACGTAGGGTAAGGTCTCTTTTGTTTACATAATACACACTGCCGGGCGCAGGCTTCCACCCAGCAGTGTGTTTGGTGACGTCACCAGCTCTGATGGGCCGGCTTTAGCGCTGCCCTAACCGTTTTACTGGCTAGGGCAGCGCCAAAACCCGCCCATCAGTGCCAGTGACATCACTGGGCTCACTACTGGGCGGAAGCCTCCGCCTGGCAGAGCCCGGTTTGTCACAGGAACCGGGCAAAATGCCTTTTCCCTGCGCCATTTAGCGCATGGCAAAGGAGGGCATCGGAGCATGACATGCTCCGATGCGAACATCAGGCAGGCTGCCTGGGTGAAATTAAGGGTCTGTCCGGGTTCAGCTCTGAACCTGGACAACCCCTTTAATCTCATACATGTGACTTTGTAGATCAGCTATGCCCTCCTCCTCCTTGTCACTGTCCTGTGTCTGGTTGTAAGACAGGTGGCTGCAGCAGGTGCCTCCCCCCACCTAGTCTCTGTCTGCAGTAGGGTAAAAAGATAGTCTTGTCTGGTGGCCATTCCCCAGCCGAATATGGAACAGATCAGCATCCGATGAATCCCTGTTCTCTGTAGGATTTTTACAGGACTGAAGATGCAGAAAATCCTGCAGACCGGCAAACAGCGGGGGGAATATCTCCTCTTTTATTACTCTAGGTTTCTTTACATTTAGAAGACTTTTCTGCACCATTTTCCCCTTTTCTTCTTATTTGAACCCTGAAAATGTTGGACTTCTGGGCATTTGAGACATTTATTTTTTGGAGATGCCAGACCATGAGGAGATCTGGCCCGCAGGCTGCCAAGTTAAACTCATTTGTACTAATTCCGCCTTGTGCGAGGATCTGGAGTTCTGCTTAGGATTGATTACATGAATACTGACACGGCGTAACTCTCTTTACCGTGTGTCGCAGTGAAGTCATCTGACAGATGCCAGCCGCAACGCAACGGGGACGTTCCAGATGGAGGCTGACATAATGCTGGCAGGTTACACATAGCTTAGTTATGTATGAAAACACCGGGGGAGCGCATACTGAAGCCATGAGGTCTCCTTCATACTTTCGGGAGCGGGGACAGTAATAATAACACGACGCACATTTGTATTCTGATTTTTATTGTCTTGAATGACAACATGTTAAACTTTTCAACTCCGAGGGTAAAAAAAAAAAAAAAATCCTCCCCAAAAAAATCAAAAACTGGTGGAGCCTCGACACGCTCTTTGAATTAGGATAATATTACAATTATTGGCGTTTGTTTCGTTATTTTGATGGAGAATCAAATGACTTGAGATTGATTCCAGACCTTCCATCGCCATTAGTGTGGCCATGAAACATGTGAAGCCATGCCTAATACTGGAACGCACCAAATTAAATTAATAGTATCTACTCCTGGCAGGAACGTCTCCTGATATTTTTTTTTTTTCGTTTTGGATTTTAGACTCGGGGTTGCCAGAAAATAATGACTTGTTAGAACGCCAGCCAGGGCGATTACTCTGAAGAAATGTGCACTTGCAGCTCTTTATTGAAATAGCTTTTAAAGGGAGCCATTAGGGGCACTTGTGTGAGCTGGCAAGCAAACGCGTTTTGAGTTTCTTAAAGGAAATGTGAATAGCTATAAGTGACCTGTTAAACAGTAGCTTCGAAGGGTGTCCAGGTGCATACATCCTCAGAGACGTGCTCCTAGGCTTTCAGCATTGATGTTTTAATATATGCAAATGAGCCTCTAGGAGCAACGGGGGCGTTGGCATTACACTTAGAGGCTCTGCTCTCTTTACAACTGCCGCGCCCTCTGCAGGGAAGGATGTTATGATGTTTTCACTGCCTGGCCCTGTCAATCAAAGTGCAGAGGGAGCAGCAGCTGAAGAGAGAGCAGAGTCTCTAGGTGTAATGGCAACACCCCCATTGCTCCTACTGGCTCATTTGCATATATTAAAGGGGTGCATGCATTAAGGCTGCAAGTTGTGACCCAACCAGAACCCATACTTATACATATAACCAGAGCTTCATTTTACCTTGCAATCCATTTTTCTATCTCCTATGTGAGCCTGCAACACACTGAGAGTATCATGGCTCCTGACCTTCCCTCACAAAACTACAATCCTCACAATCCTTAGCTTTCCTGCTGTGAGATTCTTCTTGTTCATGAGTGTTGATGATCACTGATTGACTGCCTGATATCACAGTGTAGACACACCCCCTCTACTAAGTTAGCTGCAGCACACTGACATTTAGCTAGAGAACTGATAGCAACACACTGAGCATGCCTGACCTGACAAAGGCTCAGAACTACAGGTCGGTGCCATGGTAACTTATGAGGAACACAGTGGGTGGCAGGGGAAGAAAAGTACTTTATAACTACAGTACTGAACGGTAAATATGTGAAATTGACATAACTGTATATTAGGGCCAGGCAGCTCGCTCTATCTGCTGCCGGCCCTGTCCGCGCTGCAGATCCCGCGCCTGCGCCGTGTGGCATTCATTTGGCCGCCGAGCTCCCGGCTTCATCACTGCGCATGCGCCGAATAAGGGCCGCGCGGGATCTGCAGCGCGGACAGGGCCGGCAGCAGATGGAGCGAGCTGCCTGGCCCTGTCCATCACAAGAAAGTAGGCGTACCTAAAGGTGGGGAAACGGCGATACTAGGTGCAGGGTTACCCCCCCTTGCACCTAGTAATGGTTCATTTACATATTACTAAAGTCGATTTTATACAAAAACGCATACTGCAATCAGAGAGTGAGTAACACTTTGGGCATCAGGTGACATTTGCACATTGCAAATGTCATCCTGTTTTATATGCCCAAAACTGGTGACAGAAACCCTTTAAATTGTCTAGCTGAGGACTACCATCCAGGTGCGCTCTTGGCCAAGCATAGTGGGGCAGCCACTTTAAAGGAATTTCCAGATTTATGTGATTTCTCATGTATGTCATTTTAGCTTTCTTAATATGTCTACATTTTTTAATGTAGCTATTTTTTATTTTTAAGAATATTCCTAGATGGGATGGCCATATTGGAGACCATGTATTGTCAGTGCAGAAAGGTGTGAGTGACGGGGGAGCTGCGCGCAGAACCTTACCTGTGTGTACAGAGTTAGGGCCCATGCACACAAACCTTTTTGCACGAACTCCGCGTGCATTCTGTTTCCATATGTCTGCGTGGCCGTTCCGCAATAACGATAGAACATGTCCTATTCTTGTCTTTTTTCTGGACTAGGATAGGCATTGTTACAATGGATCCGCAAAAAAAGAATGGATGCAATATGGATGTCACATGGACGTCATCTGTATTTTTGGGGATCCGTGTTTTGCGGACCGCAAAATAAATACAGTTGTGTGCATGAGCCCTTATTACTATCCTGCCTTCTTCAGGCCTTCAGTAGTAAGATAGGGCTGTCATATACCTTACCTTATAATGACATGACTCTGCTCGTTCTGGACCAGCTATTACAGTAAGCTACAGAAAACAGCAGCCTTTTGACCTTTAAGGGGTTGTCCATTTTCCACTCAGATCTCTAAAGTGCCGTACACTGGTGTCTAAAGGCATGATAAGAAGACAGACTGTTAGCTCACTCCTCCTCCATTCAATGAGGCTAATCTATGTGTGGAAACTGCACCAAAAATTAACATATTAATTTTTTTTGACATGAATGCATTGAAAGTTGTTTGGTGTTTTTTTTTTTTGCAGTGGATTTCAGCGTGCTTAAAATATGCTTAAATCTATGGCAAAAAATGCAGTGTGAACATACCCTAACCATGCAGTCTGTCTGTACAAGGAAGCTAAGTGTATTAGTGTCAGCAGAGGTCCTGTTGCTGGGTCAGGGTGGTGTTGGTCACTATGTAGCCTTGTAGCTAATTTTAGAGTAGGGACCTTGAAATGGCAAATGGGCTTCCGTTTTGGTGCAGCAGCCCCTTTAATGTCATGAGGAAACGGGGCCTTAAACGCCATGGGGGAAACTTATCAAAACTGGTGTAAAGGAAAACAGGCTTAGTTGCCCGTAGCAACCAATCAGATTCCACCTTTCATTTTCCAAAGGAGCTGTGAAAAATGAAAGGTGGAATCTGATTGGTTGCTATGGGCAACTAAGCCAGTTCTACTTTACTCCAGTTTTGATAAATCTCCCTCAAAGTTCTAAAGGCCAAGGTTCATCCCTAAACTTTGACTTAAGGGGCTTGTCTAGTTTCAGGAAAATCAGGACAACACGTCCTTCTACAAAATAACAACTGAGCATTAATTATGTCACAGATCCCGAACCACCTCTTTAGTTCTCACGGTAGGTCTCTGTTTACCTGGTCACATCGACCACATGTGACCACTGCAGCCAATCACTGTCTTCAGCAGTGTACTGTCGAGGCCACTGGTTGACTGCAGTGGTCACGTGCTGTCAACATGACATCACCGCAGCGGCCAGGTAATCAGAGCCATGCCAGAAAACTGAAGTGATGGCGTGAGATCTGTCAGGTAATTAAAGGGGTGATCCAAACCCTATAATGACCCCCCCCCCAATGCCCGGGCCCCTAATATAGGTTATATTTACCCAGCTCCCCAACACCAGCATTGATCCTAATCCCCTTACAGCCACCGCTGCATCTCCGGGAAGGGGGGGAGCAACCAATAGCAGGCCGCGACAGGGACAAGCCTCCCTAGCATCACAGGTGATGCAATAACGGGATAAGAAGGATCCCATGTGTTGTCCAGTTTCTTCCAGAAACCAGACACCCCCTTTAAATGAGTGTTCATGAGCTCTCAGGAGACCAGAGATAAGGACTACAGCTCAGAGCATTAACAGGGAAGGAGACAGGGCAGCCTGCAGATGCCATAAAAACCAGAGACTGCGGAAGACAAACTGTAGAATTTTTTTTTTAATAAAGACCAATTTTAAATTAGCCTCCATACGTGTCCATAGCCTTTAAAGAAAAAACCCACTAAATTTAAAAATGTAACATAGTAACATAGTTTGTAAGGCCGAAAAAAGACATCTGTCCATCCAGTTCGGCCTGTTATCCTACAAGTTGATCCAGAAGAAGGCAAAAAAACCCTGTGAGGTAGAAGCCAATTTTCCCCACTTTAGGGGTAAAAAATTCCTTCCCGACTCCAATCAGGCATCAGAATAACTCCCTGGATCAACGACCCCTCTCTAGTAACTATAACCTGTAATATTATTACCCTCCAGAAATACATCCAGGCCCTTCTTGAACTCTTTTAAGGAACTTACCATCACCACCTCCTCAGGCAGAGAGTTCCATAGTCTCACTGCTCTTACAGTAAAGAATCCTCTTCTATGTTTGTGTACAAACCTTCTTTCCTCCAGACACAGAGGATGTCCCCTCGTCACAGTCACAGTCCTCGGGATAAATAGATGATGGGAGAGATCTCTGTACTGACCCCTGATATATTTATACATAGTTATTACATCTCCCCTCAGTCGTCTTTTTTCTAAAGCGAATAACCCTAATTTTGATAATCTTTCTGGGTACTGTAGTCCGCCCATTCCAGTTATGACTTTAGTTGCCCTCCTCTGAACCCTCTCCAGCTCTGCTATGTCTGCCTTGTTCACAGGAGCCCAGAACTGTACACAGTACTCCATGTAATTACTTCAAATAAATTTCGGAGTAATTACTAATAAGGACAAATGGGTCAATCAGTAAATTTCAGTGTGCAAAATGTATCAGTGAAGAACTTCGGGCAAACATCTAATACACATTATATGGCTGGCCGGACCTGCTCGAACATTCATCTGATACTTACGGCCACCTTTAGACTTTGAGCCCTGGGGATGACAGTGCAGACAGTCTCTGTGTACACAACAGTATTACTGTGATCGTCATCAAGGGGTGGACACGTTCTTCAAGTTTGTACTTCTGGCTCAAACAGTTTGTGAGTGTTCCTAGTTTTGGTGAAGGCTCGTGTCAGACTACGTCCCTTTTGTACCTGATCATCTGCTGTGACCTGCTGTTCCATTAGTTGCTATATATTTATGTCCAGCAGGGGGTGCTCAAATACCATACAAAATACAAGCATTATGGCCTCAGCTCTCTACTATACAGCACAGTACACTAACGTGTTAGAAATGGTGCAAGAGAAAATTTGTAAAAATCATCAACTGGACCTATATTTCCACATAAAACACAATAAATACTACAGACTTGTAAACCAGACACCCGCCCTGCTTTTGTTAAAGGGTTATACCCATCAAAGACATGTCAGATAGATATGCCTTCCGTGTCAGATAGGTGTGGGTCCCTCCTTTGGGACCTGCTCTTATCTCTAGAATGGAGCCCCTGAAGTGAAGTTGAGCACAATGTGCATGCGTGGTGTGCTCTCCATTCACTTCTATGGGAGTTCGAAAAATACCCGAGTGGCTCAGTATTTTCATAATTCCTATAGAGGAGAGTGGAGAGCGCACCACACATTCACGACCGCCTTTCCGTTCCCCACTATGGGGCTGCCAACACTCAGCTATTTTCCGAACTGCCATAGCTGTAAATGGAGGGTGGGTGCACTTTCCTTTACTTTGGATTTCCATAGTAGCGGGTCCTAGAGGTGGGGCCCACACCTATCTTACATTAAGGGCGTCCTTTAAAAAAAGGCGGTGGTTTTAAGCCCAGTAAACCCTTTCAAGAACTACAAAAAGGAGACTGACCATTATGCGTGTAATCTAATAGTTGTCCACTAGAGGGCACCCTTATACTTATAAAATATTCATGGAGGTGCAGGGAGCACTTGCAATAGGTAAAAAGTAAAAATAATCCTAGGTAAAAGTAAAAAATAATCCAGCATCTGGTAAAAACAGGCAAAGCGTCATTAAAGATCTAACAGATCGGTACAGGACACTACCATTACGCGTTTCAGGCCGTTACTGCCCTTAATCATAGCATACTTGAGCCGTCATCCTTCTCATCCATTATCCTTTCTCTTTCGCAGGTATCTAGAAAGTACAGTGAGATTGAAGACTTCTACCACAAAATTTCCACACAATACCCCAAGTGTCCTCTGCCCCCTTTTCCACGGAAGGTGTTATTTGTTGGGGAGACGGATATCAGAGAGAGGAGAACCGCCTTTAACGCTATTGTGAAGGCCATCGCCCGTGAGGAGGAGCTGGTGGCATCTCCAGAGCTGCGGGATTTCCTAGGTCAGCAGATATTTCCCTGATTCAGCAGGCGCTAAGAATATTTATGCGGGGGGCTAATGTCTACTTGGACCTCTAAAATGATGAACGTGATCAGTTATCGGACAGATCTTTAAGGGATCATCATATTAGTTGATCATTATCCTAAAAAATAAAAAATATGTGACATTTACTTGCTACAAAAATAATTAGGTAAAGAGTTATCACATTAACTTACATTATATGGCGCCACCTGGTGTTCAGAGTGTATAGCAATGTGCACGTCCATTTACAGAGCTGAGTGCTGGTGGACACATGCTCAAGCACTCCCCCTACAGCCAGTGCTCTGCATAGACAACCTCTTTTTACAGGGTAGCAAATAGAAAAACTCTGCAGTAACATGTCAAACCATAGAGAAAAAACATTGACCACTCATCCACATGCTATGCATTGACCAATTGCTTCTAAGCATAATAGTTAAGCATGAGCATGAGGTACTTTGTATAATTTTTGACCAAAATGCGGTGGTCTATTTCGAGTGGGTCCTTACACTTATTTGTTGCAGCACTGCATGGTGACCTACGCAGCACTTGTAGGTGGAGAGAGCCAGCAGCCCAACAGTCGGGCCAAGCTTCCCAACCCACAGGTACAACATCAACCACAGCCCCCATACAGCACTGCACCGTGTGAACAGTTCTCAAAAGCTCACATTTCCGTATGGTCTCAGAAACCAGACAGATACCAAGTAGGTATCATACAGTCTCCTGCGAAACACTTTTATCATTTATTATCCAGAAATACGCCTATATTAGGTTACTTGTGCCGCAATCTGTGACTTTTTCCCCGCTGACGCCAGGTCTAAAAAAGGGGGCGCTTCTACATAACTCTGTAGGATTCACAGCCAGCTATAAGGGTTATTAAGACTGGAGTCTAAAACGCTGATCTTAACCCTTACAGTCCCAGCGCCGTACATGTACGGCACTGGGGCGATGCGGACACATGGCGCCCACTCGCACGTGCGGCAGGCGTCATGTCCGGTAAGACTCTGCTGTTTCTAACAGCAGAGACTCGCGGGTACTTACCGCCATCGGCGGTTTCCTCTTCAGCAATTAGATGCCGTGATCACATGAGATCACGGCATCTAGTAGCGCAAAAAAACCCGGAAGCGTTTGCTTCCGGGTGGTGTACAGACGCCCCATGTGGTCCAATGGGGTGTCTGTACACGATCTGAAAGCTGTAAACCTCACTGATGGTTTTCACTTCACAGGTGTGCCCTGTCAGGTTTAATAAGTGGGATTTCTTGCCTTATAAATGGGGTTGGGACCATGAGTTGTGTTGGGCAGAATTCAGGTGGATACACAGCTGATAGTCCTACTGAATAGACTGTTAGAATTTGTAAAAATATAGACATCATGGGTATCACCGTGACCGAAAACGCTCGTACTTTTAAAATATAAAACAAAAATTCCAATATGGCAAATTGTGTGGCAGAAAAAAGCGTCAAAATGGCGATTCGCTGTTTTTTGTCGCTTTTTTTGTCTAAAAAATGTAATAAAAAGTGATCAAAAAGTCATACACAACCCCAGAATGGTATCAATAAAAAGTTCAGATCGCCCCACAAAAAATGAGCCCCCATACAGCTCCGTACACATAAATACCAAAAAGTTATAGGGGTCAAGATATGACAAGGAAAAAAAAAAGGGCAACTCTATAATTATTTTATCAAAATGCAGGAAAAACTATACATATTAGGTATCGCCGGATTCGTACGGACCAGTAGAATGAAAGTAACTGGTCAGTTTTAATGAACGTCGAACGCTGTAAATAAAAAACCCGTAGAACTGTAGCGGAATAGCGTTTTTTTTTGCAATTTCACCCGATTTGGAATTTTTTTTTCCCGCTTCCCACTACACCATATGCAATATTAAATGGTGGCGTTGGAAAGTACAACTTGTCCCGCAAAATACAAGCCCTCATACAGCTATGTGAACAGAAAAATAAAAGAGTTATGGCTGTTTGAAGGC
This sequence comes from Rhinella marina, assembly GCA_900303285.1. NCBI lineage: Eukaryota > Metazoa > Chordata > Amphibia > Anura > Bufonidae > Rhinella > Rhinella marina. The sequence continues at coordinate 484,773 of ONZH01006150.1, read as the reverse complement.
AGGGAGCACAAAACGTAAACGCAAAGCCGAAAAAACCTCCGGTACTGAAAGGGTTAGTAAATTACCCCTTTTGATCAGCTAGGGGGAGTGGTACTGAAGTAGCATGCCAGTTTCCTTCCATAGGGTCTGCCAGAGGGGGAAGGAAATTGATTCTGCCCCTTTTCAGTAGCACAGATTAGCAGCTTCACCAAGGGGAACACCTAAGAACAAAAAATGATGAAAAAACATTTTTTTATTCTAGAAGCACTGTCAACTAATAGTTTAGAAGGATTTTTGGCATGTAAATAATTCATTGGATGTTTAATCTGGGAGGAGAGTACTCGTGTTCATTGTGGCCCCTGCTGAGTATTGCCTTTATAGAAGCTGCCAAGAGGAGAAGTAGTGACATCTGGTATTCTCTTGGGTTTTGTTTATTACTTTTCAAGCCCATGAGAAGCTAAATAGAATATGTTAAATAAAACGGCCACAATATGCTTTAATACTGCCCCACAGTATGACTGTGAACAGATAGAAAAATGTTCAGATCTGATTGGTGGTGGTTTTTAATTATCCCATGAAATCAGTTTTTTACCATATGCATATATACTGTACCTGTTGTTCCATCTCCAGATGCTGAGGTCATTCATCTGTGGTTATGTGAGGTTTTGCCCCTGATATTAAATATCCTTTGTTCTAATATTTCTTCTTAGGATCAACCATTGGTGACTTTGTTGAGTCAAAGAGTGCAAGGCCGTATGCAAACCATTCGGAAGATGGAGATTTCTTCAAAGTTGAGGCGCCAGCAGAGGACCCTCTTCTACAGATAGAGAGCAAGCTGCCGAGCAAGAAAGCTGAGGTGGAGGAAGAGGAGGAGGAGGAGGAGATGGAGGAGGTCGATTTAGACCCGCTTGGCATCATGAAGTGAGTTCCGTTTTTTTTTTGTTCCTACACTGCCTTATAAAACTAAGAATGTACACGAAAAAGGGAACATGTCAGAAGCTGTTTGGCCCCTGCACCGCCACTACCTGACCATGTTACTCCTGTCGGTGGAGACGCTGGGGACCAATCCCACCTATCTTGGCTTGATTGGCATCCCTGAGGATGGGTGAACATCATCACAAACATAATCAGTTCTCTGCCATTATGTTCTACTTCCTGCGCATGCGCAGTGAAGCAGAGTGTACCTGCCCTGGCTTTAGTGGCACAGTGTATATACGCAGAAGACCAGGAACATGAAGCCAGGGTACGCCCTGTGTCACCGTGCATGTGTCAGAAGCAGCAGACTATGGTGCATGCGCAGGATTTCGCCGCGGCTTGTGATGGTTTATCCTGTCCTCAGGAGACTGGGAAGGTTTAGGGTGCGGACGGCTTGAATTGACTAACACTGCATACGGCATTATAAAGTAGCACATACCCAGGGCCGTGCACCGCGTTACTGACTTCTAGGTGCCTGCACATGTTTCCAGCACATGTAGGAAATTAAAACTGAAGTGGACAACCCCTTAAACTATATAATTCTGGCTTGCTGCGGCAGTCAGTTGGGGGAGCTGATGCAACAGGATTGATGCAGCTCCCGTTGAATTTAAAATTAATACGTCTTTAGTTAGCTCCCCCTTGTGGTGGCAACTCTGGGAATTCCTTCAAGACTGTTGGAATACCATTTCAGGTGACTACCTCTTGAAGCTCATCAAGAGAATGCCAAGAGTGTGCAAAGCAGTAATGAAAGCAAAAGGTGGCTACTTTGAAGAACCTAGAATATAAGACATATTTTCAGTTGTTTCACACTTTTTTGTTAAGTATATAACTCCACATGTGTTAATTCATAGTTTTGATGCCTTCAGTGTGAATCTACAATTTTCATAGTCATGAAAATACAGAAAACTCTTTGAATGAGAAGGTGTGTCCAAACTTTTGGTCTGTACTGTATGCTGTAAAAAAAAGTGCAGGAAAAGATGCAATAAAGCCAAGTAGCATGCAAGATACACATCTAATGCCGCTGCCAAATTGAGGGGGGGGGGGCAGAGCCTGGCTCAGTGGGTAGAGCTCAGAACCAAAAGGCCACCTGATTTAGGCTACTTTCACACTAGCGTTTTTGCCGGGTCCGGCAGGGTTCATTAAAAACGCATCCGTTACTGATAATACAACCATCTGCATCCGTTATGAACTCCACTGAAAGTCAATGGGGGACGGATCCGTTTTCTATTGTGTCAGAAAAAAACGTCCCCATTGACTTGCATTGTGGGTCATGACGGATCCGTTTTGCTCTGCATCCCATGATGGAAAGAAAACTACAACATGCTGCGGTTTGCTCGGAACGGAACACATTTTGGAGCTCTTCGTTCTGTTCAGTTACGTTTTGTCCCCATTGACAATGAATGGGGACAAAACGGAAGCGTTTTTCTGCGGTTTAGAGATTCTCAATAACGGAAAATATTAACGTAAGTGTGAAAGTAGCTTAAATTTGATCATGTGACCTTTTGGTGTGCACCATTCATTTTGTGTGCCCTTTATTACTATAATTCCTTGTAGTGCTTTTGCACTTGATAATGTGGTGTCCGCTTTCCATAACTCCTACCAAAAGGACCAGAAGTGATGGCTAACCAACCACGGTGATAAAGGCCCGCATCACCCTGTGGCCATTTCCGTTTCCTTTGTCTCTTACTGCTGTTACTGACTTTCTAAAGAGTATCTGTCACGTGTAAAAAAGGGGCGCAGTGGGTGCAGCGGTAACATCTTACCTCTTGGTATTCTTTAGTGGTTCACAGTGCTCGTATGAAAAGTCATTTACTGAATACGGCCACAAGAGGGCGATGTTACTCTATATTACGCCAAGTAAAGGGAAACATGGTCTGGTAGACGTTAGCTTGCAAAATGTATATAAAAGGTTAACACATCTGGTTGGTTATGAACCTATTATGTGTCTGCACTTTGATTATGCATGGATCCACAGTCGTTATATAACGTTATCATGAAGAGTGGTGTTATTTTCATGTATCCCTTTATCCTGACTGTTATGGGGGCCACTGTAGTTGTCAATGTGTCCAGTTGGGTGGATAACCTGTATATTAGGGGGCAGGGCGTAAGTCAGAAAATGCTGTGTGGTTAGCACAGCACGCCTCACACACTGTCTTCCAGGTAGAAAAAAATGGATGGAGTCCAAAATGCGTCGGTGCTGATATACATTTCATTTAATTAGTCTGTTTTTACCAGAGGCACCTGCCCACCCCCCTGTGTGTAGCCCCAGCCTTATAGCGGGATGTCACAGGGTTACGTCTCTGTCCAGCGGAGCCGTCCATGCCACCGTTTTTTAGTTGTGATCTAATGAGTCAGACGATGCCGGAGGACGACAGCGGGCACGACTAATTAACATAAATCAAGAAATATTTACAGAGTTTTTTTTTAAATGATTACAGTGCGGCCTCACTGTATACCCTGGGAGCTTTTACTCTGTCTAAAAGGGTGATGCCATGATTGATGTAAAAAATGAAAATCAGACATCATATAGAAAATGACAATCTCTGTCTAACAAAGCTAGAACCAGCCCTGTACCTCACATGGATCCAGAGATCTCCTTCACTTGCGCCAAATGCTCTGCTAGATTGTTTTCAGGCTGGCAGCTGGGGTGTGTCCTTTCTGCTGCAGCTCTCTCTGCCACAACTTCTGACGGAAGCTAGATATGGCTGGTGGCACTTGAAGATTTAAAAGGTTTGTCTCATCATGGACAGCAGGGGCATATCTCCACCGCTGGCACCCGCACCTATATCGAGAACGGATCCTCAAAATTAAAGGAGGGTGCACTGTACATGCGCAGCCGCCCTCCATGCATTTTCTATGGGGCCAGCGAAAATAGCCGAGCACTGGCTTGGCTATTTCCGTCACGCCCATAGAAGTAAATGTGAGTGGTGTCCGGACCAGAGTCCTCCAGCCACCACCTTGTGGGGCTTCATTCTCAGTATAGCTGGGACCCGCACCTATCAGACAATGGGGGCATATCCTAGCAATATTCCCCCCATTGTCTGTGATGAGACAACCCCTTTTAAACTGAGCATGTGCAACCATCTCATTGAGGTGAACAAGAAATAGGGGAGAAAAAACAAACAGCAGGTGGCGCTATACAGATACATGTTATTGAATAGCTCGCTATAGCTATACAAAATTTTTAATTACCGTACATGCAATTACAAAAGTATTTAGTTCCAGGGGCTGGTTTGAAAACTGTAGAATATTTTTCGTGGCACAACCCCTTTAATGACTTCTTTCCTTCCTTATTACCCTGCCAGTGCTTCGGTGTGTGCCGTCATCTCTCTGGATATGTTCTGTGGACTTCCTATAGCATTTTCTAAAAGAAATCTAGTGAAAAACAGTGGGAAATGGACTTTCAGTATTTGTCGCATGACCTCTTATATTGCCTAGAAACAGGCACTTCTGCCAGGACGTGACCACCCTGCATCTCCAGTGTACGGTATACACTGGCAAAGTGGTAGTGCCACCAGTTGATGAAAGACCTTCTTGGTTTCAGCTTTCACCCTGCCATATAAAACACTGTCCTGCAGAATTTAATTTTCCTCACTGTGCACCTTTTCTGCTACATTCAGTGTCAGTCTTCACTGTAGTTCTCGCATTCTACTTGAACCAGGCAAATCAGGATGACCAGTGTAATATTGTCCTTGCGCTTCTGCCTCGCGTGGGCTCCTGTAAACTCCAGGTAATGATACAGTCACATGACCTCATGTATTTTTTGTGGTCCACAAAACGCGGATCCGCAAAATACTGATGCCGTCTGTGCTGCATCCGTGTTTTTGCAGACCCATTGAGTTCAATGGCATTTTGCGGCCAAGTATAGAACATGTTCTATCTTTTGCAGAACGAACATACAGATTTCTGCCGTTTGCTTTTAGCATCCGTACGTCCGTTCCGCAAGGGATAGCACATGTCCTATACTTGGCCGTAAATGCAGATCATGGACCCATTGAAGTCAATGAGTCTGCAAAAAAAAAACAAAAACGGATGCAACACGGACATCATCCGTGTTTTGCGGAATACAAAATACATATGGTTGTGTGAATGCCCCCTACCTAAAGAACTAAGGGGGCGGGACATGATATAGGAATCCATGTGTCATGCTCCGCCTCTGCAGACCATGCATTAGGTATAACACAGTACCGTTTTTTTTGCAGGTACCTTTGTGAACAAGGTGCACCGTAATTCCGTAACATATGCACCGTCCAACATCATGTCATGAAATAGAATATTTCCCATAGATGGAAAGCAATGGATTGTGGGCTGTACATATAGCGGTATTTTTCACACAGCTATTTCCGGAGGTGTCGGGATGGTGCTTTTATCGTACAGAGGGAAGCCCCTTGCTGCGCACTCATCCTCCCCTATTCCAGGCTGGATGTATTGTATTAACCCCTTTATCACAGCATTATTATTATTAGTAGTCGCTGCTATTTTGGACGTATTTTGTTTAGAGCCCGAGGAAATTTCATTGGTCGTAAATTTGATAATCGCTGCCGTGGGGGGAGGGGAGGACCCCTCCAAATATTTATTCAGCTGTTCTACTGAGAACAAGAGGAAATGTGAGGGATGGGACATGGGCCTGTCATTAGGGAGAGGAAATATTCCTGGGAAGGATACAGTGCAAATAGCCACAAGGACATAAAGGTGATCAAGGCTTTTATATCAGTCTGTAAAGCAAAGCGGTGATTTGTTTCTAAAAAACAATTTTCAGACGCCCAGGTAATTTAGGGTTAATGGTTGGAGATCCATCATTTGAAACCCCCTCTTTATTAGTCAGAGAGCAGTACATATAAGAATCTGTCTAACTCTGGACGACCCGAAATTTCCATACATTACCTTAAAGGACATCTGTCAGCAGATTTGTCCCTATGAGTCTGGCTGACCTGTTACATGTGCACTTGGCAGCTGAAGGCATCTGTGTTGGTCCCATGTTCATATGTGCCCCCATTGCTAGGAAGAGGTCACATTCATCAGTCACATGGCCTGTGTTTGGCTCAGTCCTATTCAAGTGAATGGGCCTGGGTTGTAATACCATCATGGCCACTATACAGTGTATGCCTCTGTGAGGAGGGCGCTGCACTTCAGTGAGCTCTTCAAGCAGCTGATCAGTGGAAGTGCTGGGTGTCGGACCCCTGTCAATTTATTCTGAGGATAGTTCTTCAATATTCTACTCCCATAGAACCCCTTCGAGGGGTATAAAGGTGAAATCTGGGTAGAACTGAGGCAATGTGTTATGGCTAATGCAGGTTCTAAATGGATAGAACATGACACAGAGATTTAAAGGGGTTGTCCCACCGAAAACATTCAACCGTTTTCAAACCAGGACCTGGATCTGAATACTTTTGTAATTGCATGTAATTTAAAATTTTGTATAACCAGTGAGTTATTCAATAAAATGTATCTGTATAGCGCCACCTGCTGTTTGCTTTTTCTTATTTCTTTGACCTGCTCACTGAGAAGGCCGCACATGCCCAGTTTCATCCTTCAACTGTCTCCTGAGCTGTGATAGGGAGAGCATGGACACGCCCCCTGAGCTGTGATAGGTAGAGCTGAGACACGCCCCCTGAGCTGCAGTAGAAAAGACACTCCCCTTGAGCGCCAGCTTGATATAAATCTATCAGAGCAATGAATGGGGAGATCTCTGGATCCATGTGAGGTACAGGGCTGGTTCTAGCTTTGGTTGTCATGTACTATATGATGTCTGATTTTCATTTTGTACATTATTCATGGGAGAACTCCTTTAAGGTCTACCAAATAGAGATTAGCAGTCATGGTCTGCACTAGGCTGGACTGCTCCTTTAAGACCTAGTAGACAGAACTGTAAATGCAGCTCATAGTGGTCCAGAATATATAGTCAAACCAAGGGCAGCAAAGTATTGAATTGTTTAGTTTTACTTCTTATTTTATTTCTTTTTTTTTTATGGTAGGTGGATTTTACCTATCACCCACATTCATTAAGAAAACGGGGTGTTGAGTAATAATGGGATTGCTGGGTGTAGCCGCAGATAGTGCCTAGGGCAGCAGCATCTCTGAAGAATGCAGCCGTGCCCAGAAGAAGAATAGCTGTCAGCGCTGGAAGATTGCCATCCGGTTATAATGCTGGAACAATTTGTTAAAATGCAGTGGTTTTTTTGGGAGAGGGGATGTTGCAAGGTATTTATCTCCTGAGTGCACAAGTTATTTGATATCTCATATAGCTGATAACTGTAGTACAGTATATAACTGTAAGCCAATGGGGCTGAGGAGTTTGTTGAGGGGACAACTGTGTTTCCCACTTTGGGCTGGTAACCGTGTATACTGGTGGTAGCCGGGTGTCTCATATTCCCTGCTTTCTCCGAATATAAACAGTTAAAAATAAAATTCTAAGTAACTGAGACTTCAGTTGTAGAGAATTGGAAAGTTTAGAAGGAAACGTAAAGTAAAGATGATGAACGTTTGTTGAACATGACCAATGCCAGCTGATTCCATGGAAAACTCCAGGAACTGGCCATACTGTAAAGAGGGTAATGGGGTCATGCAACCCCCCAAATCATAAATTCTCATTTAAAAGAAAAAAAAATTAGTTGGAATTGCCGCCCTTTAAAACAACATTCTCAGTAATTGAGACTTCAGTTGTAGAAAATTTGAAAATTTTAAATTTTTGGAGAAGCACAAAGTAAAGATGAACATTGGTGGAACGTGACCCATGCCAGCTGATTCCATGGAAAACTACAGGAACTGGCCATACTGCAAAAGTCCCCATAGTTGGTATTGCCACCCTTGAAGTCCCACTTGCCAACTAATCGCCAACGGAGAATTTTGGATTGTATTTGAAGACGGCTTGAAGGACACAGTCCTACAGGCCATTTACACTGGAGTAGAAGACCACAGTCTCAAGTCATCAGCCGAATTTCATGGATGGTGATCAGAAAAGGCCCATTGTCACTGGCAAGACAAGATAGTCAACACTGAAGTAAGGACTGGTTACCAAAGAAAGATATCAGTCAGGGACTAGCCAATATTACTGCTCAGAGTTAAGATGCTAATTCACAAGACTGGTTGAGTCAAATGCGGAAAAGTCGATTACAGTCGCGTGGACTTGAGCTTTGTTTGTGCAACGTGAGGCTTCACTGTATGCTGTAGGATTAAGCTTTCCAGATACCTTCCTTAAAGCAGCTGAGACCGTGAAAACCAGTCAAGGCCATTACTATTCCACTTTCAAACTTTGCCATTGGCATTGTGCAGTAGTCCAGGAGATGTTCTCATGGTGTCTACTCAACTCAGATTCAGTTGTTAGTCCTCCACATTACTCATCCCAAGCTTGCTTGGTTCTACCTACACCCAACTTCTGGCATCAGTAATGGGACCAGAAAACCAGTAAAACCTAGGGTTTTTTTAGGTCTTTATCTTTCAAGGCCTAGAGTAAAATGCAAACATTTGAGCCTTGAATATGTCTTAGACCAGGGGTGGCCAACTTTACAGACACAAAGAGCCAGGAAAAAAAATGTAAGACTACCAGGAGCCACAAGCTATACATTGGCACACGAGTCACCGTATTTTTGCCCTATAAGATGCACCTAGGTTTTAGTGGAAAAAAAATAAGAAAAAAATGTTTTCATCTGATCTTATTTTTCATTAGCAGAGAAAAAAAAGAAAACAAATATTTGTCATCAGACTCAAATGGTAGATACACTTGACGGATACTACTGTTGTGGCTCGGAGTAGGGTTCCCACCCCGAATTCATATAATAAGACAAACTCCGGCTTGTGATTTTGAAAAACAGGATAGCAGTTTTATTGTGCGACAAAAATCACTTAGTTAGTGACGTTTCGGCTCTAAAATTGAGCCGAAACGTCACTAACTAAGTGATTTTTGTCGCACAATAAAACTGCTATCCTGTTTTTCAAAATCACAAGCCGGAGTTTGTCTTATTATATGTCATCAGACTCATAAATCAGATCCCCAAAACTCATTTGACCTAAAATATGATCCTCAACACAAATCAGACTCTCAGTGTCCGACCCTCAGTGCTCAGATCTCCTCCCATGCTCAGATATGCCCCCCCCTATGTTCAGACCAGACCCCCTTGCTCAGATAAGACCTCCCCCATGCTAAGTTTAGGACCCCCCCCACATGCTCACACCAGACCGCTCATGCTCACACCAGATCCCCCCCCATGTTCAGATTAGACCCCCCATGCTCAGATTAGACCCCCCATGCTCAGATTAGACCCCCGGCCCCCATGCTCAGATTAGACCCCCATGCTCAGATTAGACCCCCCCATGCTCAGATCAGACCCCCCCATGCTCAGATCAGACCCCCCCATGCTCAGATCAGACCCCCCCATGCTCAGATCAGACCCCCCATGCTCAGATCAGACTCCCCCATGCTCAGATCAGACCCCCCCATGCTCAGATCAGACCCCCCCATGCTCAGATCAGACTCCCCCATGCTCAGATCAGACCCCCCTCATGCTCAGATCAGAACCTCCCATGCCTAGTTATATAATTTAGAAAAATCTCCTACCTCCCCTGATTGGGCACCTGCTACTCTGCAGCTCTGACACGCTCTGCACTGTGACCTGATGCGCAAAACATCAGGTCATAGTTCATGTCTCCACTTGCTATGTTTTAACACTGTGCGCATTAGGACGTAGTGAAGAGTGAGCTGGAGCTGCAGAGTAGTAACAGTGCTCGATCAGGAAAGGAGATCTGAGCATGGGGTGGAGAGCGTGGCGGCCTGACTGCTTCCCGGCTCCACCAAAAGAGCCACACTTGAAGAGGCAAAGAGCCACAGGTTGGCCACCCCTACCTTAGACTCTCAGCTATAAACAACCACAAAGTCCTCACATCTTTGCTTGGCACTGAAACGTATGGTCAATGAAAGGACAGAAGGGAAGACGAATGTGATAAGCACACCATATTCAGCTTCCTGTATGAGACAAGACAGATCACTGGTTTCTGGAGACTAGACTACCAGTTATCAACCTTTCTATTCTAGGCCATAAAGGAATGGTGCATGTTCCTTTCCATCTCAGTAGACCACCAAGGAAACAAAAATTAAGCCTTCAACAATGCTAGACTACCACGATCGGGGGCTTTACCCTGTCATATAGCCCAGGATGTACACGCCATGTTTCTAGAAGATACTCTCCTAATGATGTGCTTTTAATAGACAGTACCAGGGTATGATCATGGCCTTAGAGGATAGTCAGTGTTATTTATTCTCCTAGATGATTCTTGACTTAGAAACATTGAGAAACCTTACCCTGGATCACTAGGAAAATCCGTCTTAACCCCCCTTCACTACCCTAGGCCACCAAGGAAGGAGTCATAAACCTTTTTATTAACCTAGGCCACCAATGAAGCAATTATGCAATTATTAACCACTCCAATACCTTAGACCGCCAGGCAAGTCTGAATTGGTCTGAAAAATTTTTTTTTTCCTTATTTTTTTTTTTTGTTCTTTAAACTCTGACCAATTCTGTGCATATATCCAAAATGGAAATAGATAGGTTTGTGCTTGCCATTTAGTTTCCTGTATTTTAGAACAGCTCATACTATGTGATGCGTCATTTGGTCTGGCGTCGTTGCTGCATCCGTACTCGCTAATAAAAGCACGAAACCACAGAAATATTGCCACACAATGAACAGGACAACTTGTTTTCTGCTTAATTCAGCAGAAGCAAATGTATTATTTTCTAAAAATACCATCCATTTATAGAATTTGTGTCATTTAATAGGAAGTAATAAGATTTGGAAGCGTGAATAAATAAGGCTATTAATACTGAGTGAATTGCTGCTAATTGTACCTGTACTTGTTCTAGAAATTGTGTCCAGTACAGGGGCTGTCCAGCATTTGGTGGCATGAAGACGAATGTGTCATAGCACCCTAAGTCCAAAAGGGGGCATATACTCTGGATTTTTCTCTTTATGGAATTCGACTAAAGAGTAGTCACCTCTGCGTTCTTCGAAAGGACCCCATGGCTATTTAACTGCCGTACAGAGAAACTGGTCTTCGCTCACTTCTGGCATACACATCTGGTTGTGACTTTTGACAAGCCCATGTGTTACAATCACGATTCACTTGCTGTTGTTCCATGCACGCAGGCGTCAGCTTCTTGGTTTGAATTTTGGGCCAGGGTTCAATGGCGATTCATGTTCTGTGCTTCCTGCTGTTGGTTTCTTGTGGATGTGAATTGGAGCCATTGTGCTTTGTATCTCTCCTCAGTTCAGTACGGCTAGGCTTTACCTTCCCTGGCTCTTTGTGTACACCTGTCTAATGAGTTCACTTTTCGCTGCTATATATTTCCTGAGTTGTGTGTCCTGTCCCTGGTTGTGCAATAAGTTCTGTCTGCCTGGTTTCTCCAAGTTCTGTTTGTATCTATTCAGATTCTGTCTACTTGTTCTGTGTCTGAAATCAACCCTAAGTTCTGTTTGCCATTTCTCAATGTCTGTTCCAGTGTCTGTATGTATGTAGACTGAACTTGTCTTATTCAATGCTTGTTCTGTGTCTGAATTTTGACCTAAGTTCCGTTTGCCATTTCCCAATGTCTGTTCCATGGACTTGAATTTATTTTGTGGACTGAACTTGTATTGTTCAATGCTTGTTCTGTGTCTTAATTCTGACCTACATTCCATGTGCCATTCTCCAGTGTCTGTTTCATAGATTTGTATGTATTCTCTGTGACTGACCTTGTCTTGTTCAGCCTGTGTTAGCTTTGATCTCACATGTGCTTTGCCAACCGATTCTCCTCCTAGTTCTGTCTGTGTACTTTGCCTGTACCTTTGGTGCTTTGCATTGGAGTCTCTGACCCCTGTGTGTTAGCTGCGAACTTCACCCAGACTATTCCAAGAGGTAGCAGCCTGGTTGCTCCCCTGCAGCGAAGTCCAGATCCCTGTGTAGGGTTTAGAGGGCGAAAACCAGAGGACCACCGGAATAACGCCCTCAGTACTAGCCCAATTGTTAATTGGCACAGTGGTTCCACAATCATTGTCCATAACACCATGTTACTGTCACTATCGTCTACAGACAAATAGTGGATCTACTGGGTTGTGAATGGGTTGCATATATGGCTGTACCTGGGAGCAGAGTCTACAGGTGGTTAGGGCAGATGCAATCCTTGCAAAATAGGTAACTACATCCATGGAAGGTCATCCCTAAGACAAACCAAACAGACAAATACAGATCATAGGAACTGAGGGAACTTATTAGTCTGGTGCCGAAGTGGAATCCCAGACAGCCGTAGGTTGAGGGTTATTTCTAGGACACCTGCAAGCAGGAGAAGCTGTGATGCTCCAAAGAGTACTCCAGGCTTTTTGCAGCATACCAAGCACAGTGCCATGCATTGTATAGTGACTGTGCTTGGTATTAGCTCAGGCCCATTGACTTGAATGGGACTGAGCTGAAAATAAGCCTTGTAATCAATGAACGTGACGTCACTGGCTTAGGAACAGGCTTCAACGATCAACCGAATGACATGGTCTCTTCAAACAACCTTGATTGGCAGGGGTGTCGGGAGGGAGACCCCACAGATCAGATATTGATGACCTATCCTCGAGTCTGCTAAATAAACCGTAGTCTGTCACCGTCGGCCCTGTTCACACACGCAGATCCCTACACCTTGCACGTGGACACTGTAGATGGCTTCAGGTGCAGCGATCTCAGTACACATCGACATGTTGTTCTGCTGACATGTGGCCGCTGAGATAATTTTCTTGTTGATTTCCTCGGGCTTCTCATAATCCTCTCCTGGAAGCCTGTAACAACACAACAGCAAGTATACAGACACGTGGCTGTCTGTTTTTTGTTTTTTTTAAATCGGCCACGGATCCTCCTTTGGGGTAGATTCACGTATGAGGAGTTTATAGTGGTGTTTTCAGCTCTTAAAGGGGTTATCCCATCTTCTGCCACCGCCAGACGCAGCCCCCTCGTGGTGCTCTTAGAAATGAATGGGAGCACACCGCGCATGCGCGGCCACCACTCCCATTCATTTCTATGCTGCCGCCGTAAATAAGCGAGCGCTGGCTTGGCTATTTCCGTCGGCTCAATAAAATTAATGGGAGCCGGGCCACGCATGGGTGTTGCGCTCCCATTCGTTTCTATTAGCGCAGCAGGGGAAGGCGAGGGGGGGGGGGCAGCTTCTGGCGGTGGTCCTCCAGGCTCAGAGCTCCCCCGCTTCGTTCTCAATATAGGTGCGGGTCCCAGCGGTGGGACCCGCACCTACAAGACAATGGGGGCATATCCTAGCAATATGCCCCCATTGTCAAAGATGGGATAACCCCGTTAAGTGTTTTTTTAGGCTTTTTTTGCACATGCGTTTTTTTGGGTGCATCTTTATTTGTGTAAAAATGCCAGTTCAAGGTTAAATATCAGATGCAGGACACTTTTTTTTTTTCTTCCATTTTTTGTAACAATCACATTTTTATCACATTTTTTTTCATACACAGCATGTTGAAGAAATAGCAATTTTTCCAGGCATTTTTTTCTACTCTGCATAAAAAAAAAATGCAGTTCATACATGTATTATTGGGGTTGTCCAGCATCACAGAGATGACTGCTTTCTTCTAAAAACACCACCACTTCTGTTCACAGGTTGTATGTGGTATTGCAGCTTAGCAACATTCACTTCAATGGAGTTGAGAAGACAGAACCCTTGGACTGGGGTGGTGCTGTTTCTGGAAGAAAGCAGCCATGTTTTTCTAATCCTGGACAACCCTTTTAATATAAAAAAAAAAAAAAAACAATAAAAAATCCCATATGAAACACATGAAAAAACGTCAAGTGATTTCTGTTTTTGTTTTTTAGCGGTAAGAAAGTGCCAGAACAAGTTTGTGAAGGTAGTCTTATGCCTTTTTTTGCCGGAACAGGAAGGTCTGGAACTTGACCAGCAAAACAGTCCAAGTGTTTCCATGAATGAGCCTGTGCATACATAGGCCTCGGCTGTCGCAGTTCTTTGTTGAATCGACTACACCATGTTGGACACGCTGACAACACTACTGCCCTCTGAAAAGAGGACTTCCTACTAACAGGAAAGGAGATCACGGGCCTCATTTATTTGTTTACACACTGGGAAACAAAGACAGATTTACTGTGAGGCAGTTCTGGTGACTGAGGCCAGATAAGCGTTCTCCTATTCAGACCACGTAAGGGAAGCTCTTGGGTTTTTGTGTCCTACCCTATGGGTAGATAGATATCTCTGGGTGCCATATACAGATCTATACAACACAAATCCAAAATATGGCTGTTATAAGCCTGTTTCACTTAGATAGATAATCCCCCTAGTCTTCCAACCAGCCACTATCCCTACCTACTTGGACGATCTGCCCAGCTGACGGCTGCACCCAACTGGGCGACGTTCCCTACTCTGCCAAGTGCAGGGGTCTAACCTAGAGGGGTAAAGAGGAGTCAGACAGACAAAGATCAGAACCAGACAGGCAAAACCAGGAACAGAACAGAAACCAAAACACTGACATAGTCAATACCAGGAGATGTCAGAAATACAATGGGTGGTCAGAGGCAGAATCCAAGCAGATGTCCAGATCTAGAAATTTCTAGAAAGTACAAATACTAGTGTGGCAAAGATGACCAATTACAGGCACCTTCTGACAGCAACAGCGTGTTTAAATCTCCCACTGATGTGATGCTGGAACCGAGCCCGATCCCCCTGACCAGCCCGCCACAGCAATGGAACGACCCCAGCTGCACAGCAACAGGGAGGCCTGCCTCACCGCTGGAGCACAGACAGATACGTATATGCAGGGGCGGTCTTGGGCACCACACATCCTATGCATTTGCATAGGGCCCCCGACGTCCAAGGGGGCCCCCACGCTCCGCTCTTATGCTGGTGTCCAAGACCGCCCGCCCAGCTGTCACGTACTGCATTTGTCCGAATGCGTACTCATTTTATAAATTAGTACGCTAATGCATACTAATTTATAAAATGCATACACATTAGTGTACATACTAAAATATGCATATGAATTAGCGTGCAGATTTGAAAAAGCGCACGCAAATTCCACCCGAGCATGCTCTAGTCCCAGTCTTTGATGTGTGGGGGGGCGTGCCATTGGAGGGGTGTCATCAGAGGGAGGGCGTGTCATCAGGGGCGTGACGCGTCATTGGGGGCCCCCGGACATAACTTCGCTTAGGGCCCCAGAAATGCCAAGACCGCCCCTGCGTATATGACGCCTAGGGGTTCAGTCCCATATGTCAAATGACTGCTAGTCCAAGCGCGCTCACACCACTTAAACAGAGGAGCATATAATTCTAAGTGAATGACTCATTAATATCACTAAAATAGATACCTGAACATGCAAAAATTGGGTGACGCATTCGCCTTGCAGCAAAGACCTGATCTCCTGGCTCGCCAGAAGTGAATTTTTTAATGAACAGCGCGACATGACATTTTTACTAAAAACCACTGAACAGAAAATGAACAAGTACAAGGTTTTATTCAGTACAATGGCCACTTGTAAGTGCGGAGCGGCCCTCATCCACATGTGCACAATGCAGGAAACAGAACAGAAATTGTTTGCAGGCCTATTGCTGACATTTTGTACAGGGCATGGTAAAAACATTGCTCTTTCATTTTTGGATTATGCAAACAAATGAAAGGGAATAAGAGTATTTGCTTTTTGGGCTCGGGGCTGACGAGAAGACCACGTGGAAGCGCACGTGTTTATATATGAGCGCAGGGAGCTCTGAAGTACAGCTCAGTACAGGCTTGTGCCGCTTTTAAGCTCATAAAGCTATCCTTGTAACATAGTGAATGGAGGCTCAGTGCTGCGGAGGTCATCGACTGCCTCCCTTGTGAGTCCCCGATGTAATACGGAAATGTGCTGCTTCTTTGTTCGTAGACCTCGCCGCTACGGGCCAGACACGCAGTGTGCCGTGTGCATCATCTTCTATAGCGGCCCTGTCGTCTCTTTCCCTCTTTTACGTAGGTTCTTTCTACGGTTACATGTATTCAGTTAACTTATTAAAGCAAATATGTTTAACCCCTTCAGGATCTGATCCTATTTTGGCCTTTAGGACCGCAGGAATTTTGTTTTTTTGCACCGCCACATTCAGAGAGCCTTACCTTTTTTTTTCCTGTTAACACAGAAGTATGAGGAGGTGTTGTTTTGCAGGATGAGTTGCATTTCTTAAAGGGTCCTCAGGATAGGTCATCACTATCTGATCTGTGGAGGTCCAACTCCTGACACCTCAGCTGATCAGCTGTTTGAAGCCTCCTTGCAGCCTACCAAGCGTAGTGCTGTCCTTTCAATAGTGGCTGTGCTTGGTACTACAGATCAGCCCCATTCACTTGAGTGGGACCGCGCTGCAGGTATGAACGCAATGTCACTGGCCTAGGAGGAGGCCACAGCGCTCACGGAGTGCTGCGGTTTTGTCAACTAATTGGCGGGGATTCCGGTAGTCGGAATCACAATGATCAGATCCTGATAACCTATCCCTAGGATAGCTCATCCGTATTAGGCTAGGGCTATGTGGCAGTCTTGGGGGCAACTACACTGCGACCCTTGGTCTTTGATATTACGCATGCACTAGGTCTTTTTAAGGCCACCTTTTGTATCCAGCGTCCCTGACGAACACGCATACGCTGTGTGGTCAACATATCACTGATATAGATATAAAAAATGATTTAAGAAATGATATCTTGACAGTTATATCTATGCAGCAGCATTATTTTCTTTCCTCCTGTTCGATTTTTAAGAGCAATTTGGGATTCTTATGTAGTTAATGAATTCCACACACTTGCATACATACTTTAGGGATCTGTGTATGAACAGGACTGGCGATGACGGACATCACCGGGTTCATCAGTATTAAGAGTCCAAAACGAGGCATCCAAGTTATACAAGCCCTTGGTGTGAAAGCACAGCACCAAAGTAACACAAAAACATTAAAAAAGGTCCTAGCCCGTCTGTGCGCTAACTAAACTGTGGTTTCTACCTCGCCTAGGTACAAATGCAGATCAGAATTTTCACAGGACACAGGTCTACCAGCTTTAAGGCTCTGACCCAGACTGATACACTGAGGCCTGTATTTATTCCCAGTAACGATCGTACTGAATACACCTGGGAACATCTCAGGCTAGGGGAAATAGCTATACTGGAGTAGGCTGGAATGGTAAGTCCCTCAACCAATCCTACCTACATTCCAAAAAATCCAGCCCATAAACAAATGAATGAACCAGCTCCAGCAAACTTTACTTTGCTTATACCACACAGCCGTCTGGATTCCTTTTATCTCACCCATTGTTACATATAGTACAAGTTTATATACATGTTCACATTTTTTTTTTTTTAAACAACCTTCAGCCTATTTTTTTGTATGTTGTTTGGTTCCTCTGTTTTTTGGGAGAAATGTATAGATAAATTCACAACTGTGCATTACCATTCCTCTTGTCATAAGGGTGTGTCCCCACACAGTCTGGCACTGGGAGCATTAATTGAATAGTGTCAGTTGACACCCAGTTGTCAACTTATTTATAAAGTTCCAACAGGAATAACAGAGGAACGGCACAAAGCTCCAAGAAAAGATTCTCTAGCGTTGTGAAACTACAAAGAACTAATTACTGAAACAGACAAGTTAGAAGAGGTGACATGTCCTCTTTAAATCCATACTAATACGTTCAAAGACTAATAATGGCACTGTATAAATATGGGCAATCAGCTGCCAGAAAATGTCTAAAAATGTCATACAGTGACATTACAGGCTCCCCGGCTGTGAGGTTAATGATAACGTGTTCACACTGGGTGATAAAGTGGCAGGGGCTGATTCTCCGGCACACTGAAAAGGCTGCTCGTCACATCATTGAAAAATACACTTCATCACCCAAAGTCATGCAATTTATTTTGACATTTCCTGACATTTCTATAAGATTGGAAGGCTTGTTATCATCTATTATTTCCTGTCATTTGTATTTCTGTAATTCTGCGGTTTAATCCACTTCTGGGCAGTCAAAAGGACTATTAATTGCAGCACTGGAGAAGAACCGCCTCCATAGTATAGCATACTGCTGGGTTTGGGTGGTTGCGCAGTGTTGCACTGCCTTTCAGCATGCTTAATACACCAGAGAACATCTACTCTGGGTTTGTATGGCTAGTATAAATAAGGCCCCCTACCAGGTTTTTCCCAAACTCTGTTCAGATCTTGACAAGAGGACCTAACAGTTTAGCAGGCTAAAGGAGAGGAGGGCTGGTTTAACCCTTAATCTCAGGCTGGGTAGCAGCTACAAATGTGGTCTTGTTTGAAAGCGGGCAATCTAAGCTTTAAAACAAGACCAGAATTGCAGTTCTAACTACTATAAAACCAGCTAAATAGCTGTTAGAAATTGTAAAGGGTCGTCCAGTAGACAATTAGGAGCAGAGAATGTGGTAGTCCCTTTAGGATTCGGGGGGTATTATTTCTCCTTATGGAGAGCGCCTAGAGGCATGAGGAGTCTTATAGACCAGGCAGTGAAAAAATATGCAAAAAGAAAGTTTAGCCTCTGATGCCACCAGATGTAAGGTAGATATCCCTTTATAAATATAGTGCAAGCTTACTACCGATTAAGCCATACCACCAACTGTCGGGCATGTACATTTGACGCACATGCATGAGTCATTTCCTACTCCAGATTTACCAAAATGTCTCCACTAATGAAAACTATTGCTTCATTAAGACACCTCCTTCTCCAAAAACAGCCGATCAGCCACATGTCTGGCACCCACTCGGTATTTAGCCTGGCCACACATTTCCCCTGCATCAGTATATTGCTTCTTTCAGGCAGACAGGTGTCTCGCCCAGGCGGGACAGCACCCGGACTCATTAAAGTCGGTCCCTTGAGCAATTTTACATACGGACCATCAGTCTGTGTCAAAAAAATCATGGTGTGCACCATCCTGATCCAATTTTCCACAAAGACTTACCCAAGTGGATGGGGCTTCAAGAAAAATAGACCATACACAAACACCACCCTTGTGCGGTCCATTTGAAAACCCATCCGGGTTCACCATCAGGAAGACGGATGAGCTTCTGATGATCCATCTAAAAGGGGCCTTATATGGTGCACATCAATGGATACCCTGTAATACATGGCTGGGAGAAGTCCACCAGAGCGGGTAGCTACTCTTAAGTAGTGGCTCTCCTGTCATGTACTTACCAGCCTGCGCTCCATCGGCAAGTTTGGCTGCATTATGGCGACACCAGTGGCCTCGCTGACAATGGGGTTGGTCGACCTATCAGGCAGCAGGGACACTGGGCCAATGAGGCTCTGTGCCGGCAGTCACATGCTTCCTGAGGGCGGGCTATTTAAACCGGCAGCTGCTGGCCATAGTTGCCTGTGATTGGTATTCCTGCCTGCCTTGGCAGTTTTGTGTTTCTTACTCTGTATCGCTAACCTTTTTGCCTGTTTTTCTGACATTGCCTCTGAAGTGACTTCCTGGTATCTGACTTTGCTTGTTATTTGACACTGCTTGATTTTATACTCTGGAATTAGACTCTGCTAGGTTGTGACCTCGCCTTTGCCTTTGAAGTTATCTCCTGGTTTCACTCTGCTGTGTATTTGACTTAGCTTTTGGATTCTGGTTTTGCCTGTCTTGCTTTGACCTCTTTCTGTCGGACTACTCTTTTACCCGATTCGGTTTAGCCCCCTGCACTTATTCAAGTCAGGGACCGTCGGCAAGTTGCTGGCTGTCATTTAGAGCAGATCGTGCAAGTAGGTAGCGACAGTGGTGCGATTGGAGTTCAGGACCACACGGTTCCCTACCTGTCATTACATCTCTCCTCTGGCTCAGGCTATGTTCACACTTAGTTTGCTGTGCTTGTCAAGCATATTCAACTGGAATAGCTCCCATCACATGAGCCGAACAGGTTCATAAACCCCTGTAGGCCTGATGGATGCCACACATATGGGGCCTGCCAGGCAGTAATACGTTGGTGCATAACTTATTATTTTTTAGCTGCACTTTCCTATATAATTGGCCATTGCAAGCAGCAGTCAGATTCCAGCTCACATATTTAGGGTCCTAGTTACAGGGGGCATAGAGGTAGCAGCCAGACCAGTTGCCCAAAGGCCCTTCTGCACTAGTATTCTAAATGACACGTTAGGTGGGGAGGGGGGGCTGCTGGAGATTTTGTCCCTGCCATTTGAGGATGCAGCCTACAGGAAAGTCCATTTAGCTATTAAGAGTTTATTCTCCAGAACTAGTCGAGACCGGCATCACTTGAGAATGTTTATGGGGTCTGCGGACGCCAGCCGCTGTTTTCTTTTTTTTCTCCCCTCGCTCCAGCGTGTGATTGGAACCAGCTGCGTGGTAACAGAAAACAATTCCCATTATTCCGGCGAGCTGCTCTGCTCCATATTTAGATACTCAGAAATTATTATTGGCTTATATACTGTACTATGAAAACATCACTGGGAAAGTGAGATAATCAGGAGGAACCCACAGGGCGGCTTCTCACCCTGTTACTTAATCAGGCGGTTGTGTAATGCCGCACGGCGTGTCCCTTACAGACGCCGATAGAACAAAATGTTTTTCTGCCTATAGACCGGGAGCGAGGTATATACAGCAAATTGCAAACTTCAAAGCTGCATCCAAAGAAAATTTAGAATGGGGCGAGGCTGGGTGAATGTTGTTAAGATTTCACTTCTTATTCTTCCATAAACCAAGCAGACGGAATGGGTGGAGTTCCTCTTTAGTCATACATATACAGTTCCAATACAGTACGAGGGTTCAGAGGACTTTTTACCAAGATGCATTATTGCTTGTTTAATCCTTTAATAGTCTTAAAGGGATGTTCTGAGTTAAAGGGGTTGTCTTACTTCAGCAAGTGGCATTTATCATGTAGAGAAAGTTAACACAAGGCTCTTACTAATGTATTGTGATTGTTCATATTGATTCCTTTGCTGGCTGGGTTCATTTTTCCATCACATTATACACTGCTCGTTTCCATGGTTACGTCCACCCTGCAATCCAGCAGTGGTGGCCGTGCTCGCACGCTATAGAGTCATTATCTCAGAAAATTAGAATATTATATTAGACCAACTGTAATTTTTTTTTAAATCACAGAAGTGTTGGCCAAATGAAACGTATGGACAGTAAATGTACTCAATACTTGGTTGGGGCTCCTTTTGCATGAATGACTGCATCAATGCCACGTGGCATGGAGGTGATCAGCCTGTGGCACTGCTGAGGTGTTATGGAAGCCCAGGTTGATTTGATAGCAGCCTTCAGCTCCTCTGCATTGCTGGGTCTGGTGTCTCTCATCTTCCTCTTGACAATACCTCATAGATTCTCTATGGGGTTAAGGTCAGGCGAGTTTCCTGGCCAATCAAGCCAGTGATACTGTGGTTATTAAACCAGGTATTGGTACTTTTGGCAGTGTGGACAGGTACCAAGTCCTGCTGGAAAATAAAAATTCCATCTCCAAAAAGCTTGTCGGCAGAGGGAAGCATGAAGTGCTCCAAAATTTCCTGGTAGACGGCTGCACTGACTTTGGTCTTGATTAAACACAGTGGACCTACACCAGCAGATGACATGGCTCCCCAAATCATCACTGATTGTGGAAACTTCACACTAGACCTCAAGCAGCTTGGATTGAGGCCTCTCCACTCTTCCTCCAGACTCTGGGATCTTGATCTCCGAATGAAATGCAAAATATACTTTTATCTGAGAACAACACCTTTGACCACTGAGAACAGTCCAGTTCTTTTTCTCCTTGGCCCAGGTAAGACGCTTCTGGCGTTGTCTATTGGTCATGAGTGGCTTGACATAATGAATGAGACACTTGTAGCCCATGTCCTGGATACGTCTGTGTGTGGTGGCTCTTGAAGCACTGACTCCAGCAGCAGTCCACTCCTTGTGAATCTCCCCCAAATTTAGGAGAGGCCTCTTCTTAACGAACCTATCAAGGCTGCAGTTCTCCCTGTTGCTTGTGCACCTTTTTCTACTACCTTTTTTCCTTCCACTCAAATTTCCATTAATATACTTGGATATGGCACTCTGTGAACAGCCAGCTTCTTTAGCAATGACCTTTTGTGGCTTACCCTCCTTGTGGAGTGTGTCAATGACAGCCTTCTGGACATCTGTCAAGTCAGCCGTCTTCTCCATGATGGTGTCGCCTACTGAACCAGACTAAGGGACCTTTTTAAAGGCTTAGGAAGGCTTTGCATGTGTTTTGGGTTAATTATTCTAATTTTCTGAGATAATGACCTTTGGGTTTTCCATAATCATCAACATTAACAGAAATAAACACTTGAAAAAGTTCACTCTGTTTGTAATGACTCTATATAATATATGTGTTTTACTTTTTGAACTGAATTACTGCAAAAAAAATTTTTTGATGATATTCTAATTTATTGAGATGCACTTGTGTATAATGAAGTTTGAATATATGCAAATGGGCCTCTAGGAGCAGCGGGGGTGTTGCCTGTGCACCTAAAGACTCTGCTCTTTCTGCAACTGCTTCGCCCTCTGCATTTTGATTGACAATGTTGACAAGGCTGTTTCAATGTGATCCCACCTGCCTGGCCCTGTCAATCAAAGTGCAGTTTGGACTCCCCTACATCATGGGGCCACTTTCAGTTTTTTCCAGGGCCGCTTTGAGTTCCCAGTCCACCCCTGCTTGAATGCCAGGTGATACTGTGCAAAGCAGACCTACTGTGTCCCAGAATCTGCTCAGCCAGTGACTCATGTCACCACAGGGGCTCCTGCGCCTAAATTACAAAGGAATTAAAGGGGTTGTCTGGGTTCAGAGCTGAACCTGGACATATCCCTGTTTTCACCCAGGCAGCCTCTCTGATATGAGCATCGAAGCATTTCAAGCCCCGATGCTCTCCTCTGCCCTACGCTGAATTGTGCAGGGCAAGGGCTTTTTTTGGAGATCCGGTGACGTATCGGGCTCTCCATGGGTAAGCGTGGTGAGCCTGGTGACATCACTAGCACTGTAAACCGACTAGGGCAGCGCTAAAGCCCACCCATCAGTGCCAGTGACGTCATCGGCACCACTGCTAGGCAGGAAGCCTCAGCCTAGCAGTGTAAAAACATAAATAAAAAAGTCCTTACCCTGGACAAGGGAGAACATCGGAGCATGAAATGCTCCAATGCTTATATCTGCCTGGGTGAAAAGGGGGATATGTTCGGGTTCAGCTCTGAACCTGGACAACCCCTTTAAGTGGAAAAAGATTAGATGAGGAAGTGTAAATGCCCCATACAAATTACCAGATCACAAACATTTTCTGTACTCAGATTTTACTCCTCGGTCCAGCTAACACCATAATAAAGCTGAAAATAATCAGTGATACATAAAATGTACTATTCTGGTTCAGTACAGCTATTTTTCTTTGCTTTATTACATAATTTATTGCATTAATTATATGTTTTGGAGATGGCAGTGGAACATGATATGTGGTACCCTAAGGTATCCTGCCAACAGCTCATTATACTGTAATTTATGCTTCAGGTGGCAAAACAAGTTCTTATGTTAATCGATTTATTCTGCACGGAATTAAAAAGACATTAGGCCGGTATAAATCTGGTAGACGTGGTACGTTAGATTCCTGGAAAGGTGATGACTTGTCTCGGCTTGTACAGTAAGCGTCGTCTTTGTCTTGGTTCTTGCAGCGATCTGTGAAATTCAAGCAGTGCTTGCACCTCATCTCCTGCACCAGAAGAAGAAAGCAGCAATGTGGTTGACCGCTAACTCCTCTGATGTCCTTTGCTTTCCTTTCCATATACACTGCATCGGAAAAATAGGTGGACACCCCTATTACTTAGCGATTTGCACCATTGTTAATGGGTTCATGCAGTGAATCTCAAAATGTCAGGAGCTTCTTTCATAGTGTTACCGAAGAGGTGCCTCCTAAAGGTCTGTGATCGCCATGTCCTTAAAGGGGTATTCCCATCTCACAAATGTAGTTTGTATAGTTAGATATAGCCATACTAATATTATTACTAATAGAATGTATTTATATAAAATGTACTGGTTAGAAGATTTCCCTATTTGTATTTCCATTGTCCCACACACATCAGTCAGGCCGTTGCCCCTAGTTACCATGTAGTAGTGGTGGCCGGCTTGCTCTTGATCAATCCCGCTCTGAGGTAACTGCTGTATTGTGAACGCACATTGCATGAATGCGGAGACACATCTTAGGGTTGTCGCATTTTTGTCTGCGCTTCCAAACCACAGAGAAACGGATCCTGTTCCAAGATCAGTTCATCTCTATGGAGCAGGATCCGTTTGTTAAGTCTGCATTTTGGACGGATCCTGACCATTGCTTTTTGGACTGGTAGCATCCAAATCGCAGATGTGAAAGTACCCTAAGATGTGTCTCCACATGCTCATGCGATGTGCGTTCACAATACAGCAGTTACCTCAGAGCCGGTTTGAACAGGAACAAGCCGGCCTCCACTACTACATGGCTGTGGTGGCCGTAACCAGGGGCAACGGCCTGACTGATGTGTGTGGGACAATGGAAATACAAATAGGCAAATCTTCTAAACGGTACATTTTATATAAATACATTCTATTAGTAATAATACTGGTATGGCTATATCTAACTATACAAACTACATTTGTGAGATGGGAATACCCCTTTAAGGGGCCATTCAGACGGCCGTATTATTGCGAACCCGCAATATTACAGCTGCTGCCCGGCGTGTGTTCCCACTCAAAATGCCTATACAAGTATAGGACATGTTTTATCTTTTTATGCGGAGCCGCGGCTGCCCGCTCCCATAGAGGTGAATGGGGCCGCATCTATTCCACAATATTGCGGAATAGATGCGGACCCATTCACACGGTCGTGTGAATGGGCCCTTACCCTTCTTCACATCTGCGCCATAACACAGCACCCCCTTGACTTATTATGAGATCACTCAGGGTTTCTTTAACGCACCTGGCATTTTGATGGACTGCATGGTCATTCTTGCTAGGAGTGATGTAAACCTCAGCAGAACCGCCAACTGAAGAACCAAACCCAACATAGTCTTCCAGTGTCAAGCTAAGGCCTTTTGATATCTGGGGTGACAATCAGCTATTTCTCTTGACCAGGGGAGGACTGGGAACTTAAAGTGGCCCTTTAAGGAAAAAAATACTAAAAGTGACCCTTTTGTAGTCGGGTCCAAATTTTGTACCATATTGTGACGCATTATACCACCCCAACAGAGCCAAATACCACAGTCTATCACAAAATACTGCCAGCAGCACATAATACATCCCCAAAAACTTCCACTGGTGGCTGTGAGGAGGGCTCAGGTGGCCCCCTGGGCATCGGCCCACCGGGAAATTTCCCTGTAAGGTTTATGGCCAGTCCACCCCTGCTCTCGACCCTTCCATATATATGTCTGCTCTGTTTGGCCAGGTATGCATATGACCTAGATGGGTTGAGACGAGAACTCTGCTGCCAATACTCCTCTGGCAGCGGCTTATCCCCCTGCTGAAATCCAACATGCCTGATCCGTATCTCTGTTTACATCTGCCATCACGGATGGGAACGAGAGTCAGGAGGCCACAATACATATTAAATGGTTGTTTGGTCACCCCGATTTGACCACTTTCACGGTGTGATGTCCACATCTTTTGCGACCCCCATTGAAGTCAATGGGTCCACATCAGACCACTAAAAAATGCTCATCAAACGCGAGCAAAAAAATGTTTGTGAGCATGAGCCCTGAAAGTAATGTTAAAGGGTTTCTGTCATCAGAATTTAGCCTACAAAACCGAGTGTCATTTGCAAATCGCAAATGACACCTGATGACAGAAAGCCTTCTTTTATAGAAAACTGTACGGTAGTTTTTGTTAAAATAGCGTTTTTATAATATGCTAATTAGGCCCCCTAGATGCAGTAGGCGTGAACCCTGCACCTAGGAGCGGCCGTAATAACGCCCCTTACCCCTCCTCCCTTGCGTTGATTGACAGGGCCAGGCAGCCATCTCTTTCGTCTCCCGGCCCTGTACGATCGCGAAATCCTGCGTCTGCGCATTGCGATAAGCAATCCGCGCATGCGCATTGATGAAGCCGGGACCCGGGTGGCCGCCGGCTCTCAACGCGCGTGTGCAGATTGCTTATCGCAATGCGCAGGCGCGGGATTTCGCGATCGTACAGGGCCAGGAGACGAAAGAGATGGCTGCCCGGCCCTGTCAATCAACGCAAGGGAGGAGGGGTAAGGGGCGTTATTACGGCCGCTCCTAGGTGCAGGGTTCACGCCTACTGCACCTAGGGGGCCTAATTAGCATATTATAAAAACGCTATTTTAACAAAAACTACCGTACAGTTTTCTATAAAAAAAGGCTTTCTGTCATCAGGTGTCATTTGCGATTTGCAAATGACACTCGGTTTTGTAGGCTAAATTCTGATGACAGAAACCCTTTAAGAGCCTTTGCTGATAAAAAAAAAACAAAAAACGGATGTACGGCAGGTATTACTCTATTTGTTTGGTATTTCCTTTAAACCGAAGGCAAACAATGTGTACGGTCAAGATACTTAGCGGATTGATACCAGGACTCATCAGTGTGAGCCCTGCCCATGGCGGCACATGACAGGAGTAATGAGAAGCTTAATCTCCGTGTGGAGAGCGGAGGAGATTACTTGTAAAGGGGATCAAATGTCTGGATTGCTTTCTTCCCCTCATCCAGCAATGCAAGCAGTCATGCACAGATAACACCCCGCCGATTGACTTAATTACAGCTTAAAGTGATGTATGTGGGAAAGCGCCGCGTCTCCGCTTCTGCCTGCCGCTCATGTAGGAAGCAGGAGGAGGGGGGGGGTTAGTGAAGTCTAAAGTAACACATCCCCTCCTCTGAGGCTGGTGACAACCTGTATGATAGTCCATCATGTCTAATGTTATCCCATAGTTCAGTGAGAGGAACAGCAGGGGGCGCCATAACAAGTCTGCAACAACAATCTCTACTCACGGGAGTCATTTTTGGAAAAGACTCCACTTGAAGCATTCAGTTTTGCCTGTAAAATTTAATTGTGGGACATCCCATTCCTGCTGCAGCCAATTTTACCTTTTTGTTTTATCTTTCCATTCCAGGAGCCATAACTTTTTTATTTTTCCAGTGAAAAAGCCATATGAGCTGCTTGTTTTTTTGTTTTGTTTTTTTAATGGGGTGAGTTGTATTTTATAATGGCACCAGTCAAATTGTCAGAAATTAATAAAAATTGAGACAGCAGCAGTAAATCTCATTAAAAAAGTCATACGGACCTCTATTCCTGGCTGCTTCCTTGTCTACGTTCTGGTCCTCCCCACCGGTGTTTTACTAGGTGCATCGGTGACATCCCGACATCCTGTTTAGAAAACTTTCTGAATTAAAGAGATGGTGCCAAGTTTTAAAGGGAGTCTATTACCTTGAAAATCATTTACAAAATAAGCATGCCGCCTTGTAGGGTAAAGGCTATGAACCCTAACCAGATCATTCTTGCGAAAATCTAGTCCTCTAATCCTTAGAACTGCTTTTTATTTTTCAGTGCACCATTTTATTTTCAGTGCAATTTGCTACTAAGTCACATGACTGGGTATAAAAAGAGCATGTTAGAGAAGCAAAGAAGGGTTCAGCAATCTGCAGAAAACTGGTGGAACAATTTCAGAAAGATATTCCTCAAAGTACAGTTGCGAGGACTTTTAATATCTCACCCTGCGCAGTATATAATATCAAAAGATTCAGAGAATCTGGAGAATCCAAGAGATGGTCGGTACTGGATGCACTGCATTAAAAACAGGCATGATTCTGTACTGGAAATCACTGCATGGGCTCAGGATCACTTCCAGAAATCATTGCATGCATGCATACAGCGTTCGCTGTGCAATCCATAAATGCAAATTAAAGCTTTGTCGTGCAAAGAAGAAGCCATAAATCAACAAGATCCAGAAATGCTGTTATCTTCTTTGGGCCAAAGCTCATTTAAAATGGAAAACTGTTCTGTGGTTTTCCAATTTGAAATTCTTTTTTGGATATTGCAGATGCTGTTTTCTGCAGACTCAAGAGGAGAGGGACCATCCAGCTTGTTATCAGCCACAGTCCTTAAACCTACATCTCTGATGGTACGGGGTTCCATTAGTGCCTATGGGCAGCTTACACATCTGGAAAGGCCCTATCAATTCTGAACAGTATGTAGAAGTTTTAGATCCATATACACTCCCACCCAGACAACATCTCTTTCATAGAAGGCCTTACATATTTCATGGAAGGCTAAACCACTATTCTGCATCCATCACAACAGCATGGCTTTGCAGGAGAAAAGCCCAGGTCCTGAATTGCTTGCTGTCCAGATCTTTCACCAATAGAAAACATTTGGAGCATCCTGAACCAAAAAATTAGGCAAAGAAGACCCAGGACTGTGGAGCTGCCTGAGGCCTACATCAGACAAAAATGGGACAACCTTCCTCTCCCAAAACTCCAGCAATTGGTCTCCTCATTTCCAGATGTTTATAGACTTGTTAAAAGAAGAAGGGATCCTACACAATGGTAGACATGGCCCAGTCCCAACTTTTTTGAGACACCTTGCTACCATCAAGTTCTAAATGATTTCCTGAAATAGTATAATGTCCTACTTTCCACATCTGATACATGTTCTATGATCTACCGTGAAGAAAATATGGGTCTTTGAGATTTGCAAGTCATTGCTTTCTATTTTTTTTACATTTTTGGAATTGGTAATGTGGTTTTAGATCTATTTAGCATGTGTGCTTTGCAGTTTGTATTGCTGTCAGCTTAGAGCAGGGATCTCAAACTCGTGGCCCTCTAGCTGTTGCAAAACTACAACTCCCAGCATGCCCCAATAGCTGTAGGCTCTCCTGGCATGATGGAAGTTGTAGTTTTACAACAGCTGTAGGGCCACGAGTTTGAGATCTCTGGCTTAGAGTGTTGATGGCGGTCTTCTGTCCTGCCTGTTACGTAACCAAACCTTCCTGTTCTTCCCAGTGATTAGACATATCATGTTTATTCTGTATGATGGATTATCTGAATACACTATCTTCATTTATGTAGAGGGCGGTGCAGGGTGATTCATTTTGATGTGTGAAAGGAAAGGTCTTGTAATAACAAGGGAAGGTAAAGGAGGCGACAGGGGAGGGAGGTGTGTGTGCTGAAAGTGGCATCACGACCGCCTGCGAAGTGTTAATGGTGAATTCTAGCAATGTTACGTAACATGTTCTGTGTTATTTACTGTGGATATGGCATTCCAATTACCGTATACACGTGTACAGGACCGTCCAAGTAAATTACGTTGTTGTCACCTTGCAGTCAAATATTCTTGATTGTTATTTTTATATAATAGCGCCACAATGTGTTGAGTTACAGCAGACTTCACAATGAAATTGCTTTTCACCGGCTCAAGTACACAATCAATATTAGGTGAATTAGTGAAAGACTAGTCCGCATGAAAATTACCTACTCTTTCAGATCCAGTGTACCTACCAGCAGTATTATAGTAGTTATATTCTTGTACATAGGAGCAGTATTAGAGCAGTTAATCTTGTACCATAGGATAAGTATATAGTAAGTTTATTCTTGTACAATAGAGCAGTATTTAAGTAGTTATATTTCTGTACATAGATAAGTATTATAGTAGTTATTTCTTGTACAATAGAGCAGTATTATAGTAGTTATATTTTGTACATAGGAGCAAGTATATAGTAGTTAATTCTTGGTACATAGAACATAATATATCAGTTATAATTCTTGTACATTATATCTTGTACATAGGATAAGTATTATAGAGGTAGAAGCTTGTATCATAGGAGGCAATATTATAGTAGTTATATTCTTGTACATATAGCAGTATTATAGTAGTTTATATTCTTTTGTACATAGGAGCAGTATTATAGTAGTTATATTCTTGTACATAGGAGCAGTATTATATAGTAGTTATATTCTTGTACATAGGAGCAGTATTATAGTAGTAGTTATATTCTGTACATAGGAGCAATATTATAGTAGCTATATTCTTATACATAGGAGCAGTAGTATTATAGTAGTTATATTCTTGTACATAGGAGGCAGTATTATAGTAGTTTATATTCTTTGTACATAGAGCAGTATTATAGTAGTTATATTCTTGTACATAGGAGCAGTATTATAGTAGTTATATTCTTGTACATAGGAGCAGTATTATAGTAGTTATATTCTTGTACATAGGAGCAGTATTATAGTAGTTATAGTTCTTGTACATAGGAGCAGTATTATATAGTTATATTCTTGTACATAGGAGCAGTATTATAGTAGTTATATTCTTGTACATATAGGAGCAGTATTATAGTAGTTATATTCTTGTACATAGGAGCAGTATTATAGTAGTTATATTCTTGTACATATAGGAGCAGTATTATAGTAGTTATATTCTTGTACATAGGAGGCAGTATATATAGTAGTTATATTCTTGTACATAGGAGCAGTATTATAGTAGTTATATTCTTGTACATAGGAGCAGTATTATAGATAGTTATTATTCTTGTACATACATAGAAGCAGTATTTATAGTAGTTATATTCTTGTACATAGGAGAGCAGTATTATAGTAGTTTATATTCTTGTACATAGGAGCAGTATTATATAGTAGTTATATTCTTGTACATAGGAGCAGTATTATAGTAGTTATATTCTTGTACATAGGAGCAGTATTATAGTAGTTATATTCTTGTTACATAGGAGCAGTATTATAGTAGTTATATTCTCTGTACATAGAGCAGTATTATAGTAGTTTATATTCTTGTACATAGGAGGCAGTATTATAGTATATTATATTCTTGTACATAGGAGCAGTATTATAGTAGTTATATTCTTTGTACATAGGAGCAGTATTATAGTAGTTATATTCTTGTACATAGGAGCAGTATTATAGTAGTTATATTCTTGTACATAGGAAGCAGTATTATAGTAGTTATATTCTTGTACATAGGAGCAGTATTATAGTAGTTATATTCTTGTACATAGGAGCAGTATTATATAGTAGTTATATTCTTGTACATAGGAGCATAGTATTATAGTAGTTATATTCTTGTACATAGGAGAGCAGTATTATAGTAGTTATATTTTATATATTCTTGTACATAGGAGCAGTATTATAGTAGTTATATTCTTGTACATAGGAGGCAGTATATATAGTAGTTATAGTTCTTGTACATAGGAGCAGTATTATAGTAGTTATATTCTTGTACATAGGAGTCCAGTAATTATAGTAGTATTATATTCTTGTACAATAGGAGCAGTATTATAGTAGTTATATTCATGTACATAGGTAGAATATAGTAATTATAGTAGTTATATATTAGCTTGTTAACATAGGAGCAGTATTATAGTAGTTATATTCTTGTACATAGGAGGCAGTATTATAGTAGTTATATTCTTGTACATAGGAGGCAGTATTATAGTAGTTATATTCTTGTATATAGGAGTAGTATTATATTAGTTACATTCTTGTATATAGGAGCAGTATTATAGTAGTTATATTCTTGTACATCTTGTACAAACTCTTCTTCATAGTGCTGTGCTTGGTTATTCATAAGAAGGCCGCAGTCTGGAGCACCATGGCCTCTACAAACAGCTAATCGTTGGATTTGCCGGGTGTCAGATCTCTACTGATCAGGTATTGATGACCTGTCTTTCTGTAGCAGTCAGCACAAAGAGATAAACCTCGTGTACAAATAGGTAATCCTTTGTCAGTTTACTGCTGCTGCTAGGGGAAGATATTATCTGCATGGTTATCCTCACTATAATAGTAGATGAAGAATTGAAATAATGGTATGAGGCCTAGATAAAGATGCCCACAGAAGAGCACTGTAT
Source organism: Rhinella marina (assembly GCA_900303285.1). Taxonomy (NCBI): domain Eukaryota; kingdom Metazoa; phylum Chordata; class Amphibia; order Anura; family Bufonidae; genus Rhinella; species Rhinella marina. The sequence continues at coordinate 453,022 of ONZH01006150.1, read as the reverse complement.
CGATCAGTGTAATGTGTGAAGACTTAATTAGGTCACTCACCCTCTTCTCTCTCTGGCAGCAATGCTGGTCTGAGTTAAAAAGTTAAGTTACGCTCTCTACCTGTCATGAGTGGGCTTGTGTCTGTTATCATACGTTCTGCGCAGCTTTCAAAAGTGACATAATTTGACATGTTTTCCCCTTGGTTTGGTTGCTGTTTACCACACCCCTTCCCCTCAGCTGTTGTAGGTGTGGTAATTATCTTTCCTCTATTTATTCCTTCATTTCCCAGTATTCACTGCGGTTTATACTTTCTGCTGACTTAGTTGTTTGGAGCTGTTCTTGGCTGAGATCCAGTTGCTGCTATTTCTGCAGAAAGATAAGTGTCATTTTCCCTATTGTGTTTCTCCGTCGTTTGGAGTCTCCTACTCATCCGTCCTGTTGGAGGAACGGGTTGACTCCTTCCCCTATCACTAACTACAGGGTCAGTTAGTAATTAGGTTCCTGTGTATGAACTCTCCTACCACTAAGGCCTGTTCATACTGGTAGTCAGCCAGGGCCTAGTCTCAGGGATTCCTGCAGGAGGTGACCTTTTCCCTTCTCCGGTCTGTTCCCTTCCCTCTTACACTTGGTGTGGCTATACCCTCCACACCAGAGCGTGACACTACCATGGTAAAAGTCTAAACAAAGAGGAAGTTAAAGATGCAGGACAGGAAGTAGAATACATTTAGCGACTTCAAAAATCATATCCAGAAAACCATGCACCCATTTTTTTTAATTTATAAGAGTACATAAAATATTCACATACATTTTTTATGGAAGTGCCACTTTAAGATAGCAATTATGTAAAATTAGCACAGGATAATAGATTGGGATCTGTCCAGGCACTACCTTCTGTTAGCTGACAGATAGGGCATATATACATTGGTGCCTTAAGTTACAATATTAATTGGTTCCAGGACATTGTATGTGGAAACCATTGTAAGTTGAGTAATTGGTTCCAAAGCCCCAAAATGTCATCCAAAATTAAAGAAAATAAAGGTTTAGGAAAAATAAGCAGATAACTAAGACAGGTAAAGCAAGTCCTTACATATAACAGTCAGGAATAGCTGCTAACTAGCAACTAATACAGATATTTTACCAGAGAAGTGACCTTGATTGGTTGGATCTGAGTCTGAGACATTGTATGTTGAGTCTGGTTTCAACTTACGATGGGTCAGAAAAAAACATTGTATGTTGACAATATTGTATCCTGAGGGATCACTGTAATGGGTTTGCCTACACCAGCTGATTTTGAATGTGCTGATCTATACCAATGAGATAATTCTTACGTTTTTTTATATCTATGCTTGTACAACGTTAGGCATGCATGTGTTTACTTTCTTAATGATGTCATGTGTTTTTCTCTTTCCTACCTTTCTATCTTTTGACTGACTGGACTAATTCAGTATTGTTAAGGTTTGGGAACAGTACTCCCCGATAGCCTGTCGACCTCAGTGAATCGCAGGAAATGTTGAATCACAAGGCGTTCTTTTCGTGAGTTGCAAAGGTTTAGCTTAGGTTGAAATTTTTATTTTCAGACTGGGGCTCTCAATCAAGCGAAATATCACAGAAAGTGCAAAGTCCTCAGAACAATACCAAAGTGTAGAAGGTAAAATATATCTGTCAGTCACACAATAAAATAAGCAATAAAACGTTGACCTCCGCAGCGAACTTGACTTCCTGTCTATGTTGGCCCATCCGCAGCTCAGTAGTAGAGGCGCCTGACTCCTGTCTGCTCCCTTCTTCACTGCATCCTGTGTCGTGCAGTTTGCTATTGTTCTGTCCATCCCAAAAATAAGTAAATGTGGTCCACCATTGTTAGTGCCGCTGTCCACTCCATCTTCATTACCGTAAATTTTTTACATGGCAACAACATTTGTAGCAGCGATTGAAATAGAAACCATCAGGGCAGTAGAATTGGTAAGCCTAACCTACAATTCCTCTGTTTTTTCACCCTGCGACTCCGGGTTTGGCTCATAAATGGATCCTGTGTATTAGTTAGTAATTAAAAAATGCACTGTAGTAAAGCCAGCGTAACATCAAGCATCATCATATTTTTATTTTGAAAAATACAGACTTCAACGGCTCTGACTCTGCAGAAAACATGCATTTACCTCAACACATGTCCTCATTGGGGCTCCCAATCAGTTTTCCGATTTCAATCATGCTTTATAATGTTAGCTTCATAGGAAGCCAGTGTTTGACAATCTACAAAACAATGGAGTAAACTTTGAGTCCTTCAGATTTTGCTTTGGTCAGTGACTACTTGTATGGCTATGAACTTGTCCAGTAGTGTTAGGAAGTACTAAGGTCACCATCCAAACCACAGCCACTGAACCCCAAAACTTCTACCAGCCTTCCAAAACCAGTCAGCTTGGTAGGAAGCTAAGGCTACCTCACGAATCTTCAACAGAGCTTTGCAGCCAGATGGACTTTGCTGCTAGTGAACCTACGGTAGGTAACGTCTGGAGTTCATAACAGAAAACTGGTGCGTGCACACTAGTTGCAGGCCTTCCAGAATGACCAGGGAGTTACATAGGGGAATCAGCAAGCAGTGTCAAAATCAGGCAGACATGGTCAGAGCAGTACATGAGAGGATAATCCAGAAGCAGGCCAAGATCAGTTACCAGGAGAGTTGATATAAGCAGGAACAGCATCCACAGGGTAAATCCAGAAACAAGCCAATAGTCAGTACACCTGAAAAGTCAATATAAAGCCTATTACAAATCTCAGGCAAGTCAGTTAGGAATCAGCATTCTTAAAGGGGTTGTACCATGAAAAATATTCTACAGTTTTCAAACCAGCACCTGGATCTGAATACTTTTGTAATTGCATGTAATTAAAGATTTTGTATAGCCACTGAGTTATTCAATAAAATGTATCTGTACAGCGCCACTTATTTTCTTATTTCTTGGACCTGCTCACTGAGATGGCCGCACATGCTCAGTTTCATCCTTCAACTGCCCCCTGAGCTGTGATAGGAAGAGCTGAGACACGCCCCATGGGCTGCAGCAGAAAAGACACTCCCCTTGAGCTGTCAGCTTGATATGAATCTAGTACAGCAATGAAAGTGGAGATCTCTGGATCCATGTGAGGTACAGGGCCGGCTCTAGCTTTGTTAGAAAGAGATTGTCATGTACTACATTTTTTTACATTTCTCATGGGATAACCCCTTTAACTGCCTAGCTCTGGGAGTCAGAACTTTGATGGGCTCGGCTTCCAGTCACACTAGAAGGTCCACCAGTTGGGACTTGGCATTGTAAAACACCCAGCACTGCTCTGCATAGTGATTTGGCTGGTAAACTCCTAACAAGTGGCCTATTTTGGCTTTCATTTAGTCCTGCATTTCCTTTATTGTGCTCACTCTTTGCTAAAGTTGCTTATCAATACTAGATCATTGACCTACCCAATAATTTTGGCAAGATTGGGCAACAATCTTTGACAACCGTACAGTAAAATAACAAGTAACTTTCCCATCCTTAATGCATCTTTTTACCTTTTCAACACTTTTCTGAGACTTTTTTTAGAATCCTGTATATACTGGAAGCTTTATCTGCTTTTCTTAGCCTGTTGGAGTGTCCGCCGGTCTGTCTGCCGCTTTTTAACGCCTACCATCTGTAGTGGAACATAGCCAGATATCTTCACTCACAGAGTGTGTCACCATACTCCGTCTTGGACTGCAAGGTTTGAGAAGGAAGACAGTTTATATTTTCTGATAGGGTAATGAAGCTTTGCATGTGGTATGTAGGATGCAGGACCAGAATTTCATGTAACAGACACTTTACCCACACTGATCTATGATATATTGTATATATAGCATGCCTAGAAAGGTAGGAGGATGGAGGTTGTGCATGGAGGAAAGCGGGAGAAAAGAATAATATGTACAGTACACAAGGGTGACCAAGAATATAAGGAGAAGAGTTAATGTTATAACCTAGTCTTGGACACGACACAGAAAAAAGGAGGTGATGGGGAGCATAGCGAACAGGGGGGAGCATAGCGAACATTTAACATTTAACAATGTAAACCTACATAAAAGTAGCTTCATTTTGCAAATACTTTATTTTTTATGTATTTTTCAATTCATATCCAGAACTTTTTCATAGAAAAAGATTTCATAGATGAAATTCTTGCTTTCTGTAGCCACCACTAGAGGGAGTATACTGCATACTGTTTGTATGTTAAACTCAATCATACCTCCACATGCTGTCAGCTCATATGTTCCCCCTAGTGGTGGCTGCAGGGAGACAAAATATTGCACTATAAAGATATGTGAAGAAATTAAAGGGGTTGTCTGGCCAGGAGCCCCTGTTGAATTAAAAAAAATAAATACTCACCTGTCCACAGTGCTGCTGTTTCTGTACTGCTCTCTCGCTTCTGGCAGCGTCTGGTCTTGCTAGAAATCTGACTAGAAGTGTCTTGGTACCATGATCACTGTGGCCAATCACTGGCATTAGCAGTCACATATGCTACAATGGAACTTGACGTTCTTGCACATCTGACCACCGAGGCCAGTGACCAAGCCACTTGCGGTCTGGTGGGACCAGAAGCGGCCAGGAACGTGCAGTGGCGCAGGGACAGCAGATGAGTGGTTTTTTTTTTAAATTGGGCACAAGTTCAGACAATTGAGGTTGTTGTTTTTAGGCCGTACAAGCCCTTTAACCATCACATCATCTTAGCCCTAAGAACTCCTGTTAAAAAAGTGAACATTCACTTTATCATCCTGATTTTTAACAACATAGGTGTGTAAGGAAAAAGCCCACCACTTCTAACTGCTCCATTGTTTTTGATGTTCCTTCACAAAGAGACTTTCCCTAAAGGATGTGAGTAATATTATATAATATCAACTACACCCAGAAGAGCCCTGATTTTCATCTTTCAGGAAAGTATAAATAATAAAAAAGTTCAATGAACCTGTGCCCATCTCAGTGAAGCAGCACCCATGTCAGTGAAGCAGCACCCATCTCAGTGACACAGTGCCCACCTCAGTGACACAGTGCCCACCTCAGTGAAGCAGCACCATCTCAGTGACACAGTGCCCACCTCAGTGAAGCAGCACCATCTCAGTGACACAGTGCCCACCTCAGTGAAGCAGCACCATCTCAGTGACATAGTGCCCACCTCAGTGACACAGTGCCCACCTCAGTGAAGCAGCACCCATCTCAGTGACACAGTGCCCACCTCAGTGAAGCAGCACCCACCTCAGTGAAGCAGCACCTATCTCAGTGACACAGTGCCCACCTCAGTGAAGCAGCACCATCTCAGTGACACAGTGCCCACCTCAGTAAAGTAACACCCATCTCAATGACACAGTGCCCACCTCAGTGAAGCAGCACCCATCTCAGTGACACAGTGCCCACCTCAGTGAAGCAACACCCATCTCAATGACACAGTGCCCACCTCAGTGAAGCAGCACCCATCTCAATGACACAGTGCCCACCTCAGTGACACAGTGCCCATCTCAGTGAAGCAGTGCCCACCTCAGTGACACAGTGCCCATCTCAGTGAAGCAGCACCCATCTCAGTGACAGTGCCCACCTCAGTGAAACAGCACCCACCTCAGTGAAGTAGCACCCACCTCAGTGACATAGTGCCCACCTCAGTGAAGCAGCACCCATCTCAGTGACACAGTTCCCACCTCAGTGAAGCAGCACCCATCTCCGTGAAGTAGCACCCACCTCAGTGACATAGTGCCCACCTCAGTGAAGTAGCACCCACCTCAGTGACATAGTGCCCACCTCAGTGAAGCAGCACCCATCTCAGTGACACAGTTCCCACCTCAGTGAAGCAGCACCCATCTCAGTGACACAGTGCCCACCTCAGTGAAGCAGCACCCACTTCAGTGACACAGTGCCCACCTCAGTGACATAGTGCCCATCTCAGTGACACAGTGCCCACCTCAGTGAAGCAGCACCCATCTCAGTGACATAGTGCCCACCCCAAAAGGGAAGTGCTGGTTGCACTGTGGTAGTGGTAGCGTCCTATCTTTGTGGCATGCCCATGACCAGAGAATGTTATTATCTGGCTGGAAATTATCCTACGGGCATGACTTGCAACCAACTTTCTCCTCCATATACACGCTGCTCAGATTGGCAGTACCTAGGTGTTTATTTCAATAGGAACATATGGATAAGTGGCTTATCTCTGCTAATCTTCATGGGAAGCAACTAATTGGGCTTGTTAAGACTGAACCTGTCTAGTGCTGGCCATTCATACTAGACCTGTGTTGGCCAAACCCGCTGATTTCGTATATGGGGGCATCTGACTCTACCTTGACAGCCAATGTTGGGGGAGATAAGGATCAGCTTCCATGCCCCTGGCCACAAAGCACTGAGGGAAGGGGGGCCCAAGCTGAACTCTTGTACCAGGGCCCAATAGTTTTTAGCTATGTATCTATGTATGTATGGGAGAATCTGGAGAGATAGCTGATGACCAAATGATAAGTTCTCTTTTGTGTATTCAGTGCTTAATTTGTCCCTCTTCAAATGAGAAACATTTGAGGACCATTCCCAGTCAAGGTGGTAACCGCTGACAAAAATGTCGTACTTATGGCCAGCTTCAAGGAACCAGTCTTGAGGATTTGGGCCTCCAGACCACTACCAACCAGAATGGTGACAATATTCTGAGAGATTCAACATAATGCATCAGAAGAGGACTTGCTCTCCTGAATGTATGCTGTCTGATCCCCCTTCTGGCTTGATTGATGTCCCACAGACTGGATACTACCGACGGCATCATCTGACACATGTGCAGTAAAGTGAGGTGTACTGGCCTCCTTTTTATCTACGCATGGACTTGCGTTGGTGGCTTGTGATGACAGGTTCCCTGACCAAAAAACCACAACCATATTGCATATGTGAACTAGGTCATGAGAAGATCATTCTCTGACCAAGCTTATCGTCTCTTTACCAGTTTGTCTTCTAAATTTGGATGCGCTGAAACTTTTATGGAACAGACCTAACGCTGTCATAAATAGAAAACGTTTCCACTTCGGAATCCAATGGGATGTTTATAAGTCGCTGCCAAGTTCCCGAGCGGATTTCATATTTTAAGGAAAGGTTACACTCCATATTTATCTGTCGGTAGAAATTCTTCTATTTTTCTACCTTGTTTAGGTTTTGCCAGGGCATGAAGACCATGACCTTCATAAAAGCAATATCACCAGAGCGTGTGGAACATATAACCACTAACAGTTTGCATGTGTCTGGCTGCGCTGCCGGAATTGTTAGGATGGGTACAGTACATAACGAGGTTTATTTGTACTGTACTCGTGTTCGTATTCGTGTATTGTACTGTATTCACGTTCATAGGGGGTCCCTCATTGTGTTTCCTTGTGGCACGTTTTCTGGCTCGCACAAAGGGTGGAAAACAATAGTAGAACAAGCACCACTAGATGTGTTCAAGCTGAATAAACGTAACGTACAAAAAAATAGAACGGCAAGCTGCTGGATAGAATAACGCACGCCATCTGTATCAAAGTATATAACAAGGATAAAACACAGATAATCCAAGTATAATACTACGGATTAGTGGCCATGATAAGATGATGACCTCTGAGATTAATATGGGCAAATCCAAAAAATAACGCAATCCCTTATTGGGTCAGGATATAAAATAAACAGAATACAATAATGTATAAACTTATGAAACAAGTGCTAATGATATGATGAATGATACAAACAAGCTATCCACTAATACGAAATGTGTGTTTAATTAAAGAAAAAATCCAGCAAGGGATCAAAGAGTCCCCATTGGTAACCCCCTCCCCCTTTTTGTCTGTCTCTCCTCCAATACCTTAATTTAAACATGTGGAAAAGAATTACTATCTACAACTATGGTCATTCTGTAGGCTGCCATTTTACTCTGCCTCGCCAAGCATGTGCTTCCTAATACAATCAACATTCTTTAAAAAACTCACTTATGAAGGGAGCTGTAATATTGTAATTTATTTCTTTTACCTTTATTGCTCCTTTGTCCCGTTCTGGGTTGTGGTCACATGACCATGTCCATGCAGCTCATTCCTATTTCCTGTGATGTTATGTCCATGGGCGGGGCAGTGATAGGGGAGTGTCTATGTAACTAGCTGTGTGGGAGGAGCTATAAACTTGCTGGGTGTTGTTAGGGGCACTGATAGGGGAGTGTCTATGTAACTAGCTGGGTGGGAGGAGCTATAAACTAGCTGGGCGTTAGGGGCAGTGATAGGGGAGTGTCTATGTAACTAGCTGGGTGGGAGGAGCTATAAACTAGCTGGGTGTTGTTAGGGGCAGTGACAGGGGAGTGTGTATGTAACTTGCTGGTGGGAGGAGCTATAAACTAGCTGGGTGTTGTTAGGGGCAGTGACAGGGGAGTGTGTATGTAACTTGCTGGTGGAGGAGCTATAAACTAGCTGGGTGTTGTTAGGGGCAGTGACGGGAGTGTCTATGTAACTAGCTGGTGGGAGGAGCTATAAACTAGCTGGGTGTTGTTAGGGGCAGTGATAGGGGAGTGTCTATGTAACTAGCTGGGTGGGAGGAACTATAAACTAGCTGGGTGTTAGGGGCAGTGACAGGGGGGTGTCTATGTAAACTAGCTGGTGGGAGGGGCTATAAACTAGCTGGGTGTTAGGGGCAGTGATAGGGGAGGGTCCTATGTAACTAGCTGGTGGGAGGAGCTATAAACTAGCTGGGTGGTGTTAGGGGCAGTGATAGGGGAGTGTCTATGTAACTAGCTGGTGGGAGGAGCTATAAACTAGCTGGGTGGTGTTAGGGGCAGTGATAGGGGAGTGTCTATGTAACTAGCTGGTGGGAGGAGCTATACACTAGCTGGGCTTTGTTAGGGCAGTGCTGGCACTGTGGCCAAGGAGAAGTGCATCATGAGTTTGATTGGATACAGGAACAGGAAGTTCTACATACAGGATGGATGTGGCCATGGTGAATACGGGTCAGGAGAGTCCAAATTGGAAAAAAAAAAAGATGTGCATGAGGTAAGAAACTACATCAGCGTATGTTCCATCAGCATAATAGTAATCATAGTAATCACAAAAAACCCTGTTGAGGATTTACAGTGCTTTGCGAAAGTATTTGGCCCCCTGGAACTTTTCAACCTTTTGCCACATTTCAGGCTTCAAACAAAAAGATATAACATTTTAAATTTTTGGTGAAGAATCAACAACAAGTGGGTCACAATTGTAAAGTGGAACGAAATTTATTGCATCATTTAAACTTTTTTTGTAATAATAAAACTGAAAAGTGGGGTGTGCAAAATTATTTGGCCCCCTTGCATTAATACTTTGTTGCGCCACTTTTTGCTGCGATTACAGCTGCAAGTCGCTTGGGGTATGTCTCTATCAGTTTTGCACATCTAGAGACTGAAATTCTTGCCCATTCTTCCTTGCAAAACAGCTCGAGCTCTTTGAGGTTGGATGGAGAGCGTTTGTGAACAGCAGTTTTCGGCTCTTTCCACATATTCTCAATTGGATTCAGGTCTGGACTTTGACTTGGCCATTCTAAGACCTGGATATGTTTATTTTTTAACCATTCCATTGTAGATTTTGCTTTATGTTTGGGATCATTGTCTTGTTGGAAGATAAATCTCCGTCCTAGTCTCAGGTCTTTTGCAGACTCCAACAGGTTTTCATCCAGAATGGTCCTGTATTTGGCTCCATCCATCTTCCCATCAATTTTAACCATCTTCCCTGTCCCTGCTGATGAAAAGCAGGCCCAAATCATGATGCTGTCACCACCATGTCTGACAGTGGGGATGGTGTGTTCAGGGGGATGAGCTGTGTTGCTTTTACGCCAAACATATCGTTTTGCATTGTTTCCAAAAAGTTGGATTTTGGTTTCATCTGCCAGAGCACCTTCTTCCACATGTTTGGTGTGTCTCCCAGGTGGCTTGTGGCAAACTGTAAACGAGACTTTTTATGGATATCTTTAAAGAGGCTCTGTCACTAGGTTTTAACCTATGTATTTAAATACATAGGTTAAAACCCCTTGACTTCTACAGTTAGAACATACCTTTATTGCAGAGTACAGCGCAGCGGTTGTGCTGAAAAAAGACCTTTAATCTTTATGTTAATGAGCCTTCGGAGCACCGGGGGGCGGGCTCTTTCTTCCTGAGCACCGCTTCTTCACCGCCCCCCGGGTCCCGAGGCTCTCTCCGATGCCGACGTCCACGCCCCTCTGAAAATTGATTGACAAGCGCTAGGCCGTTTGGCCTAGCGCTGAAATCCCGCCGGCGCATGCGCAGAAGCGCTTGCAGTGCCGAACACCGCAAGCGCTTCCATCCTTGTGCGCACGCGCCGTCACTTTCGCTGAACCCGGAAGTGACGGCGCGTGCGCACAAGGATGGAAGCGCTTGCGGTGTTCGGCACTGCAAGCGCTTCTGCGCATGCGCCGGCGGGATTTCAGCTGTCAATCAATTTTCAGAGGGGCGTGGACGTCGGCATCGGGGAGAGCCTCGGGACCCGGGGGGCGGTGAAGAAGCGGTGCTCAGGAAGAAAGAGCCCGCCCCCCGGTGCTCCGAAGGCTCATTAACATAAAGATTAAAGGTCTTTTTTCAGCACAACCGCTGCGCTGTACTCTGCAATAAAGGTATGTTCTAACTGTAGAAGTCAAGGGGTTTTAACCTATGTATTTAAATACATAGGTTAAAACCTAGTGACAGAGCCGCTTTAAGAAATGGCTTTCTTCTTGCCACTCTTCCATAAAGGCCAGATGTGTGAAGTGTTGGACTGATTGTTGTCCTATGGACAGACTCTCCCACCTCAGCTGTAGATCTCTGCAGTTCATCCAGAGTGATCATGGGCCTCTTGGCTGCATCTCTGATCAGTCTTCTCCTTGTTTGAGATGAAAGTTTAGGGGGACGGCCCGGGTCTTGGTAGATTTGCAGTGGTCTGATACTCCTTCCATTTCAATATGATCGCTTGCACAGTGCTCCTTGGGATGTTTAAAGCTTGGGAAATCTTTTGGTATCCAAATCCGGCTTTAAACTTCTCCACAACAGTATCACGGACCTGCCTGGTGTGTTCCTTGGTCTTCATGATGCAGAACCCTGAGACTATCACAGAGCAGGTGCATTTATACGGAGACTTGATTACACACAGGTGGATTCTATTTATCTTCATCAGTCATTTAGGACAACATTGGATCATTCAGAGATCCTCAATCAACTTCTGGAGTGAGTTTTCTGAACTGAAAGTAAATGGGCCGAATAATTTTGCACGCCCCACTTTTCAGTTTTATTATTACAAAAAAAGTTTAATTAATCCAATAAATTTCTTTCCACTTCACAATTGTGACCCACTTGTTGATTCTTCACCAAAAATGTAAAATGTTATATCTTTTTGTTTGAAGCCTGAAATGTGGCAAAAGTTTTAAAAGTTCCAGGGGGCGAATACTTTCACAAGGCACTGTATCTCATTACAGGCAACCCTTTAGCATGTAAGCTGTCATGGCACTCAGTTATCTGAGATCCTGACTGTGATGTCCATATGTAGTAATAGTAGACATGGAAAGAGGTTTTCTAGATGCAGTTTAATTTTGAATCAGAGTTTCTGTATCTTATCCCCTTTAAATGAGAGCCTTTGTGGGTGACCCAAGACACCAATCTATGATGTTCATATGTCCTAACCTGGCAGACACAACCTTTTAATGAAGGAGGTGTTTTCTCTCATTTAGGACCAGCCTGCTATGGTAATAGAAGGTAGTGGACCCTCTAGGCCAGTGATGGCTAACATCCGGCACTCCAGCTGTGGTGAAACTATGACTCCCAGCAGGCTTCATTCATTTCAATGGAGTTCTGAGAACAGCCAAGCAAGTGTGCATCTTGGGAGTTGCAGTTTTACCACAGCTGGAGTGCCGGAGGTTAGCCATCACAGCTCTAGGCTGCAGTCTAATTTCCAATGGCTAAACCATGATATCGAGTCTAAAAGGATTCTTCACCCTTTAACCACTATACAGAGAGCTGGAACCCTGGGAAATCCAGCTCCCTGTATAGTGGTTAAAGTGAGAAGAGTCCTTTTAGACTCCATATCACGGTAAAACTGCTACTCCCAAGTAGCCCAGCCCATCACAGTGGTAGCCCAGCTGTGGTAGCCTAGAAGAATCATAAATATAGTTAAGAACCACCCAAGAGTCAGCAACATGTAGTCAAAAATGAAGAAAGAACATGGTCCAGAACAAAGCCGAAGTCGTGTAGAACAAGCATCAAATGAGAGACCGAGGATCTCCGAGTATCCAGAATAGCCTGCCTGGTGACATCATTTAACATCAGTTGCCCTGGCAACTCAATACCACTGTGAAGGACAGCTGGGACCAAGCTTTTGGGCAAGAGAGGAGTTGGGCGTTGTTGGTTGCTCATCCCCAGAGATGCAGTGCTGGAGCAGGAGGAATGAGTAACTTCTCCTGAGAAGAGGTCTAGCAGTGGCACAACCTGTGATCATCTTATCCTCAGGAAGCTGTTCCAACACAATGAGATTAACATACATGTACAATCTCTTCTAAATTATAGTTTCACTTTAAAAATAATAATTTTCAGAACTAGCTTAAAAAGAAACACTTTTGCAGGAGTTTTTCTCCTACATTTGAATTGAAAAATGGAAAAATTGATTGCTTCCTAGCTGGTTAGTCTGACCGACCCCTCATAAATGTTAGAAGGCAAATAAGGGGCGGTCCAGACTACACAGACTTTCATTCAGCTTTTCAGATGCTCCCGGAAATAATAACAGCTCAAAAATGCATGAAAAGTAAATTACAAATGTGCAACGTTTAGGTCCATCAGCTATGTATGAAAAGTAAGTGAACCTCTACTTTAAGTTGTCCTTTACATTGCCTGGGATTTAGTGGCAGCATTTAGCATCCACTGTCAAGCCTCAGAAGCCTCAGCCTGAATATATTGGAAATTTCAGATAATCTGTCCGAGTGTGTGTGTGTCCGATGAGGGAGCGTGCGGAGCTGGCTCACGTCTAAACAACCCAGGGAGCAGACTGTACTCTCGGAATGTGTTATGATTCCAGGCTCCTCTGCAGCCATCATCTGACAAGCACTTTTCCCAGTTGCTAAGATATGAAAACATATAATTAGGACACATTGTTCCTTTGCAGGAAAAGTTCTTAACTAAAGTTTACTATTGAGTTCTAGCACTTGAAAGCATTTAACCAGGTCATTTAACTTCCACAACAAAGAATAGTCTTCTATCTTGTGTATCATTCTCTGCTCAGCGTACATTAAAAGCAATCACGCTACTCATGGTGTCAGTCACAATCGGCCTCCCAAGGAGGATCTGTGGAATGCAAAGGATAAAGCCAAGGTTTTTTTATAAGTTAAAGTGTAACTGTCATGTTTTCATCAAAAAATCCATTTTAGCATTTGTTACTGTTGGTGGAGCATAAAGCAGTCTTTAGTTTCTTCACATGCCATTGTTTTTCTCGAGCTTTTCCCTTAGTTACAGCTCTTTTAACCTCTAAATTGTAAGGGTCTTTTGAAGATGGCTCCTTTGCCTATTCTCTGAGGCCAGAACTGCTTTCCCTCACTTCACATACACACTTGCTGTAGCCAATCAGATTGGACTACTGAGAGACACGCCTCTTCACTCTGAAGCCTGATGCAGGCATGCAGTGTGGAGGACCGCCCCTCTGTCTTCTGTTTATACTAAAGGGAAGACAGAGATGCCATAGCAACGGTCTTTTAAGAGACCAGTGGAAAGAGACAGTAGATATTAATGAAAGCTGTTATTATAAGGTTATTACAGATCTTTTGGCAATCATTGTCAGACTCTGGTACATGTATACATGCCTAACGCTAATAAACTAGCAAATAAAAAAAAATTTGCACATTCAATAATCTAATGTCTTATATTTTCAGTGTTTGTGTTTGGAGCACATGTTGGAGATGTCCAGGAGCTTGAACATACATTGATGTCCTACAAAAAGGGGTCTAGCTCTCTCTGAACTGTCTGGCTAATTCAAGTCCCATTTGGCCATGGTTCTTTGGTTTCCGTAGCTTGGATTATCCAAGCACAAAAACACATTAGCCTCAGTGGTATTTGTGCTACACTAGCAGATGTTTTTCACAGTTAAAGGAAATCTGTCACATCATATGAGTGTATTAAGCTAATACTATGGCTGTGTTCAATAAAGTACCTTGTTTACTGCTGTAGTCTTTATTCTTTTTTCTGACTTTCGGTTTTTATATAATTTCCGTTTTTCTAATATGTAAATTTCAAGTGAAGGAGCCCAGAGGGGCGTTACTTAGCATCGGCACGGCAGCTCTAGAAACTACACCTCCAGCTGCCTGCCGCTCTCCTCCGAAATCTCGCGCAGGCGCAAGTACCGCCCGCTGCCTCCTGTCAGCGTAGGAGAGCGGCAGGCAGCTGAAGGTGTAGTTTCTAGAGCTGCCGTGCCGATGCTGAGGGGGGGGAGGCGGCCTAGTATGCAAATGTGGCCGTTACTTAAGCCCTGAAGAGGAGTGAATTATACAATTAAGAAGGCGGGCTGGGCACAGGAGGGGGGCGTTACTGGGCTCCGTTTATCGGTAGTAACGCCCCTCTGGGCTCCTTCACTTGAAATTTACATATTAGAAAAACGGAAATTATATAAAAACCGAAAGTCAGAAAAAAGAATAAAGACTACAGCAGTAAACAAGGTACTTTATTGAACACAGCCATACTTTTAGCTTAATACACTCATATGATGTGACAGATTTCCTTTAAATGGGTTGTCCAGGGGAATTTTAAATGGCTTATCCTCACTAATGACAACCATGCCTGGTAACCCTGCTCAACCAGTAATTGACTCAGCAGACATCTCCAGGTATTTCCTGTGTGACAAGACTAGGAAGTAGAGGCAAGTAGGGACCCGGTAACCATCGGAACAAGTACCGGAGGATCAGTGATATATATATATATATATATGTATATCACTCTAGGTCATATCTAAAGAATTTTCCCTCCTGGACAACCCATTTAAAGAAGCTCATGGAAGTGCACAAGTCAGAGGTTGAAGGGATGTGACCATTTACTGTAGTGGGACACTTTCATGTAGGACATCTTGGGTTCCCATCTCCTGAACCCTCTTAATGGCATGGATGAGCACTGAAGGTGCATGGGCAAGATTGTTGAGCATAGAGTTTAATGGCAAAGAAAGTATTTTAGGAACATGGCTAACAATAATACTAAATATGGTGTCAACAATTTTTAAGTTGTCTCGTATGGAATAGTCAATCCTTACATGTACATGCTTAGTTTATGAATATGAGTAGGGAATATTTATTCAGCTCTCATCGTATCCTCCAAATATGAAGACAAATGGAGAATGAGATAGGAGAAGGTCCTAATGGCTGGGCCACCATCAATCATGTTTATATGAAATTTTATAATTTAGAAAAAGTTACGGTAATTGTAAAAAAAAAAAAAAAAAAACTATTGATATCTGATCTTGGGGGACCGACTCTCGAGACCCCCTGATCAACTTTTGGAAGTGGCTTTGGTATTCCTGCGGGCACTGCAGCCTCTTCCTTAGCCAGTGACGTCACGTCCATTGATCACATGGCCTTTGAGTAGCTCAGTCCCATTCAACTGAATTGGAATGAGCCACAATCCAAAGCTCGATCACTGCATAATCTACTGCTGAAGAATCCACAGTGCTCATCCAAGTGCCGCGTCCCTTTCAGACAGCTGTTCAGTGGGGTCCTGAGGGTAGGTTATCAATATTTGATTCTCAGAAAACTCCTTTAACTAAATTGTGTCTTAAATCAGTCGACTACAATACAATGTGACTTAATCCCGCCACTTAACTTAAAATCGTCTTAATTAGCAGGAGGCATGCATTACACTGAAAGTTAGCAAAAACTAAATTAAAACCAGATTATGGATTGGACAGCACCGTAATAATGTGTTTATTAATCCAGTCTAAGGCCACAGTATGAGAGCCTCTATTAATCCCACGTTCTACTTTCTGCTCTCTGTACCCACTGCACGTTAAGTAGGTCCAGCCATCATTGATTATTCCATAGTAAATCCTTTTTAGGGCGTTTTTCTGATACAGATCTCCAAATCCCCTGTCTAGCCATAGAGTTAAGAGCATTGCCTGGCCTCAGAGCCAATAATCCCAGTGGTCAGAAAGTGTGCCCATTAAAAAAAAACTCAATTGTCCACAGCCCCACTGATACTGTGCCACTGCCCTGTTCCCTGCTGCTTCAAGTCCCCACTGGATCAGCAGTATCTTGGTCCCATGACCACTGCGGCCTATAACTGACCTCAGCAGTCACATGTGCTTGAACGACCCATCACTGCTAGTGACACGCTGTTCAAGTGCACATGGCTTTTTACATGGAAAATACTGAATCAAGTCCTAAACTTCATGTCCATGAGTTCAGTATCTAAACCTCTGTTCTTTGATGACCTCAGGTAGGAGCTCCTATATCTGTCCTTTATCTGTTCTGATGCATATTCGTACAGTATATATTAGGATATAAATTGTATATTTCATTATATACTATATACCTACGCGTGTGTGTGTTTTGCTGCATTCTGAGGCTACTTTCACACTTGCGTTTGCAGGATCCGTTTGTGAGATCAGTCCAGGCTCTCACAAACAGATCCGTCATGATAATACAACCGTCTGCATCCGTTCTGAACGGATCCGTTTGTATTATCTTTTACATAACAAAGACGGATCTGCCTTGAACTCCATTTAAAGTCAATGGAGGACGGATCCGTTTTCTGTTGTGTCAGACAAAACTGATCTGTCCCCATTGACTTACATTGTGAGTCATGACGGATCCGTTTGCATCAGTTTCTTCATATGGACGCCAAAACGCAGCAAGCAGCGTTTTAGTGTCCGCCTCCAAAACGGAATGGAGACTGAACTGAAGCAAAACTAATGCATTCTGAACAGATCCTTTTCCATTCAGAATGCATTAGGACAAAACTGATCAGTTCAGGACCGTTTGTGAGAGCCTGTGACGGATTTGTGTGAAAGTAGCCTAACACACTTATGAACAAAAATAAAAAAATTCATGTCAACATTTTATGTCATGTTTGTCAGGGAAAAACGAGTAAAGAAGAAGCCCATTGCTAAGAAAACTGAAGATCCCAAGTTACCGTCCAAGTCCACAATTGCTCTTTTTGATGATGAAGTCGATCCAGATGAGGAATTGTTTAAAACGGTTGCAAATAATTCAGCTAAAAGCAAGAAAACTTACAAGGGGTCTGACGGTGAGTAGAGTGTTACCTGTTACGTTAAAAAAACTACAAAAAGTAAAACATAGATGCAAACAATAAAGTATCTCTTGCACTGTGGTGTTGGTTGATTTCTGCACTGCTTCTTTTATTTTCAAGACCTGCTTTCTTTGCTTGTGAAGCTACATGTTCATTGCGCAGTGGGTGTTCCCTGTAAAGACCCTTCCTCCATTCCTCTCTCCCTCCCTTGCTTCCTCCCTCCCTTCCTTTCTTCCCTCCCTTCCTCGTTCCCTACTTACCTCCCCCTTGCTTCCTCCCTCATTTCTTTCCTTTCTTTCTTTCCTTCCTTCCTTTTTCCCTTACTTCCTCTCTCCCTTTTGTTCTCCCTTCCTTTCCTCATTCCCTCTTTCCCTACCTCCCTTCATTGCTTCTTCCCTCCCTTCTTCCTACCTTTCTCCCTTCCTTCCCTCCCTCCCTTCCACTTTCCTCCCTTCATTTCTTCCTTTCCTCCTTCCCTCCCTTTCCTCATTCCCTCTTTTCTTACCTCACTTCTTTCCTTCTTCACTCTCTTCTTCCTCCTTCCTTTCCTGTGAGGTCAAATTACACACTTCATTTGTTTGTAGCTTGCAGTCATGATGCAGCACCTGGTGTACATAGGTCTGCATAGGAGCTGTATACATAAACACATCCAGGTCTTCATTTTTTATGCTTGTAGTCGTGATGCATACAGTAGGTACACCATCTGTTTATCTTTTGTACCTACGGTTTACGTTATGTTGCCGGCATTGACAACTACACGGTATGGCACTAGTCGTTTGCTCCGGGTGTACCTTCAAAGCACATAGTACCGACAGACCCAGTGTTTTATGGTTCTGATTGCCATGCAGACAAGGTAATGGAGTCTACTGTTTGATTCAGGACAAAATAAATACAACCTTAGTGAGATATTCTTCATTTTGAGGCTTGACACATATAGTAACTGACCTCATCCTTTAGAATACAGCAGACAAATGGATTAAACATCGCTGCCAAAAATAGTCATTACTTGAATGTGACCATGAAAGCTGATGCTTGTCACCTGATTTTAAAGAGGACCTGTCACCTCTCCTGACATTCCTGTTTTAATAACTTCATGCATACCCCATGTAATAACAAGTCTGGAACATCTATTCTTTTGTATGTTGTGCCATTCCTTTATTATTTGCACTAGAAATTATGAACAAATTGCTAGCAGTCTTCAGTAAGGGAACAGAGGGGAGGTAACAAGTTGGGGGGTGTGTACCTGCACAGACTGACTCTATCCAATCAGTGCTGCCATGTTCAAACTGTGCAGGGACACCCCCCCAACGTGTTACCTCTCCTCTGTACCCTTACTGAAGGCTAATAGCATTTCTTTCATAACTTCTAGTGCAAATAATAAAGGAATGACAGAACAGATGCTCCAGAATTGTTATTACATGGGGGATGCATGAAGCTGTTAAAACAGGCATGTCAGGAGTGGTGAAAGGTCCTCTTTAAAGGAAGTGTCCATGATAAACAGATGACTTAGCATCCCTGAGCTTGGTAGTATCAGGAAGTAAATGTTGCTGAGTCTTGGCCTTCACTGCAACTATTGAAGTCTGTGGAGCTCTATATAAATTGGAGGAAAACCCTCTAACATAAGGCACATCTGGCACTGTTTATGTCTCAGAGGAGAAAGGATTAGGGTTGTTTAATCAAACTTAATGCTTCTAGTTCGTGGGCCAGTGGTAGTTCCTTCTGAAGTTGACAAGATCCACTTGTAAAGTCACTCTCTGGTCTAGCAACCTTCTATTGCAGTGTGTCACAGGATGTCATTGGGAGTATGTGAGAGGCAACCACTCCAACTGCTGTTATAAAGGGGCCTTATTCTTATCTTAGAGATCTTGCATGCTCAAGATGAATCCTTTTTGGCCTGTCCTGTCAACAGAATTCTTCTAGATCTTCAAGCTAGCTCTCATCCAGAAGGAGGAAATCAGCTGGTTCCAGAATTTTTGCCCCTCGTCAGAACAGAGCAGGTTGTTGGATGACTGGATGAGATGCCTTTGACTTATCACTGGGGGGACGGATACTGGTTTTTGTGAAAGAGATCCAGCTTGTGTGTGGAGACTTATGGCAATGATCCATGGAAGAAATTGGCTTTCCTGCAGAAGATGAAAAGCTATTTTATATTCACCAAACACACATCTGTTGACAGCTGTTTTGGGGTTCTTGCCCCTCGACAGAATATATGAGTGGACTGGTTGGTTAGAAGAGATGCCATAAAAGCTGGTCCTGAGGAGGTGCTGGTTCTCAATGAAGAGCTTCAACTGGCATATGAAGACTTACAAGAAATTCTGCATATGCCAACTGGTTCTCTTGAATGAGAACCAGTTAACCCCCTCAGACCTGCATCAAAGGCATGTCTTTCAGACAACCATTACCCTGCTCTGTACTCACGAGGGTCAGGAGCCCCAAGATGGGTGTTTGAGAAAGTTTTCTTCCTTCTGGAGGAGAGCTCATTTGCATTTGCCCCATTGAGTCTCATTGCACCAGCTAGATCTCTTAGTTGAGGACCAGTTCCCATCCCCGAGATCTTCAAGTTGTAAGTCGAAAGGCAACATGCTCAGAGAAGCACCATTAGCCTCTTTGTTCTAGCAAAAGGTGGAGTTCTCAGCTCATTGAACACTACCAGGGTAGACTTGTCTCTCTTTTTCTCCTTGTCCACATTAGGAGTACAATTATTCGAATCCAATAACACCCTTTCATGTTTTTCCACTGACCTTTCCATGAGCTGTAGTAGACTACGAGGCATAATTTCCTTTCTGCGTCCACAACTTCCTACTTTACTTCAGACGATTGGTGGGGGTTTGGCCGTCCTGTGGCTCATGGTTTAGTAGTAAAGAACATGTAATCCCACATGTCATAACACAGATGATATACCATGCCCCTTCATGGGTTTCCCGCTTTCCTGTATAGGGACAGAAGCACGATGCAGATGGGAAAACACCACAAGAGTTATTTCTTCTCTACACATTGGTATTTTTTACATAAATAATTTAGGGTCGGGTGTGTTTCCACGTGCGGCTGTGCACTGTAGGATCTCTGTATCTTTACTATCAACCAAACCAAAATCAAAACAAAAATCATTTATGGGAAGGTCTGCTTAATAACAAGGAGTGCTACTTAATACCATTTAGTATACTGCAGCACTATAACCATAATCTTTAACCAATCAGAAAGTAGCTAGGAGCACAATACTCACCGCTCCCTCGCCCTGAAAATAAATGCATTTGTCCTTTTCCCGGGCCCCTTCCTGATTTCGAGCCCCATAGCAGCCGCTTCCCCTGCTTCCATGTTAGCTACTAGTGAGGATAAATTCAATCCGCATCTAAGCCATATTTCCTCGTGCTTCACAGTAATTAATCAATTTAACATGAAATAGTGTAAAAAAAACTAAAGAAATCATACTTACCTGATCCATTTGCTCACGAAGGTCTGGCCGCCGCTATCTTGCGTGAAAATCTCGGGCCGAAATCCCATGCATGATGATGTCAGCACACTGGCCGTTGTGATGACGTCATGTTGGGCCACGCAAGATTTCTTGTCAGACCTCCAAGCAAGATGGCGGCAGCTGGCCCGTTGCAAGAAAATGGATCAGGTAAGTATTATTTTTTTTGTTTTTTTATTTTATTTTACACTCTGTTCTTAATATCAGATGCCGCGATCATGTATGAACGCGGCATCTAAGGAGTACAAAGACAGGGGCGGCGCAATCCATTTGTGACACAGTAGTTCATCATGAAGCACATTTTGTAGTAAAATTAAGCGAAGCAACTGAATCAAATTTTTAAATACTTTGCTCATCTCTAGTAGATACGCCCCTGGTATGTGCCCTCCTGTCACTGTCTGGCCATAGGGAGCATTGGCGTGAGGATTGCTACTGTGAACAACTGTTGAAGCCAGAGCCACTACCACTCCCATCCTCCACTCTACTCCTCTGGGGTTTCCATCAGATGCTGAGAAGGTTCTTCTCAGTCTCTCTAGCCTGCTGTGTAATACTGAAGAGTGGATGAAGCTGTAAGATCAGTCACTATGAGAACAGTCTGTGTTCTGGGGAGATTGTTCTAATAGAACCTGACTACAGAGGAGACTGTAGTCAGGATCCTCTAGATCAGTGCTCCTCAACTCCAGTCCTCAGGTCCCACCTACCGGTCATGATTTGAGAATATCCCACAAAATGAATACCTGTGGGAAGTCCTGATGCATTGACACTAATTATGTCACCTGCTCAATACTAAGGAAATCCTGAAAACATGACCGGCAGGTGGGCCCTGATGACTGGAGTTGAGAAACCCTCAATTATATCACCTGCTCAATACTAAGGAAACCATGAAAACATCACCGACAGGTGGACCCTGAGGACTGGAGTTGAGGAACATTGCACTGGATAACCACAGGATTCTGTAGACAAGTAGCAAATGCATCCAGGAATAAACTCATAAACCAGGAGGGAAAATAGGCAAAGAAGATATATTCCGAAATGGTAGATTAAAAAAATTTTTTTTTTAACCTATTTGCCTTAATTTGTTTAAAGGTAAACTTGCACTTTAATGACTTTAACTGGTAGAGGTTTTGATAAAATCAAAAATGTAGACAACTCAAAGCTGAAAAAACTCAGAATTCCAGTATCAAGGTTACAAGAAAAGAGGAAAAAAATATTTTTATTATAACATTTCAAAGTGTAAACTCCACACGGATAGACAGAGACATCAGACCATGGTTCTGCTCCATTTATGGGAGTCAAGTGCTCAAAGTGTGACCCTCCGCATGTAATTATAAACCTAATGTTATAAAGAGTTCTTATTGTTTTGTGGCAACCAAGAAAAAATATCCTGGAACGAGGGGTGAGGTGTTTTGTTTTAGGTTAAGGTTAACGAGGAGATACTTTATTTGTTTTAGGTTTCTAGTCAACTGTTTGAGCCATCATCTATCTGGAGAGTGGTGTACACGTTGACTTGTCACACTCCCCCTTCCATTCTGTTACTGGCATCATTGCAACTTTATGTAATCAACTCTTCTGTTGCCAGAATCATGGAAAACTTATTTTCTCAAGTTTTTTTTTAAGTATTTAATTAATAAATGGTGTTTCAAGTACCGATCTACGCCTTAAAGGTGTTGTCCAGGATTTTTTTTAATCCCCCACCACTGCCTAAACCTACATTTGAAGAGATCCATCCTCACCTGGTCCTCACCACTCTATTCCAGCTCTTGGGCTTTCTTCGCTGGCCTTCTGGTCTTTGCTTGTCGACCTCAACAGAGGCACGCATGCCACTGCAGCCCATGACTGGCCTTAGCGTTCTTGTATCCCCCAAGCATCATGTGACCCAACAGTAAAGTGGCATGCTGCTTGGGGACCCATCACCACTGAGGCCATTCATTGGCTGCAGCAGTACACATGGCTCTTTCTGTGAAGAATCTTAGAGGCATGGGCCAGAAGTCTGGTAAAGAACTTGGGGAACATGTAATTATTGATCTCTTCACAGGTATCATGTGGGTGGGAGCTTTAAAAAAATTCTGGATAACCCCTGTAATCATTAAAAAATATTTGTAATTCCTTGAGTTGTCCTTTTCTTGTTAAAGATTCTGCTCGGCTGTTTCTTGCATACTTAGCCAGTATGAGTAAAAGGGGTTGTGTCATTAATGCTTGGTTTGCCAGAGGTGACAAGGGGAGACATTAAAGTATCTTTACAGTAGGAGAATTATTTTTGGATATGCATGGAATGGCTTAGAGAGAGGCTAATGTTTTACTGTGTTGTTGGCTGACATGTCTGCTTGTGGAGCTGGAAGTTCAGAGTTCTGTTGACGTTCCCCATGAAGCCACTCCCTCTCCCCCTTCCTTATCTCGGTGCTTTTGCCTGTGCCTCAGGTGAGTAATACACCTATGCAGAATAAGGCCTTTCACACATCAATGTCCGTGATGACATTGTGACAAGAAGGTCAATGGGTTATCGGTGAAGATGTCCGTGAAAGATCTGTGTTTGGACGGTTTGTCTGTTTATTGCCCTCCGTGTGTGTCCTCTGTATTCCATGGACACTGCTATGCTTAAAATTGCTTTCCAAAGCATCTCCTAGTGACAATCCGTGGTGGCATTCATGTTATGTCCTTGCTTTTCACAGACCCATAGACTATAGTGTGTGAGGGATATGTAATCACAGAGAAAATAGGACATGCTTCCATGTTGTCACCACAGACCCACAGTCCATGGAAAACCACTGATGTGTGAAGACACATGTTAAAGTCATGACATACATGAGAGGTCTTTGGAGACCATGGACAGTACACGTGCAGATTATCTTGGCCTTACACTATGCAGGGTTTTCTGTAGTCAGTAATTTTGGAGTAGCAGCTGCCTCCGCCTTGTGCATAAATGTTTGCTGAAGAGCTGTATACACAAAACAGACATTTTTAGCCAAGACTATTTGCAGCATTAGTTTATTTTTTTATTTTAGATGCATTGGTCAGATATGCACTATAAGGGTAGACTAGATGGACCTTGTGACCTTTTCTGCTGTCAGTCTTCATTGTTTCTATGATGGGATATAGACTTTTTTTGTTTTCTTTAAATATTTGCATGATTTTAATGATACTGGTTTTCTTTTAGATATAAAACTATTTGAAGAGCAAGACCTAGGAGGGATTGTGAAACTAGGTGACTCCTTGCTGCTGCCATCTGCATGCAGTAATGACCCTTCCTTCAAACCATCAACTGCGGAGGACACGGATGCATTGTTCAGGTATGTAGTTTCTAGCCTGCAGATGTGCCTTAGTGACTTCCTTAGGTAGTCGTAGCCGTGGGCCCTGTGTCTAAAAAAACTAGTGCAGAGCAAAAGGTGAGCTTCCCAATAGAAATCAACCAATTTCCTTCTTTTATTTTTCTAGTACAGATTAGAAAATGATTGGCTGGCTGTTACGTGAGGTCCTTGGTGCTAAATTCCACCATTTAGTTTTCTAAATAGGCCCAACATTGTTTCTTAAGATGTCAGAGCTAAGTTTTTCTGGCGTAGAGCTCGAAATCCCCTTCAAAGATATTCAGTTGAATGATAAAATCCTGTCTGCCCTCAGGTATCACTTGGGGCTTCTACTGGACACTGTTGAAACATTGGAGCTCCCTCTATTGGTGACTTCTGGCAGTCAGAGTTATGATATTTAAAGTGGTTTTCTAGGAGCCAGCGGATAATACAAATCCACTTTAAAGGGGTTCTCCAGGAATTAAGAAAATGTAAATACTTAAATATCATTTTATAATAAATATATTCCCAAATAACTTTTATTGGTTATAATGGCTTGTTTTGTCTAGGGAGCAATCGTTAGGAGAAATAAAATGGCCGCCGTCCTATTAGTACAAACAAAACCTGTCCTAATCACACAGCAGGACAAAGTACTCCACATCACTCATCCTCCTCTCTGCTCTGCTTGTCAGGAATCATGATCCTGAATACAGGAATGGAGAAGATGAGACATGAGGGGAGGTCGGGATGTGGCTAATGAGCAGCAGCACTTGTATGTAGTCTCCATTACCACAGCCCCACATTACCACAGTCTGTCCTGTCCGTCGTCTCTGTACTTCATGTCTCTTCATGAACTCCATTCCCCGGAGATTCAGCTAAAGTTCTTATCATCTGTATTTAGGATGATAATCCCTGACTAGCAGAGAGGAAGATGAGGCGGCTCTTTACCTCAGTGTTGTGAAGTAACTTGTCCTCATGTGTGATCAGGACAGGTTTTGTGTGAACTAATGGGACGGCGGCCATTTTTTTTCTCCTGATGATTGTTCCCCAGACAAAACGAGCCATTATAACTAATGAAAGGTATTTGGAAATATATTTACTATAAAGTAATATTTAAGTATTTACATTTTCTTAATTCCCGGAGAACCCCTTTAAAGTGGTTGGCCCATCTCACACATTGGTGGCATATTGCTAGGATATCCCACCAATGTCAGGTGCAGCAGGTCCTACCTTCTGGGACCCTCAACTATCTCTAGATCGGGGCCCCCAAAGTGAAGAAGAGCGCACCACACTCTCCATTTGCTTCTATGGGAGTTGTAACATGAGCTAAGAGTATAATGAGTCAGCACAAAATTGAAAAGCAACACATATCCATCATATTGTGCTGCTGCTGGTACCAAAAACTTTCAACAAGTTGAGCCGGTCCATGGAGTGGAAAAGGGGCTTTCGTTTCCTTGCCTGGTATAGCAGTCAAAGAACGCCCAATGATACTCCAGTTGGTTCTCCAGTGAGTTCGCTCCCAAGATAACCAATATACATCTTTTGAGGAGTCTTCAGAAATCTGGAGGCTGCTTATCTTCTGTGAGAAAAAAAGAATCAGGCATATTGAGGTTCAGCACGACAGATCATCTGTTGTTGGAAAGTCGCCATCCCCCGTACACATAAGATAGTTAGCCAGTTCTACCGAAATCTTTGGGTTCATCTGACTTTGCTCTTATGCGTATGACCACCTATAGGCTTATCTTGTAAATTGTAGGGAATGGATGATGCATTTTGAGCTCAGTGAGATTTTTACCGTAATGGTCCATGCTTTACTCCATGTTTACTCCTGCGTGATTTTCCGGGACCAGAACAGTCAGTTTTAAAGTGAAACTGGTGAGGAGATTATAAGTGAAAAGGTCTCCAGGATATTGTTTGATAACACAGACCGTACCGAGCCAGACACCTCTACACAATGACTTTTACTCTGTGCCGGGAAAGATGAGTCACAGACGCGTGCTTACATGGGCTTTTACATAACAGCCATTATGTTAACATATCATAAGGGGCTTGGGGCATCTCTGCTTTTTATCTCCCTGAGTAGTTTACTTGAGAGACATTATCAGGAAAACCATAACACCGTTAGTAGTAAATGGACAGCTTTGGGGGAATGTTTTTTTTATTATTGTTGCATTCTACAAAATTTGTCTTTTATTAAAATTTTTCAACAGTTTTTGCACCACAACTTTCACTTTACGTGCATTTGCAAACTAGCAGGTTCTCACCTTTACAGTGCCCTGGCTCCATCTGAAGCCCTTGTCTCTGATCTCCTGACAGCTCCTAAACCCTCATTTAAGCTCATATTAGTTTGATACGTATTTAACTTAAATGAGTCTTAAAGGGTTTTTTTCATCTCACAAATTGGGGGCATAATGCTAGGATGTCTGATAGTTGCGGGTCCCACCTCTGGGATCCGCACCTCTACTTAGAACGGAGGCGGCAAAGTCCCGCCCTCTGCACTCCTATGAGAGCGACGAAAATAGCAGGGCACTGTCTTGCCTAGTTTCGACAGCCCCATAGAAGTGAATGGAGCGGTGGCCACTCTTGCATGGTGCGCCTACCATTCATTCTAATGGGACTTCCGAGAGGCTATTTTCGGCGCTTCTATAGGAATGAAAGGAGGGCGGCCTCGCATTCATTGTGAACCCTCCAGGACTTGCTGGCCCCGTTCTGCCTCTGGCACCTGCACCTATCAGACATTGGGGCAGAGGCGTAGCTAAAGGCTCATGGGCCCTCGTCCAAGAGTTCAGCTTGGGCGCCCCTTTCCTCAGTGCTTTGTGGCCAGGGGCAGGGAAGCACATAGCCTTCCTGCTGCTTGAGGCAAAAATTGAAACGGCAACCCCCCCCATGCTTAATCATTGAGACAAAGGTAAAACATCACTCATGAACTCTGCTCCAGTTTTCCAGCAGAATTCCAGAACTGTCCCACTAAGTACATATTTGTCACTATTCCAGTGAAACTTTTGGTCATAAGTTGACTCAGCCAGATGAACATTGTGTTATTAGAACAGACTGTTAGAAAAGGCTGAAGCCGAAATCCTGATTGATTTCTGCAGACATGGGCCAGATATATTTGGGTTTCTATGGCAGAAAGCATCTAAAGAATTATTCCAGTAATGCCTCAAAAGCTACACGTGCAGTACCCCAGAGAAGGAGGTATTTGCCAATGGTTTGTTGTTTAATATTATATAATGTTATGCCATGTATTGTACTCAGCATAGTATGGTATGGAGGGCACAGCCAGGGTTAACAACCCTGGCTCAGCCCTCGTAGGAGGTTAGATGTGGGCTGGCCCCACCCCTGTGTATAGTGAGAGTTTGTGGACAGAGAAAATGGTGCCTTATGCTCCCTCTTCTCAGACCCAAGAAAGCTACAGAGACTAATAGATCTCTGTAGGATCCACAGAAGGAGAATGACAAAGAAGAGAATTGGAGAACTTGACTGGCTAAGAGTTACCAAAAGCTGCTAAGACTTTTCTGCTGTGAGGGACATTATTAAGACACCCTTTACACTTGGACACATCCTAGCCAGACGTGCCTGTAAAGCCCGGTCTCCCTCTCTGGACATTAAAGCCATTATTGCCATGGTACTTTTGTCTAAGAGAGATTTTAGCAAGATAGAGACGAGGGCCTCCCAGCTTCTATCAGGCAGGAGCCCCAGAATCAGGGTGTGCCCCTCCTTTCACTGCATGGCCCTAGGGAGTAACTGGGTGAGGAAAGCAACTGTGATTGACTGTAAGCCAGAGACACTACCACTCCCATCCACTGCTATGGCTCTTCAGGGGCTCGCTGAACATGTCTTATAGACTATAGTTTGGAAGGCTGAAAAGAGATGAAGGTCCATCAAGTTCAGTACATCTACTGGTTTAATCCACAGAAACTCCCATGAGGGAGTTGGCAACTCCTTTTACCAACCATCACAACATTGTGTAGCAGATAGTTGAAGTCACACTGCTTTTACAGTAAAGAATCTCTGTTATGCTGATGGTGAAACCTTTCTTCCTCCCTTCAGTTATAGCAGATGTACCCTTGTCACAGTTGCAAGCCCGCAAAGAGACTGGTCAGATCTCTTTGTTGATAATATATTCACGCAATGTAACCAGGTTGGCACAAGCAATACCAGGGCACGGAGTCTAAAGATATTTCCCTATCTTCATACTTAAAGAGGTTATCCCTTTATTGATTTACAAAATGAGAATCAGACATCATATAGTACATGACAATCTCCTTGTAACAAAGCTAGAACCAGCCCTGTACCTCACATGGGTCCAGAGATCTCCACATTCATTGCTCAGCGAAATTTGTTTCAAGCTGGCAGCTCAGGGGAAGTATCCTTTCTGCCGCAGTGCTCTCCCTATAACAGCTAAGTGGGACTGTCTTTTCTGCTGCCGAAATATGAAGTTATGGCGGGTGACAGTTGAAGATCTAAAGTGAGTGTGTGCGACCACCTCAGTGTTGTGGACAGGAAATTATTAAAAGAAGGTGGAGCTATACAGATATATTTTATTGAATAGCTCACTGGCTATTCTGAATTTGTACTTACATGCAATTACAAAAGTGTTCAGATCCAGGTGCTGGTTTGAAAAATGTAGAATATTTTTCGTGGGACAACCCCTTTAACCTCTCATGAAGTTATGGACTTTCTTGGTTGGAGCTCCCAGAGTAGCCACCAAGAAACAGGGATTGTGCCACTTTACATGTTCAGAGGTTAGGATAATCAAGGTCAATACCAAGAAGGTGATCAGGCCATGGTCTGAAAATGGAGCTGGGGTCGATTCACAAACTGCAATAGCAGGGTGCTAAGAATAAATTAGAAGGGCCAAGGCAGGAGCGAAGTCAGGACGTAGACAGTCCATAACCAGAGTAAGCACTAACACACTAATCAGGCAGGGAGTGGAGGACAGTATGCTGCCAAATGGCCACATTTTTGGATGTGATGGACCATGGAGTCCCAGGGCCGGCCAGCAGGTGACTGAAGTGCAAAAGAACGATGATTTCAAGCTAATTTATTAACATTTAGATCTGTCCAGGAGCATAGTGGTGCCATGGGGAAGTGTCTACAGTGACCAGTCACTATTTGCCATAGTGGAAGCAACAAAGAACACTATGTCTCACCAGACACACTTCACGCAAGCAACATTGGATCAGTATTTGAAGCATAGTTGGGTTTCTGGTTCCAGGATTTACATTTGACGTTCTGAATATATTTATTTTGCCTGCAGGGTCGAAGAAGATCTGGAGAAACTTTTGAATCTTGGAATGAAGACAAAGAATAAGCCAAAGCCCCAAATACCTGCCAAGCCCACATTTCTGAAGGAGTCGGAGAATTCGGCCAGCCTGTCACGCATGGACACAAAGCCCTCAGAGCCCAACGTGCAGGACATGGACGAGTCAGACATCCTTCAGTACATTAAAGAGAACGAGTCTGCAGACAGTGACTCACTCAGTCTCTTTTGAAGGACTTGTGCTGATCTTGCTTTCCTTTTGAAGTGTCCTTTAAGCCCTGTTTAAGCAGCTGCCTCTTTAGCTACCTCCCCTAGTGATTAGGCAGGTAGGCTGAACTTTAATAAACTGTAGAGCAAAAGTCAATCATGAAATTGTTGATGTACTACAACTTCCAGCAGGCCTTACAATCACTGGGAACAGTGGTCTGGTTAAGAAATAAAAAAATGAAATACGTTATTAGAGAAAGTTCAAAGATAGAGGAGGGGACTGTGTTCATGATCTTCATCTGTTAGCTAGAAAGTGTACATCCCACTCTGGAGGACCCAACACTAATTGATGTCAATGGATACCATGTAGTACTGCATTTCCCCTATGGTGGCACTGCAGGGGATTTGAACATTTACTTTCAGTTCCCCAACCATTACTACTGATCAGTTAGACACTCTGTGATCAGTTTACTATTGGGGTGGTGGGGGGGGTCCCCAAAAAGTATTGTTGAACGTGGACAACCCCTTCAATATAAGAAGATCCTGTGTCCAGGTCTATGATCTATTAGCTGGAGCAGAAAGTGGCTACAAAGAACTTTCTGTTAGGGCTCCTGCATACGGTCCGCAAAAAATACGGATGACATCAGCGTGCATTCTGTATTT
Source organism: Rhinella marina (assembly GCA_900303285.1). Classification (NCBI taxonomy): domain Eukaryota; kingdom Metazoa; phylum Chordata; class Amphibia; order Anura; family Bufonidae; genus Rhinella; species Rhinella marina. Next base: position 422,924 of record ONZH01006150.1, on the reverse strand, counting down.
TGCGGAACGGAACAGCTGGCCCCTAATAAAACAGTCCTATCCTTGTATGTAATGCGGCCAATAATAGGACTTGTTCTATTGTTATGCGAGACATACGGAAGCGGAATGCACACAGAGTAACTTCCTGTTTTTTTTGGAGGACCCATTGAAATGAATAGTTCCGCATACGGCCCGCAAAAAAAAGGAACGGACACGGAAAGAAAATACATGCGTGCGTGAACCCTTAGGGTGCATTCACACGAAGATATTTTTGGTCTGTGTCTGATCCACATTTTTGTAGATCATATGAGGACCCATTCATTTCTGAATGATGGGTGTCATCCATGTGCTGTCTGCAGCTGAGCCGCAAATTATAGAACATATCCTATTCTTGTCCATTTTTGGACAAGAATTGGCATTTTTTTGCAATGAGGCCTTCAAAACGTGCGGGATTCATACGGACTACCGTACATCTGTATTTTGCAGATCCGCGATTTGTGGAGCACAAAACTGATACGGTCGTGTGAATGTAGCCCTTATTCTGGAGGACTTAGCATGTATGTGCACTGAATGGGCAGCGCATTGTGTAATGTCCCCTGTGGTGGCGCTGTCAGGCTCTCCACATGAAGTGTTGCCTACATTCTTGAAGACAGTGATTGATATCAGGAGATGCTCTACTACATTTTTTTTTAATGGAGTAGTCCAAATTAGACTAATGGCGTAGCCCAATACTTTGCCTATAAATCACAAATGATTCTATGCAGTCAGACCAATGAATACTCTAATTAAAACCTAGGCCTTAATCTTTATAGTAAAGCATAACTGAGACATATCAATAAATATGCAAATCATGTCTGTGATCACTTTATGTAGTAAATTACATGTTTTATAGCTACTTTTACCTGTGTAAGCTATGTGTTGTATTTCTTAAAGAGGACCTGTCCCCTCCCCTGACATGTCTGTTTTAGTAACTACTTGCATTCCTCATGTAATAACAATTCTGGAGCATCAATTCTTATGACTCTGTTGTGTCGTTCCTCTATTATTCTTACTAGAATGCTACGAATGAATTGACAGCAGTCTGGTTGTCACCAGTTGGGAGGGTGTCGCTTCACAGTCTGACACTATCCAATCAGAGCAGCCAATGGCAGACTGTGCAGGGACACACCCCAACTGGTAATACCCACATGGGCCTTTATTGCTGGAAATTCATTCATAAACTTCTAGAAGGAATAATAGAGGAATAGCACGACATAGAGTTATACGAAAAGACGTGTGAGAAGAGGTGACAGGTCTCCCCTGTTTTATGTTTACCTTGATGATATTTTCTGTAGATCTTAAGCAATTAAATGTGACAAATATGGAACAATAAAGAAATCGGAGATATTTTTTCACTGTCCTATTCCTGTGTTCAAGCAGTGCGCAAATATCCAGATCCCTGCAGCCACTGTAGCATGACTCTGTGTGACATCATCGTTGTCTTGAATCACCTCTATCTACCGCCCTAGGACATAACAAAGAATTCAGTCTGCAAGGGTCAAATAATTACCGAAAAAATGAGATTCGCTCACCGCTCCTCTTGTCATAAACTTGTAGACCTGGGTGCACAGAGAATTCCTGAACCCAAGACGGCACTGAGGGGGAATTCCAATGTAGAAAAAAGTGATTTCTCCACGGCGCCATAAAAATCAACTCTTAAAAAAGAACTCCCCCAAAAATTTTATTCTCTGACCTGTTAGAAAGGTGCATGATATAATCTGTAGTGAATGTCGTCTTCTCATCACTGTCTGCATTTGTGAGTTATCCCCTCTCTTCTGTTTGTAGCTGTGTCATGTGACCAACTCCCTGATATCCAACTGACCCAGGACAGGAAGCCAGTTACTTCTCTATTTATTCCTATGAGACTCATAGTGAGGCTCCCATAGGAATACATAGAGAATTAGACTTCCTGTGCACACATAAGATGCTGTGTGAGTTGGTGGGTCTGATTGCTGGTCACATGACACAGGTGAGAAACATCAGGGAAATATAACTCACAAATACAGACACTGGTAAGAAAATAACATTCACTACAGATTACATCATGTACCTTTCTAACAGGTCATGGGATAAAATGTTTTGCTGGAGTTTTTCTTTAATTGTAAATTAACTAAAAATTTCTTGTACAAAATGATTTTAAAAAAACATATAAAAACTACACGTTTCGAACACAGTAGGACTTGTCCTTCCTCATGGCATGTGAGGCTTCTCTTCTGTGCAGATTCTGGGACAATTCATGGCAACACTGCTTTGAATTTACCGTACATTCAAAAGAAGTTCCGGAGCGATGATTTGAGGTTTCTTCTAAGTTTCACAAACCCTATGATTTGGAGGTTTACAATTAAAGGCTGTGTACACCGTTGAGGGCATTTTTTAATTATTGCATTGTACTCATTTTGACCTAAAAATAATTTTTAAAAATTTGTATTAAAATATGGCTTTCTTTTTACTGTACAGAGCTGACATGCTCTAGAAGCACCTTTTGGATTTATTGTGTTTTCCGTCATCTGGGTAGCAGATAGACTCCTTATCTCTACTAGATGACCTGCTACACAATCATTATAGCTCGTTTCTTATATCTCATATCTTACTGATAAGAATGTGGCTTAGGGCTCATTGACACGAATGTATTTTCTTTCCGTGTCTGTTCCGTTTTTTTTTTGCGGACCGTATGCGGAACCATTAATTTCAATGGGTCCGCAAAAAAACGGAAGTTAGTCCGTGTGCATTCAGTTTCCGTATGTCCGTATTTCCGTTCCGCAAAAATATAGAACATGTCCTATTATTGTCCGCATTACGGACAAGGATAGGACTGTTCTATTAGGGGCCAGCTGTTCCATTCCGCAAAATTAGAGATAAGGTTTATTAGATGATCGGCACAAAGTGAAAGTACCAGTCACACAGTTAGAAAAACAGTTAACCCCTTGTGACTGAACAACTCAATATTTTTAATAAATGGCAATTGAAAAATTATATTTAGCCAAAAATATAGCTAAACATGCGATCATAAAAAAAAATTGCCTGTGAAGGTGTACTTTAAGTCCCCCATACACATTCCTCCATTGTCATCCAAGCTCTATGAGAACAATGCGTTCGGCAGACACTCTAATGTGTATGGTGAGCTCCCGACTCTCCCTGAAAGATGATGTCGGGGGAGAGAAGCATCAGGTGAAATGAATATTTTGTCCCGATCCTTTTGTTGTCCATGGAGATGTCACCAGCTGAAGTGTCTAGCAGTTTGGTTCTCCACTCTCCCCATAGAACATGAAAGTGTATGGGGGAGTTGCTAGCGAGCCGGGAGAGAGAGAGCTGTCCCTTGAAGGATCGGCCGCCGGCTTTTGAATGTGTATGGCCAACTTTAGAAGCGTTTTGTGTTATAAATTGTTAAAAATTCAAACAAAAATGTTATATTTTTATTACATAAAAATGGGATTTACATACTAGGTCTTGTTCTGGATACACATTCCCTTTAAACAATAGTTACTAAATATAAGTTAACTAGGGCTTGGCCACCGTGTGTTTTTAGGAACCAGAGTCGAGACATGGATAAGTTATCTGGAACATGGGTTCAAGAGGTCACCTCCATTCACCCACAAGACCATGAGCATTCAGTGTCTCCACTAATATGAGATATGTCTAGAAGTTGAGTTGAAGGTTTTGGGGATGTCAATCAGTTCTTCCAATCCTTACTTTATGCACGAAGGCCTTGGCCCCTCTCAGTAGGCCAAATGTGGGCATATGAATGTTATAAAGTAAAGCTTCTGTTCCCCGTTGAGATCCCCCTCAATTAGTGTTTTGTTTGTCAGGCTGCCAGAAGTTGAAATGGTCCGATGGTGGAGTTTTCTGGTCACGCTACCAGCCAAGACATGGAATTAAAGATGGATCTACTAGGTGCCACCGGCCGGCAGACAAGTTACACCGTCAGTCTGTGCAGAATACAGGTTTTATTATTTGAGTCTGAGACATTCCAGAGGAGCAGACAATGTGGATATCATTAGAGTGAGCAGAAAAGTCATCACACCTCATCCACAGCTCATCACTGGCTCCATCCATCACTAGTCTGGCTTGGTGGGTGATGAACATGCTCCATTGTTAACGTATTCTTTTCTGTTGTCATAAATTAGTGCCCGGAACTTTTCTATTAATAAATCCGCACTTATTTCATTTATTCCATGTTGTGTCACTACGGAAATGTATTGCTAAACTACAACTTCAGAGGCGGACTGGAAATGTAAAGTGGTCCAGGAAAAAAACTAAAAGTGGCCCCATGTTGTAGACTGACCCAAATACACAAGAGGTGGGGCCAACACAAGAAGGCAGGCACCAGTCCAATAGGTGGGCAGTATATTGTGCCACACTTATGCAGCAGAACCAGATACCACAGTGCAGCACAATATACTGCCCCAGCAGAACCTAATACCACAGTGCAGCACAATATACTGCCCCAGCAGAACCAGATACCACAGTGCAGCACAATATACTGCCCCAGCAGAACCAAATACCACAGTGCAGCACAATATACTGCCCCAGCAGAACCAAATATCACAGTGCAGCACAATATACTGCCCCAGCAAGAACCAAATACCTCAGTGCAGCACAAAATACTGCCCCAGCAGAACCAATACCACAGTGCAGCACAAATACTGCCCAGCAGAACCAGATACCACAGTGCAGCACAAAATACTGCCCCAGGAGAACCAGATACACAGTGCAGCACAAATATACTGCCCCAGCAGAACCAAATACCGCAGTGCCAAGCACAAAATATCCACAGTGCACACAAACCCCAGGAGAACCACGATAACCACAGAGCGGCCCCCCACAACTATACTGGCCCCAGGAAGAACCAAATACCGGCAGTGCAGCACAAAATACTGCCCCCAGCAGAACCAGATACCACAGTGCAGCACCAAAATACTGCCCCAGCAGAACTAGATACCACTGTGCAGCACAATATACTGCCCCAGCAGAACTAGATACCACAGTGCAGCACAAAATACTGCCCAGAAGAACAAATACCACAGTGCAGCACAAAATACTGCCAGCAGAACCAATACCAGAGTGCAGCACATATACTGCTCCAGCAGATCCAAATACCACAGTGCAGCACAAATACTGCCCCAGCAGAACCAAATACCACAGCTGCAGCACAATCTACTGCCCCAGCAGAACTAGATACCACTGTGTAGCACAATATACTGCCCCAGCAGAACTAGATACCACAGTGCAGCACAAAATACTGCCCCAGAAGAACCAAATACCACAGTGCCATACCTCCCAAGTGTCCCTCTTTTGGAGGGACAGTCCCTCTTTTTGACCCAAGTCCCTCTGTCCCTCTTTTTGACCTGGGGAATTAATGCATAAATGTGTATTAATAAATTTACTAAATTGCTCCTTACTAAAGTGTTTGTATGGTTTCTACCTGTATATTAGACCAGAACTTTTAATTATTTGGTGCAATTTGTACCTTAAAATATCTGATGGTTTATGTGTTAATATTTATATGGACATTGAAACGCAAGAAAAAAATTGCCGCAGGGGCTCCAGTAATTACGCTTTGGATTGACTTAGAGGTGTGGCCTAGTATGAAAAAAACTGCCATGATTGTCCCTTTTTGCGATTTTCAAAAGTTGGGAGGTATGCAGTGCAGCACAAAATACTGCCCAGCAGAACCAGATACCACAGTGCAGCACAATATACTGCCCCAGCAGAACCAAATACCACAGTGCAGCACAATCTACTGCCCCAGCAGAACCAAATACCACAGTGCAGCACAATATACTGCCCAGCAGAACCAGATACCAGAGTGCAGCACAATATACTGCCCAGCAGAACCAGATACCACAGTGCAGCACAATATACTGCCCCAGCAGAACCAAATACCACAGTGCAGCACAATCTACTGCCCCAGCAGAACCAAATACCACAGTGCAGCACAATATACTGCCCCAGCAGAACCAAATACCACAGTGCAGCACAATATACTGCCCCAGCAGAACCAAATACCACAGTGCAGCACAATATACTGCCCTAGCAAAACCAAATACCACAGTGCAGTACAGTATACTGTCCCAGCAGAACCAGATACCACAGTGCAGCACAATATACTGCCCCAGCAGAACCAGATACCACAGTGCAGCACAATATACTGCCCCAACAGAACCAAATACCACAGTGCAGTATAATATATTGCCTCAGCAGAACCAAATACCACAGTGCGGCACAATATACTGCCCCAGCAGAACCAAATACCACAGTGCAGCACAATCTAATGCCCCAGCAGCACCAAATACAACAGTGCAGTACAATATACTGCCCTAGCACAACCATATACCACAGTGCAACACAATATACTGCCCCAGCAGAACCAGATACCACAGTGCAGCACAATATACTGCCCCAACAGAACCAGATACCACAGTGCAGCACAATATACTGCCCCAGCAGAACCATATACCACAGTGCAGTACAATATACTGTCCCAGCAGAACCAGATACCACAGTTAGGGCTGGGCGATTAATCAAATTAATTTGATTAATTCGCCCATTGCAAGCCTCACGATTTTATTTTTTAGGAAAATCGTGAATTCGATTTTCCTAAAATGGCGCCCGACATATAAAATAAAAAAAAATATCTCACCTGTCCTGCGCCGCGGCTCCGCTCCGGTGTCCAGCGCTCCTCTTTCTTTTCCGGGGCTGCGCTACTCTGTCCTGACCACGTACAGCGTCAGGGACGTAGTGCGCGCACTCTGACCCGGATGCTGCAAGCAGTCAGGTGACAGTGCAGTGCGGGGGGAAGAAGAGGGGCTTTATGATGGTGGCTGCTCTGAGGTCTGAAGGGGGCACTTTGGGCTGCTCTAATGTCTGATGGGGCACAGTGGGCTAATCTGAGGTCTGATGGGGGCACAGTGGGCTGATGTGAGGTCTGATGGGGGCACAGTGGGCTGATCTGAGGTCTGATGGGGCACAATGGGCTGATGTGAGGTCTGATGGGGCACAATGGGCTGATGTGGAGTCTGATGGGGCACAATGGGCTGATCTGAGGTCTGATGGGGGCACACTGGGCTGATGTGGGGTCTGATGGGGCACAATGGGCTGATGTGGGGTCTGATGGGGCACAATGGGCTGATGTGGGGTCTGATGGGGCATAATGGGCTGATGTGGGGTCTGATGGGGCATAATGGGCTGATGTGGGGTCTGATGGGGCACAGTGGGCTGATCTGAGGTCTGATGAGGGCACAGTGGGCTGATCTGAGGTCTGATGGGGGTATAGTAGGCTTTTTTTATTTATTTTTTTATATTTTTACTAACATAAGAAAATCGAGATTTAAATCGTGAATCGTCCAAAATTGTAAAAAAAAATTGAGTTGTTTTTTTTTGGCCATATCACCCAGCTCTAACCACAGTGCAGTACAATATACTGCCCCAGCAGAACCTAAATACCACAGTGCAGCACAATATACTGCCCCAGCATAACCTAATACCACAGTGCAGCACAATATACTGCCCCAGCAGAACCTAATACCACAGTGCAGCACAATATACTGCCCCAGCAGAACCTAATACCACAGTGCAGCACAATATTACTGCGCCCCCCCCCCAGAACCAAATACCACTGTGCAGTACAATATACTGCCACAGGAGAACCAGATACCACAGCGCTATCAAACTTTTTTAGGTACATGAAAGCTCAGATTGTCTGGGATGTGATGCCTCTTCGGTGATGTTTTTTTTATTGGTTAGGAAGGAGGAAGCATGGTTGCAGAATAATAGGCCACTGTGAGGAGCTGGGAGAGACATTTTAAGCCTTCTTGTGCCAATTTCTCTTTCAGTGTAGCTCATCTGCCATGTGGAGGATGATGGTCCAGGGAGCAGGAGCACAGGATGGGCTGAGAGGTGAGTCCTGATTATACAGTATATGTCTCCCATCTATCGCCCCTACCACAGGCTGTTAAACATGGCCAAATTCACCCATTGCTCCCTGACCTGCAACTACCTCCCATTCCCCACAGACACCAACCTTAATCAGTATGGTGTCCAGCAGGGGCAGACTGGGAACATAAAGTGGCCCTGGAAAAAATACTAAAAGTGGCCCCGTTTTGTAGTTGGGTCCAAATTGATGGAAGGCAGGGCCAGCAATACCATATTGGGGCACATTATAACACCAAAACAAAGGCAAAAACCACAGTCTATCACTAAATACTGCCAGCAGCACAAAATCCATCCCCAAAAATACATGCCCCCTGGGCATCGGCCCCTCAGGAAATTTCCCTGTAAGGTCTATGGCCAATCCGCCCCTGGTGTCCAGTAGGCTGTATGTATCTCGTTCCATGTGCCTTAACCTTAAGATCTAATTGGATTGGTACCTTCAGGTGGTGAACAGTAGCTAAGTATTCCTTCATTCAGGGCATACATCCAGTCTGGCATCCCTGTTCCCAAATAAGTGTAAAATAAAATGCACAACAGTTAGGGAAGCACACAGCAAGATTACGTATTGAAGACGTTATTAAGGTTACTGTGGCAATGTTTTGGGTTAGGTTCTTTATCAAGCCGATTGGTGGTATGGCAGGGACAGTTAGGGCTGACAGAGAACAGTTGGCTTGATATAGGGCCTAGCCCAAAACGTTGCCACATGTCTACACTGCAGCTTTCATAAATTCTACTATACCGCATGATACTTAGTGTGTGCTGCACATGACTACCAATGCCAATCAATGGCTTCTGCAGTCATATGCAATTATGCATGTTTGGCACTTGACCACTGCTGGCAAATAAAAGAAGACCAGTGGGGACCTCAGGAGCATCTTGGAATTTATCTGGTTACTAAACCTGTTTATTCATAGCATTTCCTCTCCTGATTTCTTTCAATCCCAGACAAATCCTTTAATTTAGAATGCCTAGGGTTTTAGAAATGTGCTTTCTAAACAAGGCAACCCTTTTAACCTAAAGAGTATTTCCCATTTTAGGATATGCCATCACTTTGTGATAGGTGGGGATCTGACTTCTGGGACCCCACTGAGAATGAAGGGTCTGCAATACTGGTAGTCCTACAGTGTTTCCAGATGGTTTTGTCAGTAATTCTACATTCAATCCAGCCTTTGACTTACATATAGCCTGAAGACCTCTACTTGACCTTGAAATTGTCTAAATAGAAGCAAATATTGAATCCATGTGATATTAATTTGCAGTTGACCTTACCTTGCAGGACGTAGCAGTAGGTCACCAGGAAAAGGCTTCATAAATTGTGTGAGATTTTATCTTGGACCTAATCAGCTTTGGCTCCATTATGTAGTAGTCAGGTTTAGGCTGCTTTCGCATCTGTGCTTATTATTCCGTTCTTCTGCTCCATTATAGGAGTAGAAGAACGAAAATGATGGAAGTGCCAGATTCGGCACATAACTGAAGCAAACGGAGCCTAACAGATCCCATTGACTATAATGGCATCTTTTAGGTGTCCTTTCAGGAGAACATGTTTTTTTTTAGTAGACAAAAAGTCCCTTATACTGTCTTTGCTATTTTTCACAAATTCTGTGACAAAAGCCCAGAAGGGAGCTTCTGACAGAGATGTGAAAGTAGACTAAACTCATTATAAGTGTCTCCTGATCACATGAAGGAACTAACTAGCAAAATAATTCGCTTTTCAAAAAATTGGCCTAGAAATTTTCCCAGTTCTGAAAATATATGTTACCTGGACTCTATGAATTGGATCAGAAGATATCTTATATATCATCCCTGGCTCTATATCTTCAGCTCCTGACACTTTATTCTAATATACATTAATCACGTGTATCCATATTTAATTCCACATAACGTATGGTTTCACCATCGTTTTCTAATATCATCTCCCTTGGTGTATCTCATTATGTTATCTATCATACGAGTCAATCCAAACACAGCGGTGGCCTGACCGAGCCTCCTGTCTGGCTTACTTCAGACATTTCCGGAATTAGGCTTGTCCTTACATGTGAACATAACCCATGACTCAGTGGCCTCTTTAGAATTGATTTGAAGCAGGTAGGAATGTCTGGTCTCGTCACACAAATCCATCATGTGCTTCTGAGGAATTACTACGTATTATGGAAATTCTTGGCTGTTGACCTGAGAGGAAATTGGTTGTCAAGAAAGAAAATGAGAGAGAACCCCACGGTAAAACATTATTATGAGTCCGATAAGACAAATGTCCATATAACAAGGATTAGTTCAATTCCAAATGGACATGCTCGCCACATCCACTTTGCCCACTCGGTAACACGGTCTCTTCTGCTTCTATGTTTCAAGCCTAGACATTCGTCTTCTCTCTTTATTCTACGGATTGTTGGTTTTCCCAGATAGTCTGTCCACCAGAGATGTGGGCCAACCAAGCATCTTAAAGTGAAGACAAGAGTCAAGTGTGTAGGAGTGAGGTGCCAAAGTAAAGGAGGCTGAGGGAACTGTTTTATTTAGCGGGCTAAATGGATGTGGTGAGCATGTCCACTTGGAATTGAACTAGTCGCTGTCTTATGAACTTTTGTCTTATTAGACTAGATATGATAGAAGATAAAATAGGACCTTTCACCTCTCCTGACATGCCTGTTTTAATAGCTCCATATATTCCCAACATGATTATTGTGGAGTATATATTCTTATGGCTCTATGTTGTACCATTCCTTTATTATTTCTACTAGAAGTTATGAATCCTCTGTACCCTTACTGCAGACTGCTGGCAATTCATTCATAACTTCTAGTAGAAATAATACAGGAATAGCACAACATAGAGACATAAGAATAGATGCTCCAGAATTGTTATCACATGGGGAATGCATGGTGATATTAAAACAGGCATGTCAGGAGTGGTGAAAGGTCCTCTTTAAGCTCCAAAGTCAAAGTACACTCATTGATCAAAAAACCTGAACCCAAATATAAATGTCGGATTGCTGCAAAACTTGGCATGCCTTTATGTCTCAGGCAGATATGTAAATGATTACAGGTGTGGTCTGTTAAGGCACTGGGTCTTGTCAAAAGAGGGTATAAAAGTGATTCCCCCTTTCCCCAGCTACCATATAAAATGTTATCAGAGGCTACTTTTGGGTAGTGTACCTCTTAGTGAGAGATCATTGACTGCTAGACTTGCCTCCACGAAGCGCTCCAAGACATTTTGCCCAGTTGACAGACTTTGAAAGGGGGTGCACCACAGGACTAAGAGAAGCAGAACGGTTGTTTTGACAAATTGCCTGCCATCTGGGCTGTTTTGACCGAGCTGTTAGGAGTTGTTGGGAGCAATGGTTGCGTGAGGACACACACAGCGAACAGACTCTGGACATCCCAGACAGACCACCAAAATAGAGAATTGTTTGATGGTCAACAAGAACAAACAGCTCCCACAGTTTCATTGTCCACCATCTCGACATAGGTGACACGTTTATTACACACCCCTGTCTCTCCCCAGACCATTTTCAGACACTTAGCGGAAGGAGATTTGGCGCTCATTACTTATCCAGCCTTTGACAGTCAGTCATTGTCTCCTTCGATTGCCGTGGTGTCTGGACTGCTACTGACTGGAACTGTATCATCTTTGGCAATGAATCCTGGTTCTGTTTGGGATCCCACGACAATTGGATTCTAGTATGGAAGCCCAGTGGCATGCACTTCAATACTATAGCCTTTGCTGTGGAGCATCACACTACCCCAACTGTTGGTGTGATGATCTGGAGCCATTAATAGCTCAGCGATATGTGAAGGACATCCTGCAGCCACATGTGTCGCCTCTCATGGCAGGGCTCCCAACTGGATAACTACAACCAATGGGCATCAGCCCATAATAATTCCCTTATAGAGGTATTATTGTGTAACTAAAATATAACCTTTATTTCTATTAATTTAAAAATAAATTATTTTGCACCAAACCACTAACAATGTTAAAACTATCAACAGTTGGCAGGTATCTGGTTTCTCCAATGTCCTATAAGGGTGAAGAGACAAAATGGCTAGTAAGGTAGCAATCTATACTATCGGATCAAAGCCTAAAATAGGTCATCTACCATCTGTTTAGTTGTTAGTAAGGCATGTGTGTTACTATATTGTAGGATTGCTCCTATTTCAATCTTGATTGATGGTTGCACTTCACCACCTTCCTCATACGTGACACCTCTAACTCCTATTGGAACAAACCTGCATATACACCTCTCTCCCTCTGCAGGCCTCGATCCGGCTGCATAGCGACTAAACCTATACATATACGTGTCTCTCACACACTTGTGGCCCTTATGTAAATTTCCAGCTCTATCACCCTATGCACTGTTACTGGATGTCCCTGCCAACATATTGCCTAAAATAGAGTTTTGCACGCTACCCCTCCCGACATGTTTCACCGCGATGCGGCTTCGTCAGGGGAAGTAGGGGTATTAGGCTAATACCCCTACTTCCCCTGACGAAGCCGCATCGCGGTGAAACATGTCGGGAGGGGTAGCGTGCAAAACTCTATTTTAGGCAATATGTTGGCAGGGACATCCCAGTAACAGTGCATAGGGTGATAGAGCTGGAAATTTACATAAGGGCCACAAGTGTGTGAGAGACACGTATATGTATAGGTTTAGTCGCTATGCAGCCGGATCGAGGCCTGCAGAGGGAGAGAGGTGTATATGCAGGTTTGTTCCAATAGGAGTTAGAGGTGTCACGTATGAGGAAAGGTGGTGAAGTGCAACCATCAATCAAGATTGAAATAGGAGCAATCCTACAATATAGTAACACACATGCCTTACTAACAACTAAACAGATGGTAGATGACCTATTTTAGGCTTTGATCCGATAGTATAGATTGCTACCTTACTAGCCATTTTGTCTCTTCACCCTTATAGGACATTGGAGAAACCAGATACCTGCCAACTGTTGATAGTTTTAACATTGTTAGTGGTTTGGTGCAAAATAATTTATTTTTAAATTAATAGAAATAAAGGTTATATTTTAGTTACACAATAATACCTCTATAAGGGAATTATTATGGGCTGATGCCCATTGGTTGTAGATATTGAAATCCCAGGTATTATTAGTGGGGATAATCAAGTGTGATACCCAACTGGATAATGCTCGACCACACACATCCAGGGTTTGCCAGAAATGGCTCCACCAGATTGTAACCGTTCCTTAGACTGCGCGGTCTACACATTTATCTCCAATCAAACATTTGTAGGACATCAGTTTCAGCAAGCTACGAGTGTGCAGGATCTACAGACCCAGCTGCAACATCTGTGGGCAAATGTGCCGCAGGATACCATACAGAACCATATACCTCCGTGCCCAACCGCATCTCATCTTGTATCCAACTAGAGGCAGCCCAATACGTCATTGAGCCTCCTTTCAATTGTACAGTTTTCCCCAATAAACTTCTCCTTTCGCTTCATTACATTCACACATAGATAGAAGTTTGAATTGATTCCAGCAACTTTCTCTTGGTGTATTAATGTTTTTTGTCACCGAGTATATTTTTATGTGCAATTTAACTAAAGCGGTTTGTGAGGAACCATGGTGGACCTCATGGACGCTAGGGTACTGGTAGCACTCTTCTACAATTGTGCTTATAAAAATTGTTCCTCAATTCTCTGATGTCGCAGCACGATGTTATTATTGAAATACTAGAAGGAGTTTGCAGTCAGAACATGATGTGTGCAAAGTCCATGAATTGATGGCTGTTTTGTTCAGTATGTGCGTATATCACGGTACAACACGTCAAAACACGCACATAATAAGATGAACTGCAGTAGAACATGGCTTCTTGAAGCAACCTATGATAAAATGCCTTCCATTTGCTGAGCGCCTCTGTTTTTTGTCAGCCGCAAAATAGGCCTCTGTTGTACATTTCTGTGAAAGCTCACAAAACGCAGAACAACCTGTACGTAAAAGAAAGCAACAGGTCATTAAATTAGGAAGTGAATGTAATTAGCAGTTGTCAGTGTACCGAGCTGCAGTCCACGCCACTGGAGATGAATATCGTTAGTGTGTAAATCCAGTCTTTCACCGGATGAATCCAGATATTGTTAAGCAACAAACCTAAAAAGATGGACTCAGATTCCAGAGATCCTGTGGAACATCTCTTAAATTCCCAATCTGGTTGAACAGAAGACTGGCTTGAAAGTTGATATTCAACCTGAACACCATCTAACCTAAAGTGGAAAAAGCTTCTCTTTCTTTTCCCACAGACAAGGACTTCTGTCCGTTTAAAAGACCTGGCTGTGGTGCCAACTGGTTGACTGAAATGAAAACCAGTGATTTCCTCAGGCCATAATAAAGTTTATAGCCTTAGAAAGGCACTGGTCCAGTCCCGAAAAACACATATACTCCGTGTTTTAGACTTTCATGTGGTTTTGATTCCATTAAACCAGTTGGCATCACAGCCATGTTTTCAGCCTGGTATCAGTCATCTTCTATGTAAGAGCGTACAACACGGCTCTGGAAGAGAAGCTTTTCTCACTGATGGTTACATTTCGCTTCGAAGAAGGAATGTGGATATCTGTTTTCGGAGCGAGCAGGCATTAGTCTAGGTGATTTGCTGTGCCTACTATTGAGTTGTATCACAGCACGACCCAGCCGAGTGAGCTTGATTCTTATAAATCAGTCTGAAGGTCTATTACAACACAATATTTAAACCATCTATCTTTGTTGTCCACCTTTCTTCCAGACCCCTCCACCCAGCCCAGGTGGTGTGTCTGCATCAACATCTGTTTTGACAAAGGTCATGACACTGCTGAAGCCAATCACTGGCCGCAGCAGTGATGTGTCACCCGTGTGGCATGCGAGCCAGTGACGTGCCGCATGGGTGACACGTGATGCTGCTGACAGTCATTGATTGCAGCAGTCACATGCCACATGTCAAAACAGATGTTGACGTGGGCACACCCTGGAGCTGCAGAGGCGGCGGGTCAGCAATGGAGCTGGAACACAGAGCAGGGATCTGATAAGTATTATCATCACTGTGTTTCCAGCCACGCTGTGGGGTTTCTTGAAAAACGATAGAAAGGTGAGCAGATCCTTTGATCCACAACCAGTGGTACATGTACTCCACTAGGTACTTGCCATGTCTGCCGGGGGGACTTGCACTTTCCTCATTTTGTGCTTTAAAAACATTGTAAAATTATGGGCAGCCCTATGGCTCAATGGTTAACTGGTGTCCTGGACAACATTTGCATAGAGTTTGTGGAGGGCACTTGGTAACTGATATATGCCATTATAGTGCCAGATTTTGTCACACACCATTTTGCAGCAAAAACTGTGATTTTTCCCACTCACTCCATTTTTCCGAAGTGGGAAGAAAAGAGGTCGTAGTCCCGGATGGCTGGCAGGCCCGGCTAATTTTTCATCTTCCACTACTGTTTTTGGCATGGAAATTGGCTTAAATATACACCAGCAAGGGATCTGGTGTAGACTTAAAGGGGTGTAGAGCTGAACCCGGACATATCCCCTTCTTCACCCAGGCAGCCTTTATGAGATGGGCATCAGGACATTTCATGCTCCGATGCTTTCCCTTGCCCTGCACTGAACAGCCCGGGGCAAGAGCTTTTTCATTAGATCCGGTGATGTACCTGGTCTTGAGCCCCGGATGTTTTGACCAGAGCCCCAAATGTTACGGCTGGTAATCATGCTACTGGCTTTGAAGGGGCGGCATCGGTCACAGATAGCGATGATGCCGTCCCTTCAAAGCCAGTAGAGCTCTAGTATGGAGGAGGCGGGGGGGCGGTGAAGCGCTGTACTTACCCCTCCTCCGGCTTACAGGTCCCGCGCTGCTGTGTCCTGACTGCCTGCAGCGTCAGGACGTACAGAGCGCACTCTGACGCTGCAGGAGGTCAGGTGACAGCAGCGTGGGCCCTGAGAAGAGAAGAGAACGGGAGACCGCCGGGAGAGGAGAGGAGCGGCTGAGCAGCAGAGGTAAGTTAATTTATTTTTTTAAAGTCTGATCTGAGGTCTGATAAGGGGGTCTGAAGGGCTGATAAGGGGGTCTGAAGTGCTGATTGGGGTCTGAGGTCTGATAAAGGGGGTCTGAAGGGCTGATAAGGGGGGCTGAAGGGCTGATCTGAGGTTTGATAAGGGGGGTCTGAAGGGCTGATGTCTGATAAAGGGGGTCTGAAGGGCTGATAAGGGGGTCTGAGGTCTGATAAGGGGGTCTGAAGGGCTGATAAGGGGTCTGAGGTCTGATAAGGGGGTCTGAGGGCTGATAAGGGGGGTCTGAAGGGCTGATAAGGGGGTCTGAGGGCTGATAAGGGGGGTCTGAAGGGCTGATAAGGGGAGTCTGAAGGGCTGATTGGGGGTCTGAGGCCCTGATAAGAGGGGTCTGAGGTCTGATAAGGGGGGGTATGATGTCTGATAAGGGGGGTCTGGAGGTCTGATTGTGGGTCTGCGGCCTGATATTGGACATCTGGAGTTCTGATATGGGGGGGTCTAAAGCCTGATATGGGGGGTCTGAAGGTCTGATTGAGGGTCTGAAGGTCTGATTGGGGTCTGAAGGTCTGATATGGAGGGGTATGGTGGTCTGATTGAGGGTCTGAGTTTTGATTGGGGGTTTAAGGTCTGATTGGGGGTCTAAAGGTCTGATATTGGGGGTGTGAGCTCCAGTGGGGGGTCTGGAGGTCTGATATGGGGGTCGGTAAGTCTAATGGGGGCCTGGAGGTCTAATGGGGGCCTGGAGGTTTGATATTGGGGTCTGGAGATCTATGAGGGTCTGGAGGTCTGGTCTGAGGTCTGATATGGGGGTCAGAGGTCTGATGGGGGTCTGGTCTGAGGTCTTATACATGGGGGGGGGTTGGTCTGAGATGGTGGGGGTTCTGACATGAAGGTCTAATGGGGGTCTGATCTGAGGTCTGATATGGGGTCTGACAGACATCTAATGAAGGTCTGGTCTGAGATGAGGGTCTCATCTGAGGTTTGATATGGGTCTGATCTGAAAGGTAAGGGGGTATTTTTTGTACTGGCACACTATCTGTGTGGTACCAGTATTTTCAGGGGGACTATTTCTACAGTATAGTTTTGGGGAGCACAGTGGACACAGTATTAGAGGTGGCAAAATGGAATGTTCAGAAAGTGAGGAGGATGATGGAAAAGTAGGAAACTAAAATGTCTGTCAAACTCTGCAGAGGGAAGAGATGGCTGAAAGAAATCATCATGGCGGTCTGGTCTGACAGGAGAAGATGAGGAAAGAGAACATCTACATCAGAGAGGAGATGTCACTAGATGTAAGAGGTACATATGTGGAGCTGTATGTCCCTATATGAGCGCTGCCTTCTCTGCTCTGTTTACCTGATCACCACTGCAAATGCTGCGGTGGGTAGGTGAACAGAAAAGAGAAAACATCATTTTATTTTTCGCCTCAGGCAGCAGAAAAGCTAGAATCGGCCCTGCTGGTAGTTATACCGTTAAATTACTGTGGCCGCATTTCTGTTTCGGGCTCACTCTGGAGCGCAGGCTGGGGACCGCAGGGCTGCAGCTATAAAACGTCAGCAGGCAGGCTGTCCATGCAGCAAGTAAAATAGGTCTTTAGTCCTAGGGCGGGATGTGTGTGTGTTTAGGGCGGATACTTTGAGAATATGGCGCATATGTATTGGGGCTCGGGCCCCGGATCTTTTGAAACCCTAGCAACGCCCCTGTGTGATACACTCCACTGACAGAAGATGTCAGGAGAGAGAAAGATAGGTTAAAATGAATATTTCAGACCGATCCTTTTATTAAGTCTCTGCTCCCCAACAGAATGTAGATATTTGGCTGATCTGAGAGGGAGTCGGAAGAGATACTGACAGCTACTAAATGTTTATGGGCAGTCTAAGACATACTGATAGGGAATTTAGACGTTGAGTTCCACTGGGAAGACCAAGTGATGAAAATGTCTGTAAAGCACTGCAGAATATGTCATTGCTATATAAGTGAGTAAAATAAATCATAGTCTTGGGGGCATTTTAATGTCCTTTGTTTCAGTGGGTGGTGGGTACTTGACTCAAGAACAATGGGAAGCACTCATCTAAATATTACTGATATTCTAACACAGAACTCCAATTCCCCTGCATCTCTGGCTACCTGCAATTCTTCTAGGTTCAAAGCTCTGCACATATGGTACCCACAGTCCCTTAACAATTCCTAGAGGTAAATGAGAAAGAACAGGAATCTGTCATCAAAAAATGAAAAATCAAGTTTTTCTTTAAACTTATTTTTAAATGATTTTTTTGCTACTGTTAGTTTTAATTTGCCATCTCACTGGCTATATTAAAAAAAATGTCCTAAATTCTTGCAGTTTTCGCACTGGCCGCTAAGCCTAATAATAGGCATCGCGTCTGGTATGTAGACATCACTTTTCAGCAGTCATCTAATTATCATCATGTGCGGCATTGCAATGAAAGATATCACATATATATAGATAACACAGGATCCACCATTCACAATAGGGGATGTTAGAGCTTATGGATTCCCTCCTGACCTCTGCACAGGTCAACATGACTAGAAAACTCTCCCATATAAGTCAATGAGGTCCCCTCCTGTCCATTGTGTCTATGGCCCATGTGGCTGCCATAAAGCGTATCTCTTAATGCTGTTAAGAACAATTCAGGAAAGATGACCGCCCCCATAATCATGTTTGGAAAATAGAATAAAAAAATTGTACGATTTGATCAGGGATGCCCAACCTGCGGCCCTCCAACTGTTGCAAAACTACAACTCCCAACATTACCTGATAGCTGTAGGCTGTCCAGACATGCTGGAAGTTGTAGTTTTGCAACAGCTGGAGGGCCACAGGTTGGGCACCCCTGGATTAGATAATAAAAACAGATTAGAAGGCAAGGATATGTAACTAACTGACTAAGGTTTCTGCTTTATTAGAGATGCGAAAACGGCCGAAAATCTCTTTGTTGGCTGGCGTTTGCTGAAACAAGCGTACCTCCCTGACCATGGTGGAGAGAAGGCCAAGTATATCTGGGCTGATGGACCCCAAGGATCTTATAATACTGGTGTGACCAGAATCCCCCGAATTTTCATGCCTACACAGCCAGAACTCTTGGAAGAGTTTGTGAGAAACCTCAGCCTACTGAGCAGGAACCCGGCAGCCTCCAAAACACAGCAGAGAGCCCATGCTTGGAGCCCATCTTCAGGCCAAGCCCTTCCTTCCCTCTCCCCTCCCGGACATATCACAAATGGAATTTGTTGACTATATTACTTAGAAAGATTATCAAAATGAGTGTCATTTAGTTAAAAAAAAAAAAGACGACTGAGGGCAATCCAACAACCATGTACATATATGTATCAGGGGGCAGTACAGAGATCTGTCCCAAGATCTATTTATACCCAGGACTGTGACCGTGATGAGGGAACATCCTCTACATCTAGAGGAAAGAAAGTTTCTCCATCAGCATAGGAGAGGACTCTTTACTGTAAGAGTGCAAGGCTATGGAACTCTCTGCCTGAGGAGGTGGTGATGGTGTACTCAATACAAGAGTTCAAGAGGGGCCTGAATGTATTTCTGGAGAGTAATAATATTACAGGTTATAGTTACTAGATTTCTGGAGAAGGGTCGTCAATCCAGGTTTTTATTCTGATTGCCAGAATTGGAGCCCTAAGATGAGGAAGATTATTTTTTGTCACCTTAGGCCTGTTTCACATCTGTAGTTTGAGGTAGTATAAGGTCCATAAGGCCATAAGGTCCATGCACCACCATTCCTGGGATTGTTGGGGAGAGGTTGAGCCTTTGCCAATCAGAATTTTTTGGTATATATAGTTGATGTGCAATAAAGGTCTATGGTGGGACATCCCCTTTACAGTTCGAGCCACAAGGTGAGATCAATAATTTTACAACTAGGGTGTTCATATTGACCATCAGAAATCTTGCCCATGTCCTTTACGTATAGATCCTGAAAATCCTACCACTTCTATGTTCTCAACTATGGATTACTTTGCAGCTCCGTGGGCTCAGAACTATGGATTACACCTCACTTTGGCATTTTTAATTGTTTTTCACCCCGTATGTGTAATTGTTACTTCTCTTTGTGCCTGGTAATGGTTGTCAAGCTTCTCTGCCGCTGGAATTTCTCCCCAGGAGGGTGGACTGTGACTGCAAACGTCATGAAATATAGACATTCCTGGCATGTCCTAACTCCACTGATCTGTGTGAGGGAATCATTGAATTTGAATGAATATTAAGACATCTAGTATTAAATAGAGGAATAAATATTCTGTCTTCATACAGAGTGTATTCTACAGACCGGTACACAGAACAGATCATTCATGTGACAGGTACCTAATATAAGAACAGTATGTGCAATCTAGTGTGAAAGAATGGAAAGGTGACCAAAAAAAGCTTGTTCCCATAGAGGTAAATCTAGAAAGCTGCCTAGTCCTCTGTCCAGTCTCTGGCTGGATGCGGCAGACGCTACTTCAGGTGTGATGATGGTCAGGGTCCTACAGATACCCATCAGACATTTATGGCACATTCTGTAGATGGGACTGATGGATCATAAGGCCATGTTCAGACAGTGTATTTTTCACTGATTTTAGCACTTTTTTTTACATCAAAATTCCCACAGAATCCATTTTCAATCTGCCTCCCATTGTTTTTAAGTAGTAAATTGTGTGTCTTATCTGAACATTGAATGATAATCCATGGCGTTGGGACACCTTGACTGGAGTCCACCTGTGGTACATTCATTTGATTGGACATGATTTAGAAAGACAGGGCCCGTGAAGAGAGAACTGCCTGTAGAGCTCAGAGACAAGATTGTGTGGATGCACTGTAAATTCCCAAGAATACACTGACCTTGAAATGGAAGAAGTTTGGAACAATCAGGACTCTTCCTAGAACTGGCCGCCCTGCCAAACTAAGTAATGGGCTGGTCAGAGAGGTGACCAAGAACCCAATTATTACTCTGGCTTACCTTCACGGATTCTGTGTGCAGATGGTAAAAACTTCCAGAAGGTCAACCATCACTGCATCACTCCACCAATCTGTACTTTATGACAGTGTCCAGAAAAATACACATGAAAGCCCACGTTTGCAAAAAAAGCACCTAATGAACTCTCAAACTGTGAGAAACATGATTTTTTGGTCTGATGAAACCAAAATTGAACTTTTTGGCCTCAATTCTAAGTGTCATATTTGGAGGGAACCAGAAGTGCATAATCTGTCCAATACCATCCCTACAATGAAGCATGGTGGTGGCAGTACCATGCTGTGGGGGTTTTTTTCAGAGGCTGGGGCAGGGAGACTGGTCAGATTTGAGGGAAAGTTAAATGATCCAGAGTGCTCTGGACCTCAGACTGGGCCAAAGATTCACCTTCCAACAAGACAATAACCCTTACCACAAAGTCAAGAAAAGACGGGAGTGGCTTAGAGACAACTCTCTGATTGTCCTTGAGTGCCACAGCCAAAGCCATGACTTGAAGCCAATTGAACATCTCTGGAGAGACCTGAAAATGGCTGTCCACCAACGGTGCCTGACAAAGGATCTGCAGAGAAGAACGGCAGAAAATCTCCAAATCCAGGTGTGCTTTAACTAAGTCCTGAGTAAAGGGTCTGAATACTTATGTCAATGCAGGATTTTAATTCTTCATTTTCAATAAATCAGCAAAGATTTCTAAACATTCTGTTTTGACTTTCTCATTATGGGATAATGAGCACAGAATGATGGGGAAAAACAAAATTTTTTTTATTGTAGCAAAAGGCTGCAAAATAACAAAATGTGTAAAAAGTGAAAGGGTCTGATGAAGACTTTCCAAATGTACTGTATGTACATAGTCTTACCTAATAGTTGGGTTACCAGTTGCATCACACAGATCCACATTTACAGCAATGTTAGCACATCGTCCAGCCATAATTGTATGTTTATTTGTGAGCTCTACTTCACAAGTGTTTTCTCAGTGACATCAGTCATGGAGTATTTCTCTACAAGAAGTAACAATAGGTCATCATGTAGGAATGTCCTTCCTTTAGGGTCCTCAATGATCAGAGTAAAGTAAGAAAAGACGCAGGTGTGGGACAGCCCGGCTCTGCAGATGTTTCTTCTAAATAGAGAACAAAGTTACATTCCTGAGGGGCTTCTATGTCCTGAAAAATACTGGAAAACAATTGTAAAGATAGACATAGCCAACAGATATTTATATCAAAGTGGTGGGGAGATCTAGTGATAGCCTACCGCATAATGAATTGAGAGCATATCCCACCAAAAATGTCTACCAATAAATCTCTGAAACCATATGGACTCTGTGGTAATCTAAGTCTGGTTCAGCAGAATTTTGAATGTGTGAAACCTGCCTTACCTGCATTACTTATTTTGTACTGTATTCTGCTTCAGAGCTGGATTCACAATTCTGCTAATCAAAACTGGAAGTGCAGTAACCCAGAGCTGGGGGTATCTACAAGGTTTGGTTTGTTATATACTGCATAATCAGTTGTTCTAGCATGAGCCAGGCATAAGCAGAGTTAACAATCCAGAACCAGCCCTCTCTGGAGCTTAGGGTGTGGGTCGACTCCATTCCTTAGTTCCAGAATATACCAGAGAGAGTAGCTGTAGAGAGAGAGGAAGAAGTAGCTGTCTCCATGTGCAGCTCTCCCATATACTCCAGCTCCAAGCCCTGGAGCTTCAATCACCTCCACAAGCTCCAGGAAATACAAGCAAGCAAGAACTAAATGAGGAGGGTGTGCATGGCTTCAGCAAGAGAGAGACAGCAAGCTAACCCAGCTTAATGTGATCCAGACCCTGCTGCTGCAGAGGGATAGCTAGGTAAGACACCCTATGCACCCCAGAATAGTTTACACTACAGCCACAGATACCAGAGCTCAGCTACTAGCCAGAGATACCTATAGCAGATATTTTACCCAGAGTAATATGAGGGCCAATGCTGTATTTATCTGCTTAGCTCATGCTGGGACATCTGGGAGGACTTAGCATTTAATACAAATTACTGTTGTACTAAAACTTCAACCCTTCAATCCAAACAATCCAAAACTTCAATCCATACAGTAAAGAGAGACTCTTGTTAAGTTTAATCTGGCCTGGTCTCTAACCTTCTTAACACCACATACTGACCATAGCATTTCCAACATGTGCCCAGCCTAGCACCCACATTGATATCAACGTCATGGGCACCCCATGAATCACTATCAGGCAGACAGCCCACAGCTACAAGTAGGGATATAGGGAGCCCATCCTTTACTGCACCCAGCTAGTGACGGCCTGAGGGAGAACACCGTGACACCATCACCAGGACCACTACCACTCCCATCCAGCTCCTTGGGGGCTCGTTGCAGAAGTAGTCGACAAGCTAGTTGACCAACACAACTAAGATTATATTTGTTTTTATAAGGTTTAGGAGTTTTTACTACATCAATCTATGTACAGTGCCTGATCACCACATCCAATATTTTTCAACCATTGCTGTGACCTAGAACTTCTTCTAATGTTAAGGTGACCATGAGGTGACAAAGATGGGCTAGATGCAGACCATACTGTTCTCTTTTTTGGAATATCTTGCAATAGAGATTACCGTATTTTTCATCCCATAAGACGCGTTTTTTTTCCCCCCAAAGTGGGGGAAAAATGTCCCTGCGTCTTATGGGGTGAATGCTAATAAGCGCTTCCATTATGGAAGCGCTCATTAGCACCGGAAGACCAGGAAGCAGTGAAGGCTCTGTACTCACTGCTTCCTGGTCCTCCGCTCGGCTGTGCAGGGCTGCGCACAGCGTGAGGGCGCTCTGTGTCCTCCCGCTGTGCGCGCCAGTTCACAGCACAGCCGACGGAGGAGGAGGGAGAAGATTGCGGGCGGCAAGGAGCGGCAGCGTCCAGGAGCAGGGGAGGTAAGTGCTTTATTTATTTTATGTCATATGAGGCTGGGGGCACCATTTGAAGCATGGGGGCTGATCAGAAGAGGCGTGGGGGCTGATATAAGACTGGGGCTGAACAAAAGAGGCATGGGGGCTAATATGAGACTGGGGCTGGTCAAAAAAGGCATGGGGGCTAATATGAGACTTGGGGCTGATAAAAGAGGCATGGGGGCTGATATGAGACTGGGGGCTGATAAAAAGAGGCATGGGGGCTAATATGAGACTGGGGGCTGATAAAAAAGGCATGGGGGCTAATATGAGACTTGGGGCTGATAAAAAGAGGCATGGGGGCTGATATGAGACTGGGGGCTGATAAAAAGAGGCATGCGGGCTAATATGAGACTGGGGGCTGATAAAAAGAGGCATGCGGGCTAATATGAGACTAGGGGCTGATAAAAAGAGGCGTGGGGGCTGATATAAGGCTGGGGAATGATCAAATGAGGTATGGGGGGCTGATTTAAGACTGGGGGTCTGACCTGAGGTCTGAATGGGGTTATTTATATTGGGGGCAATATCTGAGGTCTGATTGTGGGTCTGATCTAAGGTCTTATTGGGGACTTATTAACATTTGGGATCTGATCTAAGGTCTGATTCACGGTCTTATTAACATTGGCGGTCTGACTGGTGATCTGACCGGAGGTCTAATGAAAAATATTTTTTTCTTATTGTCCTCCTCTAAAACCTAGGTGCGTCTTATGGGCCGGTGCGTCTTATAGGGCGAAAAAATGCGGTATAATAAAAAAAATTCTCATTTCAGACACACATTAGGGCCAATTTAACATGGCATCTGTTATTATGTATTACTAGTGCCCAAAGTGCTTCATAATGTGGTAGGTTAGTGAAAAACAAAAACAGAGCAGAGAAGTAATGAAAAATTGAGATTTGTTGCAGACCCACCCGGCAGTCAGAAGGAAATGCTGAATGTAAGTTTGATGAACAGTAGAAAATAACGAGATATAAAGGTTGCAGGGAGTATCATCAAAACCCACCGACACTTGTGGGAACAGTTAATAATTTAGTGAATACACAAGCAATGTGTTTCAGCACCAACCTAGTGCCTTCATCAAGCTCCTAATGAAGACACTCATTCGGTGATAAAAACAAGTTTCTTGTGTATTCAATAAATGTACCAACAGAATCCCATGAGTTTGGACGATATTTATCCAGATTATGCACTATGGATTAGTTGTGGGCGATGTATTACACCTGCCTGTAATACAGACACTCAGTAACTCTAGAGCTAACAGAATAGATTAGCTAGGATGATTTTAGCTATGATGCCTAAGGCCCACCAGTAAAATTTATTTTGGGGGCCCACCGTATGGAAATATTCAAATATTACCTGCTCACACAGCAGCAAGATGCTACAAGATGATTGAATATGGGGTCCCTGCAGCAACTTTGAGAAGGTAGGTCCTGGGGAGAAGAGGACACTGGTGGCTTTCCTGTATACCTAGAAGACATCTCAGCTCTGATCGTGTCTATAATAATAAACTGGGGAGTTTCTGTAATAATCTATCAGGTTTTTTTATATGAACATAGGCTGGTTGAGGTGCTGTGCATTGAATATATGTATGTAATGCAGTAATTCTGTCTTATGTGCCACTTGTGCAGGGCGTGGGAGACTAGGGGCCCCACTTTACTTACAAGCCCACCGGAGGATTCACCTGTACCCCTGTGGGCCTGACTATGATGAGTGACTGCAGCTTAGTTGCATTGTGTATAGGAATTCCTGTCTCCATATAAACTTGGTCTGCTGTTCTGTATCTCCCTCATGCTTTAAACTGCAGCACTTCCTGTTCAATTTTGCTGCTGTGTGTAAGTGGAAGGTCAGTACATGGAGAGATGATTAGGTTACAGTAAGGACAGAAGATTATAAACTACAGGGACCCAAACCCTCAGAGAGAAGAGAACAATCAGGAAGCTGCTGCTTGTAGATGAAGGAGCTTTCATCAGCCAATGATTAGTAAACTCTTGACTCCTCCTCCTGAACGGTGCAGGACTAGCTGCGGGAGGAGAAGTTTTGGGGAAGTTGCTTGGGTTGTTTCCAAATGCTGTGCTTAGTTATGCCCTTTGGTACAGTAAGGCCCAATAGACTACTTAGGGGGCTGTACTATGGTTGTATACCACTTGCCTATTGCTCTGGTGTCAATGGGTGGCCTGAATTAAATGGACAACCCCTTCGTGATCACCAGTGTTGGCACAACACAAAGACACATTTCATATACTGCAGACCTTCTTATGAGAAGGACGAGGCCTTACCCAAGCAATCAATGGCGGACAGGAATCTCTTCCTTACTGTCCAGAAAAGAGGTTCTGCAGCATCTGTATCTCAAATTCTGTAATTATTTTTAAGAATTAGAGTGTTTCATATAATATAAAGATCTGACCCCTAAATCTTAGAACTATACAGATTAAAAAATATAATCAACAACAAAATCAAACTAAAAATGTGAAGCAGAAAATGTACTGTAAAGGTAAAAATCAACATATCCTCAAAAACTGAAAATCTGCATCCGTTAAACAAACACTATCCATATATCTTAGTTCATTAACATATTCGATGCTCTGGCCATTAAGTGGTTAAAAATAATCTGGCCTTCATCCTGGCAGAGTATTGTGATGTCACCACATTTGCATAGACTGTTCTAGAACTGGGCCTACAGCCGTGATGTCACTGGATGACATCACAATGATGAATTTGTGAAGATATGACTCCATGTTGGATACACTGAACTTCAGAAAGAAGATTGGATGCCATCATGAGGATTCATAGGCGTCGGCGCTATGTTGATCGGCGGCTGCTGGTCAACACTCTCTCATCCTGTGTGTCCATTGGCTCATTCCTTCTGACCCGATTCAGCAAATTGAATCAAAAATGGAGAATTCTGATGAGGAACTCCAGCTTCCTGGCCAAGAAATCAACCGTCATGACACAGGTCAGGAGCTTCTTCAGGTCAGTTGCCTTAAGACGTAAAAACCACGTAATCCGCCATGACACAGCTGAGAAGACACCAAACAATTATATTGCTGATCCAAAAGTTGCACATGAGGGGCCCCTAATACCACAAGGCATGTCCCTGGGAGAAAAAACAGAAAGTGGGGAACCCCCACAAAAAAGACTCCGGGATGCCGATGCTGTGGAGCCGTTCCTTGTCCACAAAGCACCACCAGCTAAAAAAACACCAAAAAGCTGTAAGCGACGATGTAATAGAAAGACTCATCAAAAACAGGACAAGAAAATGGCTGAGTCTGCTGAAGACCTTTTGAAGGCATCTCGTGAAGCTTCCAAAGCCAGTCTTAAAAGGAAAGCACCAACCTCCAATAACAGTCAGTCCGGGACATTTCCACCAGCCAAAAGAGCTGCGGCAGAAAACATGTCCGCTCCATCTACCAACAATGTAGGAAGCCTGGAGCTGGGAACACCACAAGTGGAGAAGGCCTATACCTGGAGAGCACCGAACAACTTGTCTCCAGAGCACATATCCATCCTGAAGAGCAGCGGCCAGGACGGCATGCTGGACGATGACATCATTAACAAGGCCCAGGATCTCCTGCAGAATCAGTTTGGGGACTTTGATGGCCTACAGCCCGCCGCTGCTATTCTGTTTCCAGGGTACAATGTGCTAAAGAAGGCCGTACAAATCCACTATGACGAGGACAGGGTGCACTGGCTGACCACCTGCTTCAAAAATGGCGACATCCTTGTGGCTGACAGCATCAAGACCAGCAATTTGCCTCTATCTGTTTGCCAGCAGATTAATAACATTTACAGCGCAGTGGTCAATGAGCCCCTGAAACATCTAAAATTTCTCAACGTGGATCAGCAGAAAAACACCTATGACTGTGGGGTGTTTGCCATAGCATTTGCCTTTGAGTTTCTGGCAGATGACGGTGAACCCACAGCGATCTTCCAGCACAACGTGATGAGAGACCATCTAATATCCTGCCTGCAGATTGGCAGGATCACAGGCTTTCCCAAACAGGTCAATTAGAGACTCCATGTCTTTCATGACATGTTGAGTCTATGATGGGCCAAGAGATCGCCCTGACTAGAAGCCTGATATTACCGAAACAGATCTGGATCCTGTACGTCACCAAAGCTGCAGTCTCTATCCAACCCCAGATTACAACCGCTGACCGATGGTACAGGTCTATAACCCACAGACTTGTTGGCATCGGTAAGTAACCAGTGACTTTTCTAAGCTTGATCATCTTCATGTACTGATTGTAATAATGTCTTCTCATGTGATAATATATGTATGTGTAGTAAGTACTTAGACAACCACCAAAGGTCCGGGATAATCACAGCCCACTAAGAATGGCCTTTTAGCCTATGGGCCCCACAACTTTGCTGTGTCTGTAGTTATACCTATTAATGAGGGGGGTATCCTAATTTATAATTTTAACTCAGTCCTAAAGACCTGATTATCAGGCATTTGTGTCCCGGCAACGTGTCAGACTATCAGATGATAGGGACTGCATCCATGAGAAGACCTTGTATCTGCATTGGGTTATATTGATGATTTGTGATTTTTCTGCTTCTTGATATTTATGGTGTTTTCTATATCACTTGGACACAGCGTATCCACTTATCACCACTGGAAATAAAAACATCCTGGGGTTAAGAAGGCAATTGCAGCACCAGATTGGATCATCAGAGGTCTGAGACAAAATGAGGCGCAGAATAAACCATCTCCTGATCTTCACCAGTGACCCCTGCTAGAAGAGATTGGTTTTAAGAACCAAAAAGATCCCTAAATAAGGTAAGATCCTTGTTACATGAGTCACAAAATGTAATGTGATTTATGACAGGAGCTCATAGTAATAACAGACATGATGCAAAGTTCTGGAGACACCTGAGTGATGACACAGAATAATTTAGGGTTTAGATTCTCCACGAAGATGAGCAGAGCAGTGGCCATTAGTGGAAAATCATCCAAATTCCCAAACACATGTCATATAAGTACGATAAAATTCTAACTGCCTGCAGTCACCACTAGGGGGAGCTCCCATTGACCTTGATATATAGATCACCTTGACCAATGGCTCCCAGAATTTCAACTATGAAAGTGTGTAAGAAAGCAGGGGTTTTGGCGATTTGTATCAGGAAAACTGAGCTCCAAACCCTATAAAGATATATGAAAGTAAATCAGGCCATGATTATAAGGTGTATTCTGTTTATGTTAGATACAGCGGTGGATCCCAGAACAAGAATAACAGCTATAACAGTCAGTGATATTGATAAGCGTTGGTATCGCTGTTAGAAACATGGGCCCAAGTTTAATACAGTTAAAGAGATTACAATGACCCACAGTGACTGGGAGTAAACTGTGTGTCACTTACATGTAATTTTCCGCTGTTCCATGTTCAGTCATAATTAGTTTTATTTTTTGCTTCTGCAGATCATTATACCAGAGCGGGGGTCTCACTGTGTCCTGGCAATGAATATGGGATACAGCCAGAGAATCAGATGCCCTGCTCTTCAGCAAGAGACAGATTCCGGGCTCGGTCTCTGCACTCACCCACCGGACTTTCTGCAGTCAGACGTATTCACTAAAGAAGTGAGTTTCCTGCTGCATCAAAGGCAGATTCCAGGCTTGGTCTCTGCAATAACCACTGGACTTGACATTCACCCGACTTTCCGCAGTCAGATGTATTCACCAAAGAAGTGAGTTTCCTGCTGCATCAAAAGGCAGATTCCAGGCTTGGTCTCTGCAGAAGTCAATGCACTTGACATTCTCCATTGATTCAAGGAAAAAGCTACATCCTTGTCACGTGCCATCCTTTTCCTCCACCGCCTAGGGGAAGGGCAGTCTTTCAGCCATGGTTCCCTAGAGGTTTCCTCCACTGGGGGTTTTTTCTCTCCTGAGTGCTGAAGGCCCGACTCTTCATGAGTCAAAGGCCCATCATCAACAGGGCCACATTTAAGACCAGTGCCCTGACTTCTAATGAGAACATCAACTGTACATTTGATACCTTGCAGTTAATAAAGAAGTCAGTGTATATTAAGTAGTTATGTGTCTGAACCTCTTTATGAATCTTCATAGTCAACTGGATTGGGGTGCAGGGTGTTGGACCCCTGCTGATCAGATACTGATGGCCTTTCTTGTTTTTACAGCTCATCTTATTTTTTTATCCCCTACTTACAGGATAGGGGATAAGTATGTGATCAATGGGGACTGCTGTGTCCCCCATGATCATGAGAATGGGGATCTTGTGTCCCTTCTGCTTCATTCGATGTCTATGGGACTTCTGGAAATAGCTGAGCATTGTACTCGGTTATCTCCAGCAGTCCCATAGAGAGTTAACAGAGTAGCTATGTGCACACTCGACCTGCCACTTCATTTATAAGGGGACACAGGATCCAGTTCTTGTGATCAGTGGTGCTCCCAGATATATCTGTGGATAAGGGGAAGTTTTGTATTGACAGAAACTATCTCCGGACCACATACCTATTGAAGTCAATGGGTCTGCAAAAAATTTGGATGTTACATGGATCGCATCCATATTTTTTGCGGATCCACGATTTGCAGAAATGGATATGGTTGTCTGCATGAGGCCTTAGTATTCACAAATATGGTAGAAGCAGCACAGCTGTACCTTGAAAAAGGTTAAATATGTCCATTCATATTTAGGAATACTCGATAGGGAGTATAGGGTGCACGCAGTAATTCAGGTCCTGGCTTGTAGGTCCTGCACCAATATCCATATAGAAATCCGCAGCACTCCAAAACGTTGCATCAAACTTTGTGTTTATTCACATAGCAATAGCAGCATAGCGACATTTCGGCTCAGTTGAACCTTTATCAAGTCTTATCAAGGCTTGATAAAGGCTCAACTGAGCCGAAACGTCGCTATGCTGTTATTGCTATGTGAATAAACACAAAGTTTGATGCAACGTTTAGGAGTGCTGCTGATTTCTATATGCATGAGGCCTTATACAGATTCTACTGAAAAAAAAAAAATTAAGAGGTATAATCAGCGGTGTACTTCCAATGGAGGCAGACCACACAGCTGCTATGGGGCCCAGCCTTGGATAAAAGGCCCCACTTCCGAATTACACTTAATTCTCGCTCCTGTCTTGAGTCCCTGTCTGGGGCTCAGGCTCTGCTTTCCCGCTCCCTGCTTCCTCTGTCCTGTCCTCAGGGCCCCCCTTTACTCAGCACATCATCAGTGGCTAGCGCTGCTCCTGCTGGAGTCCCAACTAGCGCTGTAGATTGTCTCGCTGCTGGGTGCTGGGCATCTCAGCTCTGCTCATGTCTATAATAATGCTCAGGGGCCCACCGGGGGATTCACCTGTACTCCTGTGGGCCAGTCCGAGCCTGTGCACTGCACACTTATGTTCATGGCGATAACTTGTAGCAGAGTCTGTAGTTCAGCAGTCTCCTACTGTCTCCTTGCACTCTCCCTACAGTCTCCCTGCACTCTCTGTTAACAGTTCGCACTTTGCAGCAACACTGTCCCTAGTAAGCGTCTTGTTACGCCTCTTCCTATGCTCATCTCACAGGAAAATAAGTGTTTTATAGGGCTCTCCCTAACTGTGATATCACAGGGGATGGCTACCTGTGGATTGGTTGGCTACATGGCATTACGGGTGATCTAAGGTCTCCTCTACACTTACTTTCACTTTCTAACACATGCCATTTTAAGAAAACTGATTAGTTCCCACAAAGCGTGAGTAAATTTGGATTTGTTTAGAATCAAAGTTTTCCTAAACTTCAGACCAAATTCTGCCTTGGAGCACCACAAATAAGGAAAAGGGAACAGGCTCGAGAGTTATATGCTGTCCTACAAGACTTCCAAAGGAAGGCCACCATACCCATGATATGGATGTGATAGGGTGAACCAGCAACAGGACAGGGACCCATTTTGATTTCGGACCCCTCTCCTCTATGTACAGTGGTTCCCATGAATATATCTTTTCCAGAAAGTTCAAGGAATGACAGTATTGAGCTCGAGAGGAATAACGTGATCCAGCGTTATAAAGTCTACCAGGCAGACGGACATCTTTGACATCATTAAAGGCAAACAAGTCAAAGTTTAACCCAGAGTTTAATGACAAATTATTCACCAAGTCCCAAGTATGCAGATAAGTTGCGTACACTGGCACAAGATCATGTTTGCTGTGATGGAGAGAGCACTGAGAGCTGAGATGTTTGATGGAGATCTTGTGTGTCATCCGACGAGAACAGGGTGCATTGTTCAAATTGCTAAACTAACAGAGAAAGGAGTGTGTGCTTGGTAACGCTTAAAATACACTGGTTCCCAGGCAGGATATGGGGTTTTTATATCTATTCTCATGATACTTTATCCCATTGTTCCAAACAGGAAGTTCACTGACACTGTTTCCTCAGCTCAGTCTTCACATGAAAAGCTGAGGGCCTCAGGAAACATTCGCTTTAAGGCAAAAAACAAGCTGAAGTTTCTGTATTTATTTTTGAAATTTTCTCTTTTAAATAAAACCTGTAAAATTCCACATCATCTTCCTTTGAAGAACAGCCTTAGGTCCACAGGGTAGGGCTGGGCGATTAATCGAATTAATTCGATTAATTCGCCCATTGCAAGCCTCACGATTTTATTTTTTAGGAAAATCGTGAATTCGATTTTCCTAAAAATGGCGCCCGACATATAAAATAAAAAAAATCTCTCACCTGTCCTCCGGTGTCCGGCGCTCCTCTTCCGGGTCTGCGCTGCACTGTCCTGACCGTGTACAGCGTCAGGACGTAGTGCGCGCACTCTGACCTGACGCTGCACGCAGTCAGGTGACAGTGCAGCGCCGGGAGAAGAAGAGGGGCACCGGACGTGGAGCGGAGCCGCAGCGGAGGACAGGTGAGAGATATTTTTTTTAATTATTATTTTGGTGACTGATCGGAGGTCTGAAGGGGGCACTTTGGGCTGCTCTGAGGCCTGAAGGGGCACTTTGGGCTGCCTGAGGCCTGGAGGGGCACTTTGGGCTGCTCTGAGGCCTGGAGGGGGCACTTTGGGCTGCTCTGAGGCCCTGGAGGGGGCACTTTGGGCTGCTCTGAGGCCTGGAGGGGGCACTTTGGGCTGCTCTGAGGCCTGGAGGGGGCACTTTGGGGCTGCTCTGAGGCCTGGAGGGGGCACTTTGGGCTGCTCTGAGGTCTGGAGGGGGCACTTTGGGCTAATCTGAGGTCTGATAAGGGCACAGTGGGCTAATCTGAGGTCTGATAAGGGCACAGTGGGCTAATCTGAGGGCTGATTGGGGGCACAGTGGGCTGATGTGGGGGCTGATGGGGGCACGTGGGCTGATGGGGGCACAGTGGGCTGATCTGAGGTCTGATGGGGGCACAGTGGGCTGATCTGAGGTCTGATGGGGGCACAGTGGGCTGATCTGAGGTCTGATGGGGGCACAGTGGGCTGATCTGAGGTCTGATGGGGCACAGTGGGCTGATCTGAGGTCTGATGGGGCACAGTGGGCTGATCTGAGGTCTGATGGGGGCACAGTGGGCTGATCTGAGGTCTGATGGGGGCACAGTGGGCTGATGTGAGGTCTGAATGGGGGCACAGTGGGCTGATGTGAGGTCTGATGGGGGCACAGTGGGCTGATCTGAGGTCTGATGGGGGCACAGTTGCTGATCTGAGGTCTGATGGGGGCACAGTGGGCTGATCTGAGGTCTGATGGGGGCACAGTGGGCTGATCTGAGGTCTGATGGGGGCACAGTGGGCTGATCTGAGGTCTGATGGGGGCACAGTGGGCTGATCTGAGGTCTGATGGGGGCACAGTGGGCTGATCTGAGGTCTGATGGGGGCACAGTGGGCTGATCTGAGGTCTGGTGGGGCCACAGTAGGCTTTTTTTTATTTTTTTTTATATTTTTACTAACATAAGTAAATCAAGATTTAAATCGTGAATGTCCAAAATTTAAAAAAAAAAATAGAGATTTTTTTTTGGGCCATATTGCCCAGCTCTACCACAGGGTAACAATGAAATGTAAGAGTTATAGATCTCACCTGATGTCCCTTTATTCTGTTGGGTGCTCCTTAATGTTTGTTGGTCATATTTAAATAACATGGCTTCTTTCTTCCAAAAACAGTGCCACAATGGTCCTCAGGTTGTATGTGGTATTGTAGCTAAGCTCCATTCACTTCCATGAAGCTGAGTCGCAGTACCGAATACAAACATGTGTGATGATGATGTTTCAAGAAGACAGCTGCCATCTTTTTTTTCTAATCATTATACTTTAAAGGGCTTTCCAGCCAAACTTTTATTTGTCAACTATATACAAGTGCTGTAAAAAAGTATTTGCCACCTTACAGATCTCTTTTGCACATTTGTCACACTTACTGTATTTTTCGTCCTATAAGACGCACCTGCCGATAAGACGCACCTAGGTTTTAGAGGAGGACAATAATTAAAAAATATTTTTCATTAGACCTCAGATCAGACCCCCAATCAGACCCCCAATGTTAATCAGACCTCAGCTCAGACCCCAAAGTTAATAAAATCTTCAATCAGACCTCAGCTTAGACCCCAATGTTAATAAAACCTTTAATCAGACCTCAGCTCGGACCTCAATGTGAATGACCCCCAATCAGACCTCAGATCAGAGCCCCAATGTGAATCACCCCCCAGACCTCAGATCAGAGCTCCAATATGAATAAGACCCCCTCATTTAGACCTCAGATCAGACCCCAATGTGAATGACCCCCAAACAGACCTCAGATCAGAGCCCCAATGTGAATAACCCCCAGACTTCAGTACAGACCCCTTGCTCAGAGCAAATAAAAAAAAATCCACTTACCTCTACTGCAACAGATGCCACCGCCTCCACTCCCAGGATCCAGCTTCATCTCTTCCTGCTGAATGCTCTGCTGTAATCTGAAACACACAGCTTGAGGTCACAGAGAAATGATGTCCTCACACTCATACTCACTCTCATAACACAGCCAATGACAGAGGACCAGGAAGCGGTGAGTATAGAGCCTGGGGAGCATTACATTCACCATTTCCCAGTCCTTTGGTACTAATGAGCGCTTCCATAAAGGAAGCGCTCATTAGTATTCACCCCATAAGGAGGATTGGCACTTTCCCTACATTTTGGGGGGAAAAAGTGCGTCTAATGGATCGAAAAATACGGTAAATGTTTCAGATTATCGAACAAATTTGAATACCACACAAAGATAACCTTAGTAAATACAAAAAGCAGTTTTTAAATTATTATTAAATTCATTAACGGAAAAAGCTATCACAAACAACCTGGCCTTATGTGAAAAAATAACTGCCCCCTCCCATGAGTTGACTGTGATTAACCACAGTTTTTGGAAAGCTGAGTTCAATTTCACTAGTCACACCCAGGCATTATTAGTGCCAAACCTGTAGAATCAAGAAGTCACTTAAATAGAACCTGTCTGATAACATGAAAGAAGATCTCAAAAAGCAACACATCATGCCCCGAAGTGAAGAAATTTAAGAACAGATGAGAAAGAAAGTACTTGACATCTATCAGTCTGGAAAATGTTACAAAGCCATTTCTAAGGCTTTTTGGGACTCCAGCGATCCACAGTGAGAGCTATTATCCACAATTGGAGATAACATGGAACAGTGGTGAACCTTCCCAGGAGTGGTCAGCCTATCAAAATTACTCCAAGAACACATAAATGACAAATCTAGGAGGTAAAAAAAGAACCCAGAACAACATCTAAAGCACTGCAGGCCTCACTTGCCTCAGTTTAGGCCAGTTTGGGCAAAAATGGTATCCAAGGCGAAAACCACTGGTGACAAAAAAAGAACGCAAAGGCCCGTCTCACATTTGCCAAAAAACATCTTGATAATCCCTAAGGCTTTTGGGAAAATATTCTGTGGACTGACAAGACAAAAGTGGAACTTTTTGGAAGGTGTGTGTCGCGTTACATCTGGCATAAAACTAACATAGTATTTAGGACCTGTATGACTTGCTGGAATTGATGGAACCATAAATTCTGCTCTCTACCAGAAAATCCTGAAGGAGAATGTCCGGCCATCATTTTGTGACCTTAAGCTCAAATGTACTTGGGTTCTTCAGCAGGACGATGATCTGAAGGACACCAGCAAGTCCACCTCGGAAAGGCTGAAAAAAACAAAAACAAATTAAGGTTTTGGAGGTGGCCTAGACAAAGTCCAAACTTAAATACAATTGAGATGATGTGGCATGACGTTAAGCAGGCTGTTCATGCTTGAAAACCCTCCAATGTGGCTTAAATAAAACAATTCTGCAAAGAAGAGTGGGCCAACATTCCTCCACAGAGACGTGAAAGACTCATCTCCAGTTATTGCAAACGTTTGATTGTACAGTAGTTGTTGTCGCCAAGGGTGGCCCAACCAATTATTACATTTAGGGGGCAATTACTTTTTCACATAGGGCCAGTTTGGTTTGGATAGCTTTTTCCCCTTAATTCATTTTATGGCTCACATTTACTGGTGGGATATTAACAGAGAAATAAGGTCTATTGCGAACTATTGGCCAACAAGGGACTTAAATACAGTTTTTTTATGAGGTCTGTCATGTCCATCACTGCATCAATGAATTTAGAACCACACTGAACCAAGGCCTTGAGTAGGCCATTAAGGCAAATGTTCATACCGACAGTCTAGGCCTGGTAAGAAGGGTATTTCTAGAGTACTACAAGTACTGGCTCCACTTTTCCTTTTTTCTGAGATTCAGCACATGGGAGGCGCAGGTGAATGTGGACGCGCCTAACATCTGCTGTCTGCCCTATCTCTTTGATGTTATAACGGAGGAGAAAATAAACAGCTAGGCTATTATAATCATATTAAGGATAGCAGCCGGCAGAGGTTAATCTCTGCCGCATAGTTCCCTTTCCATCTCATTACATTCTCTCCGTAAACCTCTTACAATAACACAAATGTTCTTGTTGGTTTTGGACGTTAGATCAAATTGGTGGAGAAACCAAATGACTATTATGTCCCGACATGTAAAAAGCGTTTCTATGTGAGCCGCCTTTATATAGACATTGCATTTCTAGTGTGAGGATGGAGCTGCAGTCTATCTGGAATACTTTCCATTCAGTCTCAGGTATAAGTTACGTTCTTCCGTTCTAGATGGAATTTTGAGTTTTTTTTATAGTCAAATACCATTATGTGTTTGCTATGGTTTCTGTGGATTTCCAGTTAGAGGGATTTTTCAGTTTGAGAGATCATGATCAGGTTCTGACACTGAGGGGACTACACCTAAAAAGTATTTTTTTCCCTGCAGTTCTGATTTTTGAAGACCACATTAAGAAGTAAGGGGGCCCAAAGGTACTTTTTCTCCATCTGAGGAGACCAGTACTAGACTTTCGTCTTGATAGTTGATGGGCCCTATGGTGGATTTTGCTCAGGTGTTTCAAGATGTGCTTTTTGGATGAAGATATAGCAAAGATAGAAGTTAGGCCCCCTTCAGTTCCCACTTGACACCACACTCTATGACATGCTACCTTTATCTTTCCACATTTAGGTGTGTAAAATAATCATATCATATATGCTATGTGATGTGACCTCCAGAGGAACACTGCAAGGCCACAAAGACACCTTATGCCTAATAAGCACAAAAATACTAACCACACCCCCAGATCCCGAACAAGGAACTAAAACCCAGCTGATGGGGCACAATCTGACAGCTTTCTGCAGATGATCTACTGACTTGTCCAGGGGTGGACTGGGAACTTAAAGTGGCCCTGGGAAAAACTTAAAAGTGGCCTCCATGTTTTAGGCGGGTCCAAATTGATAGAAGGCGGGGAAACACAAGTAGGCAATGCCAAAACAAGTAGATGGGGCCAACACAAGTAGGTGGGTTCAGCAATACCAAATACCAGTGGTACTAAATACCACTGTGAGGCACTAGATACTGCCCTAGAAGCTGTCCCTCTGTAGTGGCATTCAATAGCTGCACATTTTGTCCTCCACCAGTTGTCTCTGATAAAGATATAGGAGCCATACAATTAAATTCAGGAGGGCATCTGCAGCCGCCAGCCAGGTACAAGAGTACCTGATGCTCCGAGCATTAACCACAGCTGAGAGCATCAGATCATTAAGTACTTGGTCATAGGCACTAAGGAGGTCTTGGGTGGACCCCTGGGCATTGGCCCTCTGGGAAATTTCCCAGTAGGGGCAATATATAGTTAACAATGGCAGATTTGGTTAGGTTACCAGGGTGATGGGATGGGTCCGCCCCTTTGGTTACTTAGTGGATTATCAGAGCAGAGCTACAGACAAGACCTACATGTGCAAGCTCCTGCAAACTAGACTTAAGTCCAGAAAACCTTCATCTCTAAGGCTATAGCTGCCAGAGAATATACTTTATCATAATTCCTTCCGGCACCCACCACACTTTGAGGAAGACTAGTCATCCTGATCCATATCTGCACCCCTCACCCCTTTTTGTACACGATGCCCAGACCCTTGACATCTTTTGTCCAGTCTTGCACCACCCCTATAAGTAAAATACTACAGTTGTGGCCAAAAGTTTTGAGACTGTAAGAAATTTTGATTTTCACAAAGTTTGCTGGCTTAGTGTTTTGTTTTTTATTTATTTGTGTCAGATGTTTCTATGTTAGCCTGATATAAGCATTTAATAAATGTTTACTTTTATTGTCAAATACATCGAATTTATGGAAAGACTCAATATTTCCAGTGTTGACCCTTCTTTTTCAAGATTTCTGCAATTCGCCTTGGCATGCTGGGTATCAGCTTCTGGGCTTAATCCTGACTGATGGTGATCCATCAGTGCTTGGAGTTTACCACAATTTCTGTGTTTTTGTTTATCCAACTGCTTTATCAGTGAGGATTTACCACAAGTTCTCAATGGTATTGACATCTGGGGAGTTTCCCGGCCATGGCCGTAAAATTTAAATTTTTTTGTTCACCAAGCCACTTAGCTATCACTTTTACCCTATGAAATAGCGCTTCTTCATGCTGGAAAAAGCATTGTTTGTGACCAAATTGCTCCAGGATGGTTGAGAACAGTTGCTCTTGGACAATGTATTCTTTATTCATAGCTGTGTTCTTAGGCAAAAATTATAAGTGAATCCATTCCCTTGGATGAGAAACCACTCCACACATGAATGGTCTCAAGATACTTTCCTGTTGGAATGATACAGGACTTATGGTAGATCTCACCTTTTCATCTCTGGACACTTATTTTTCCAGGTGTCCCACAGTTTAAAGAGGTCTTCAAATAAAACTTTCAGCAAGTCTAAAACTGCAGAATGCCTGTTTATCCTTGATGTTTTTCTTGGACAGAAGTGGCTGACCTCTTTGCTGACCTTCTTGAAACCAGAAAAGGTGAGCACTACCATAAGACCTTTGTCAAGCCAGCAGTAAAACATACTTAGACCATTCATGTGTGGGGTTGCTTCTCATCCAAGGGAGTGGGCTCACTCATAATTTCATCTAAGAACACTGCCATGAATAAAGAATGGTATCAAAACACCCCAAGAGCAACTTCTCCACAAAAGGCATGTGGACAAACAAAAACACTAAAGTTATGATAAACTCCAAGCACTGATTAGGCAAGAATGAGTTACCATCAAACAGGATTTGGCCTAGAAGCTGATATCTAGCATGCCGGGGCCAATTGCAGAAGTCTTGAAAAAGAAGGGTCAACACTGGAAATATTGGGGGTCATTTATGAAGACCGGTATCTTAATAACCCCTATAGCTGGCGATGGATCCGCCGACGTAATGAAGAGGCACCAGCCATGAATAGTACTGCTACCGCAGACTCCAGATTGCTGATTTGTATGTGACTACTTACTCCCATTCCCAGGCTGTTCGCCTGCAAACTAGCTCTGGAATACGTTGAGAGAACTCATGAGCACACACACACATGATGTACAGTAGAGGACGCCATGGCTGGTTTGTTGGTGCAAAGCGGGGGAAACGGGGCTGAGTACCCACAGACAAATTAATGATCTGGAGCTGGCAGTGGTACTGATTGTTTTCTCTCTTTATTCAGAAAATTGAAGGGCCATAGTTTGGGATCTCTGAGACAAGTGCTAAAGATTTCCCTGTAAATGATGATTCTCGCCCTATCCTCAGAAAATAAGGTATACATGATGAACTGTAGTTTCTTTGGACACAGCACAGGAAATCAGTGCATCATGTGTCTTTATTTTTGGACACTTGCTCACCAGTGACACAACTTTTTGGCATGTCCCTTCTAAATACCACACAGTGGCTACACTCATCCCCAGAGCACTGTCCTTTTCCTACACTTTTCCCTAGAGCTATCCTATCCCCAAAGCTCTACCCCTCTCCCACACTTATCCCCGGAGATCTACCCCTCTCCTACACTCAACCCCAGAGATATCCCCGTCTTCTTCACTCATCCCCGAAGCTCTCCCCCTCTCTTAAACTCATCCCCCTTTTCCACAGTCATCTCCAGAGATCTCCTCATCTTCCACACCCTTTCCCAGAGCTCTCCACCTCTCCTGCATGCATCATGGAGCAATGGTGGGCTTTACCACCATGCAATCAAAGCATTGGGGACACAGAGATCAGCGTGTCCTGTGCTGGCCAAAAGTGGTAGGCAGAAAAACAATTCACTAAATAAAATGAAAACAAAATAAAGACTACATTGGGGGCAGATATACCACCTGTGCTGCCGGTTCAGTATAGGAGGTGGACCCTTCTCAGCTGTAGAACAGTAGCAGAAGTGCCTAGGCTGCACTAAATTAAGAGTGGGCCTTAGTGGACCAACAAGAGCAGAGCTTATCGGTGCAACAAGAAGGAGCTTAGAGGTGAAACAGGTGGAGCTTAATGGTGTGACGGAGGCTCCCAGACATGACTTGGGACCCCAGAAAATTCTGAGCCTTCCTAATGAGAGATGTTGATGTAAGATGGCCACATGAACTGACCAAGGTGGAGCTTTTGCTATGGGCCCACAATAAAAAAATACATCATTCTTTGTCCAGTGACCTATAACTGATGAGAATCCATACCAAGTTGTTATCTAGGGGTGGATGGGTTCTTATGTCTCAAATATTGCAGAAAAATGGCCTGATCACAAGCTGGAGATGTCTTGTAGATGTAAAGGATGTCGAGCATCATACTAGATGTTTAAAGGGGTTTTCTGAGATCTCAATACTGATTGTTGGGGGTCCGACACTTGGAATCCCCCGCGATCAACTGTTTAAGAAGGCAAGTGCCTTCTTTCAGCTTTTCCTAGGCCAGTGACGACAATTCCTCAGTCATGTGGCCTAGGCGCAGCTTTGCCCCACTGAAGTGAATGAGGTTGATATCAAACACAGCCACTGTGCAATGTTCGGCGCTGTACTTGGTAAGCTGTGAGAAGGCTATGGCACTCACAGGATCAACTGTGCAGTACATGATCCAGTAAATCTCATGAATATTATACTTGACCCATGTCTATTCTAATTTCATATGTAGTACACTAGACCTAGGGGTATCAGCAAAGTTTTGGTTTGCTATTAGAGATGAGCAAACGTGCTCGTAACGAGCACTGTAGCGCTCGGCTCCCCTGCGCTCGCATGGGCGCAGGCATCCGGATCCGTCCTCCTCACCCGACGGATCCGGATGCCTGCACCAATGCGAGCGCAGGGGAGCTGAGGGCTACAGTGCTCGTTACGAGCACGTTCGCTCATCTCTATTTGCTATACAATGTTTGTAATGTTAATGCTATATACTGCACACTCATTTGTTCCAGCATGAGCCATGCACGACCAATCCTGGCCCAGCCCTTTTTGAAGCTTAGGGTGTGGGCTGGGTCCACCCCCTAGCTCTAGAAGTTTCCAGTCAGAGTAGCTGTAGAGAGGGAGGAAAAAGGAGCAGTCTCCATGTGATCCTTTCCCCTCTACTCCAGCTCAATACCCTGATGCCTTGGTCACCTCCACAAGCTCCAGGAGATGCAAGCAAGCTAAAGGGGAAGACGGTTAAAAGAAAAAGTGCTCTAGAATTGCTAACTTAAAGGGAACCTGTCAGCTCCGAAACACCCCCTGAACTACAGTAAGCGGTGTATAGTGTAAGTGTTGCTGAATCCGAATATGTAAGTTTATCTTCATACTCACTTCCATTCTGATGTTGTGCTCCCACAAACCTGCAGTAAAATGCATTGAGAAGACTCTTCTTTGAGTCCTCCCCATTATGTGAGTGAGCACCGGAGTCCAGTGAGTGCATTTTACTGCTGGTTTGTAGGAGCACAACATCAGAATGGAACGGAGTATGAAGATAAAACTTATATAACCGGACTCAACGTCACTTACACTATACACCGCTTACTCTAGCTTGGAGGGTGTTTCAATGCTGACAGATTCCCTTTAAAGAGAATAAAAGTAGTTACTTAAATAGATGTCAGGAGAGCAGACAACTCCTCCTTAAAGGGGCTAATGTAGCACTATACATAATACGTACAAAACAGAGGTGTACACAGCAGTGTGCATGATCCCTTACATCAGTGGTTTTCAAACCTGTGACCCTCCCAACTGCAACTCCCAACATGCTCTGACAGCCCTTCATTTTTTTATTTTTTTTTTGCAGTAGCTCTCCAGAACTTTCCATATAAATTCTGAAGATGCCAGTGTTTCTTTGTCTTCTTAGGCTTACTTTAGCCGAGAAGCTCTGCCCTAAGGGAACGCCTAATGATCTGGACATAGTAGCTAGCGTGGTTCTGACATGTAGCACACTCATCTGTAAGGAAAGAAACTTAGACATAACACTTGTGTTAGTCCTATAAATGCACAGAGGAAGTCATCATTTATCAGACCCCGTCACTGGGGCTACATCTGGATTGCCTGTATTAGACAAGCGTTGATTTATTGTAGAAGAGAATCAGCAGTGATTTGTCTGGAGATGTGACTTTCCATCTGCGTCACCATGAAGCATAACCTACATATAACCTGTAGATCTAAGAGGCATCAACAGTCATGTTTACATGTTTTACATGTGGTCATAACCTCCACACGTCCCCCACTCTACTGCTCCATAACCATTAGAGATTAGCTGATCCCGATCCACAATCAGTGTCCACCATGAATTGGGCAGATGGATTTTGTGTGCTTGGGATTCAGTTGGTAAACTAAACTGGTTGTTCTACACATTGCAACCTACGGGACGCAATTTAATGGACCAATCCTTATCATAATCTATAATGATTTAGAGGGGAGTATGCTTTTAGAATACTGGCAGAGAAAACTCATATTAAATCCTGTAGGTCCCAAACTTTCCACAAAAATCATGATCTTTCTAGGATTGCACTCATATACCTCTGCTGCCAATTCACATTGTATTTTGCTCCGTGTCAGATTGGGTTTTCTTGGGCCGACCATTGGAAATGATTAGTGTTGAGCGAACATGGCGGCGCTCGTTCGGCCAAACACCGCGTGTGCTTGAGCGCTATGTTCGAGTCCCCTCCCCGCACGCTAATTAGCCAATTAGTGTGCGGGGATGTACTGGCATTCACTGTAATGCCGTAGCAATCTTGGCTACTGGCATTACAGTGATTGGCTGGCCGGGAACGTGTCATCGGGTGCTATATAGCACCCAATGACATGTGACCGGCTCAGACCGAGTCAGGGAGAGCTGCTGCAAGTAGGGACAGATAGTGTAGGGAGAGAAGAACGCTAGGCAGGGATAGTATTTCTTCAGAAAAGACCCAAAAGCCCCTTTAAGGGCTATTATATCTTGCTGCAATATATATATATATATTTTTTTTTTTAAGGGGTTAAAAATTGCGCAAGGTGGCCTGATATTAACGCCACCTGCGCAGCTGGTACATGGTGTATTACTTTCTGTATACTATATACCTGACATCGTTTGCTATTTTTTCTGCTAATTAAGTCCGCAGTACCTCTTTTGCGTCTGCTGTATAACATTTGTGCAAGGAGGCACATATAGCGTAGGGATAGGATTTGGCTAGGCAGGGCTAGTAGTTCTGTTCAAAAGACACAAAAGTCCATTGTTATATCTGGCTGCATTTTTTTATTTTATTTTGGGGCAAAAAGAACGCAAGTGTGCCTGACGCTAACACCACGTGCACAGCGTGTGCATTAGAACCTTTCTGTAGTTTATATACCTGACATCCGTTGCTATTTTCTTCTACCGTTAATTCAGGTCGCAGTACCTCTTTTGCGTCTGCTGTATAACATTTGCGCAAGGAGGCACATATAGTGTAGGGATAGGATTTGGCTAGGCAGTGCTAGTTGTTCTGTTCAAAAGACACAAAAGTCCATTGTTATATCTGGCTGCAATTTTTTTCTTTTGGGGCAAAAAGAACACAAGTGTACCTGATGCTAACACCACGTGCACAGCGTGTGCATTAGAACCTTTCTGTAGTCTATATACCTGACATCCGTTGCTATTTTATCTACCATTAATTAATGCCGCAGTACCTCTTTTGCGTCTGCTGTATAACATTTGCGCAAGGAGGCACATATAGTGTAGGGATAGGATTTGGCTAGGCAGAGCTAATTGTTCTGTTCAAAAGACACAAAAGTCCATTGTTATATCTGGCTGCAATATATTATTTTTGTGGTGGGTTAAAAATTGCACAAGGTTGCCTGACCTTAACACCACCTTTTCAGCGTCTGCTGTCTAACATTTGTGTATCCCAAATAACAGAAATCCGGTGTATTTTTTTCTGCGGCTATTGAAGGCGACATTACTAATGTCGCCGTGATTAGCGGCAGAAAAAAAAACGCAAGAAATGTCAGGTATATAGGAGAAACATACATTGTCCTGCACATGTAATGTCACCGTGATTAGCGGCAGAAAGAAACGCAATAAATGTCAGGTATAAAGGAGAAACATACATTGTCCTGCACACGCTGCGCAGCTGGTGTTAAGATTAGGCAAACTTGCGTAAATTTTGACCATCAAGAATAACAATATTGCAGCCAGATATAACAAAAGTCCTTAAAAGGACTTTTGGGTCTTTTCAACAGAACAACTAGCCCTGCCTATCCAAATACTATCCCTACACTATCTGTGCCTGATTGTGCAAACGTTATACATTCTATGAATAATGCAGAAAAAAATACACTGGATGTCAGGTATTTAGGATACAGAAAGGTTATACTGCACATAAAGCACAGGTATGTGACATTACCTGCGCTGCATCTGCTGTATAACATTTGCTCATTCTGTGAAATTTTTCTGCTCATACACTAAAAAA
This sequence comes from Rhinella marina, assembly GCA_900303285.1. NCBI lineage: Eukaryota > Metazoa > Chordata > Amphibia > Anura > Bufonidae > Rhinella > Rhinella marina. The sequence continues at coordinate 377,965 of ONZH01006150.1, read as the reverse complement.
GATATGCACAACTGTACTTTTGACAAACTTGCATATGTACCATTTAGTATGCGCAAGGCGAGCAGTAAGGGACAGGGAAGTGGGCGTGCTGCTGATGGTGCACGGTGGGCGCGGTGAAACAGTGTCTGCTGGCAGAGCATAAGAAACAAAGTCATCCAAAACTCCTAGCTTCATGTCTCAGTTTGGAGGGCGGCGCAAGACAGGTTCTTGTTAGGTCAACATGTCAGGAGGAGGACCAGAGTGAGGTTAATTTTTTAGGTTAAAAAATTAGGGGTGAAGGCCTGCTGGTGAACCTCTTAAATATTTAAAGGTGAGGGCAGCATAATAAGCAGTTTGATATGATGGAAGAAGAGGAGGAAGAGGACAAGAAGAGGAAGGAGTGAATGGGAATACAGTGTATGCAATACACCTTAAAAGCTACATTTAAAGTTCTTTTATGTTCAGCCGCTTTCCTCTGGTGGGGTAGCGAAAGTCAGGGGCAATCCAGGCCTTGTTTATTTTGATTAGCGTCAGCATTTTCAGTTGACAGGCGGATGCGCATAGCAGGTATTATGCCCCCAGCGGCACTAAATAACCGCTCCGACGAAACGCTGGCGGCAGGGCAGGTCAGCACCTCCAAGGCGTAGAGCGACAGTTTGTGCCACGTGTCCAGCTTAGACACCCAATAATTATAAGGCACAGAGGGATCGCTGAGGACGTTGACATTATCAGCTAGGTACTCCTTCACCATTACAAAACTTTTCCCTCCTAGTTGTGACACTAGGCCGCTTATCAGAACCTTTTTCACATGCAGCGCTATCCGTCTTTATTGTGAGGAGGTAGAGTTCCAGCGCGTGCTCGGGTTGCACAGCAGTCAGTGAGCTGGCAAGTGTAAGCGCTGCTGCAGCGTTGCCAGACCGCGCGGAAGCTGTAGGTGACTTTCGGAAATGGGCACCTTCACCAGCAGCTCAGGCAAATTGGTGTAGGTTTTGAGAAGCCGCTGAACCACTAAGTTGAAGCAGTTGTTTGGCCTGAGGGAGACTACTGTTCGTCCTTCCTGTTGGAGGAACAGGTAGACTCATTCCTGTCATTAGTTCCAGGGTCCTGTAGGGTCAGTTTGGTTTAGGTTCCTGTGTATGAACTCGCCTACCTTTGAGGCCTGTTCATACTGGTAGTCAGTCAGGATTAGAGTGAGTTTCCTTTAGGAGGTGTCCATCTTCCTTCCTTAGTTTCCAGGCCTAATCTATTTTCCCTCCTACGCTCTGTGTGGTTTTCCCACCATACCTGAACGTGACAGTATGTGTTTGAGCTTGCCGAGCTCCAAAGCCGCCACCAAGTTGCGGCCGTTATCAGACAAGACCACGCCTGGTTGTAGGTTGAGTGGCGAGAGCCACAGCTCAGCCTGGTCCCTTATACCCTGCCACAGCTCTGTGGCGGTGTGTTGTTTGTCACCTAAGCAAATAAGTTTCAGCACAGCCTGTTGCCGCTTCCCCACCGCTGTGCTACACTGCTTCCAGCTACTGACTGATGGCTGACTGGTGCTGCAAGATGAGAATTCCTAGGTGAAAGTGGTGGAGGAGAAGGAGGGGTTGTAGACGCTAATGTAGAGGGTGGCGGAAATCCTGATGGAAGTAGGGCCCGCAATCCTTTGTGTCGGTAGCACCTATGCCAACCCAGGGTACAGCTCGCTCCTAGCCTTCACAGCGTTCACCCAGTGTGCCGTCAGGGAAATGTAGCATCGTTAAGTGGACCTTCCCAGTAACTACGTTGGTCAGGGCATGGGTTATGTTTCAGGATACATGCTGGTGTAAGGCGGTGAGGGCACACCGGCAAAAATAGTGGCGGCTAGGTACTGAGTAACGAGGGACAGCCGCCACCATCAGACTGTGAAAAGCCTCAGTGTCCACAAGCAACATTTTCAGCGCCAGCAATTTGTAAAGGTGTGCATTTAGTGCTATGGCCTGTGGGTGCGTGGCTGGGTATTTGCGCTTTCGTTCAAAGGCCTGGGGTATGGACATCTGTACGCTGCTCTGGGACACAGAAGTGGATGTGCTCGCTGATGGTGCTTGCGAGGGTCCAGGTACAGGGCGGGAGGCATCTGGGCCTGCGTCTTGGCTAGCACGTAACACAGGGAAGAGGAGGCAGTGGTGTGACCCACAGACACCGATTGTGGATCCAGGCGTTTGGCCCACCTATTAGGGTGCTTTGCTTACATGAAGATCATGCTGGTGGTGGTCAGGTTGCTAGTGTTCATGCCACTGCTCATTTTGGTATGGCATAGGTTGCAAATGACAATTCTTTTATCGTCCACACTTGTTGGTGTGGCCTGCCTTCTCCCTTTTGCCACCCCACCACCTCTTCCAGCCTGTTGCAGTGCTGCGGATCCCTCCCCCTCTGTACTGCTGTCCTCGCTCAGCTTGCCTCCTTCCCATGTTGGGCCAGTGATTTCATCGTCCACCACCTCCTCTTCCACTTCTTCACTCTGGTCCTCCTCCTGACAAGTTGACCTTCAGTGCTGCTGACACTCAAAAACATTTGGGGTGAGGGTCTGCTGCTCATCTGACCGTCTAAAACATTAGGGGCGAGTGCCTGCTGCTGAGCTGACCATGTGAAACATGTGGGGCGAGTGCTTGCTGCTGATCTGACTGTGTAAAACATTAGGGGTGAGGGTGTGCTGCTACTTGCGCTTTATATACAAGTAAATATATGTTTCCTAACAATACTTCCTCTAAAATCGATGCTATCTTCGGTTTTTGGGGATATTATTGTCATTCCGGAAAAGTGGCGTAATAGTCGGACATCATCGTTAATAGCAGCGACTTCGGTGTCCAAGATGCATCCAGACATTCTCCCCATGCTGTTCCCTAACCATTTCAGTGGTGTTTCCACCATTTTCTCACGTTTCCCTATAAACCAGACACCCTCCCCTCTGCAGAGCGGGGGTGCCTGGTGTTCTCCCATTGACTTCCATTATACTCGGGTGCTCGGCCAAGCACTCGAGCACCACCTAGTGTTCGGCCAGAGCACCCGAGCATCACGGTGCTCGATCATCACTAGAAATGATTATTCTGAGGGTCCTCCCTACATCTATACTGGATATGTGCATGTCTGTATTAGGGTCAGTTCCATGTGTGTGGCCCTTGACCCTATTTTTGACTTGGTAGTTACAGTCTCTTAAAGGCACAGAGCTTTGCAGTTACCATTATCAATTAAAACATCTCTTGGTGAGGGCATGCAACATATTGGTTATGGTCTTGCTTAGAGGGCACAGGGAATATTCTTTATAGTTTTTCTTAGAGGGCACAGGGAATATTGGTTACAGTCTTTCCTAGAGTGCACATGACATTTTGGCTAAAATCTTTCCTAGAGGGCACATGGCATATTGGCTACCATCTTTCTTAGAGTGCACATGGCATTTTGGCTACAGTCTTTCCTAGAGGGCACATGGCATATTGGCTACAGTCTTTCCTAGAGTGCACATGGCATATTGGCTACAATCTTTCTTAGAGTGCACATGGCATATTGGCTACCATTTTTCTTAGAGGGCACATGGCATATTGGCTACCATCTGTCTTAGAGTGCACATGGCATATTGGCTACAATCTTTCTTAGAGTGCACATGGCATATTGGCTACAGTCTTTCCGAGAGTGCACATGGCATATTGGCTACAATTTTTCTTAGAGGGCACAAGGAATATTGGTTACAATGTTTTTTAGAAGGTACATGGCATTTTGCTTACGGTTTCTTTTACAGAACACACAGCGTTTTGGTTAGTTTCTCTTAGAGGGCTCATTGCATATTGGTTACAGTCTTTCTTAGAGGGCACACCACATACTGGTTACAGTCTTTTTTAGAGGCCACACTGTATTGGTTGCAGTTTCTGTTAGAGGACACACAGAATATTTGTTAGTTTCCCTTAGAGTGCACATAACACATTGGATACAGTTTGTTTTAGAGGCACACAGCATATTGGTTGCAGTTTCTCTTAGAGGACACACAGCATATTGGTTGCAGTTTCTCCTAGAGGACACACAGCATATTGGTTGCAGTCTCTCTTAGAGGGCACACAGCGTATTGGTTGCAATTTCTCCTAGAGGACACACAGCATATTTGTTAGCTTCCCTTAGAGTGCACATAACACATTGGATACAGTTAGAGGGCACACAGCGTATTGGTTGCAGTTTCTCTTAGAGGACACACAGCATATTGGTTACATTTTCTCTTAGAGGGCACACAGCATATTGGTTGCAGTTTCTCTTAGAGGACACACAGCATATTGGTTGTAGTTTCTCTTAGAGGACACACAGCATATTGGTTGTAGTTTCTCTTAGAGGACACACAGCATATTGGTTGCAGTTTCTCTTAGAGGACACACAGCGTATTGGTTACATTTTCTCTTAGAGGGCACACAGCGTATTGGTTGCAGTTTCTCTTAGAGGACACACAGCATATTGGTTGCAGTTTCTCTTAGAGGACACACAGCGTATTGGTTGCAGTTTCTCTTAGAGGACACACAGCGTATTGGTTGCAGTTTCTCTTAGAGGACACACAGCATATTGGTTGCAGTTTCTCTAATAGGATACACAGCATATTGGTTGCAGTTTCTCTTAGAGGACACACAGCACATTGGTTGCAGTTTCTCTTAGAGGACACACAGCGTATTGGTTACAGTTTCTCTTAGAGGACACACAGCGTATTGGTTGCAGTTTCTCTTAGAGGACACACAGCGTATTGGTTGCAGTTTCTCTTAGAGGACACACAGCTTATTGGTTGCAGTTTCTCTTAGAGGACACACAGCTTATTGGTTGCAGTTTCTCTTAGAGGACACACAGCGTATTGGTTAAATTTTCTCTTAGAGGACACACAGCGTATTGGTTGCAGTTTCTCTTAGAGGACACACAGCGTATTGGTTGCAGTTTCTCTTAGAGGACACACAGCGTATTGGTTGCAGTTTCTCTTAGAGGGCACACAGCATATTGGTTGCAGTTTAAAAGGCTCCAGGAGCAACTCACATATAGGACTTTGCAGGGCACCTTGGGTTAGCCCTCTCAGTCCAAAATCACTTGCACTTCTTACAGGGAGCCCTCAAATTAAGGGCTCTCATCATACGCGGAAGTCCCCAGCAAGGCTGCAGCTGGTGCAGGTAAAGACATCAAGATGTAATTTCTCTTCCCAACAGGATGTTAGTATTAGTAGCTCTAGAGTTACTCATTGGCCGGACACAACTCCTCTTTCACAGACCACACCTGTTTGCTGCTGCAGGGCTCTGTCAGTACCATACTGTACACTACTACTTCACATACACTACTCACCATCCGTCGCGCACAAGGCTACTCCATATAAATGTTGCTTCTCCCTCAACACAACCAGCACAGCATCACACTCCAGCAATGGCGCCAATGACCACAACCAATGCAGCCCCAGTGGCTGCCTGCAATACCACATGTAACACAACCAGATGTGAACTTTTTAAAGAATAGTTATAAGGCACATTAGTACATATCACAGCAAATGTAACATGGTGCAGTTAACCCATCTGAGCAATAACAGGCCAATGCACAATAATAAAGCTCAGTTCACACACAACTTTATAAGGAGGTGCAGATCAGGGTTGCAGGCAAGCTGATTCACCTGGTGATCACATTTTTATGAGCCACATAAAATCCCTTTTTGTCAACAGCATATTGTCCTGTATAACAAGGATATGCTGCCGACCAACAAGAAAACTGTATGGGGATGAACAATCACCGTAACGATCATTCAGCCCCATACAGCCTACATTTGCCTGCTCTCTCAGCTTGAATAAAAGGGTTTTAACATGACCATGTTTCGTTACATTGATATCATTGTACACACAGGAGATATATCAGTAAGTGGAATAGGCTATTTGTGAATCATCCCATAAGCAATAGACTGTAGTGTCAACTTATTGGCCCAAGTCATCTCCAAATAGTTGCTTTATGCTGTACCTTTGAGAGACCTTAGTTTAACCCAGCCTGGACTCATTGGGCATCCTTTGCTACTGTGGTGGGACAGTCTGACTCTGAGGTGGCCAAAGCCCAGAAAACGAGGGGGCACATTTATCAAACTCACTTGTTTTTGGCCATAAAATTAGCCTGGCGTATTTCATTTGTGTATCTTTTTTGTGAATATTTATCAAAAGCTGTACAGCCGTTGATGAATTAGACTCAGCGTATTATTATTAGTCTGACCTCTGGTGGTTGTTTCTCAGTTAGGCAGGTTCATATTCACTTAGACTGGTCTATTTATTTGCAGATGAAAAAAGTCACATCTTTGCTGAGAAAAATCACATGTTCCCAGGAAAGTGTGACTTAATGCAAAAAAAAATAAATGAAAACAGATGAAGAAAGTACACCAGCCCTAGGGTAGCATAGAAATTAGACTGTTTTTGTGAGAAATTCAGGAGCAAAAAAGACGCACATACATAAATAGATCGAAAAAAAATTGCAAAGGTTACAAAACTTCTGAATTAGTCTAAAACAGTTATTCTCCAGCTGTTGTAAAATTACAACTCCCAACATGCCCTGGTGTTGGCTGATAGCTGTAGGCTGTCTGAGCATACTGGGAGTTGTAGTTTTGCAACAGCTGGAGAGCCGCAGGTTGGGCATCCCTGGTCTAAAAAATCAAACTAGTTTAATGAGGCACAAAAGACTCCAAAAGAGGTGCAATTTCGGTAGTAAATGTAACTAAAAAATAACTAAACAGCATTTTTTAGACTGAAAACAGGTGCAAACACTTTAGAAAATGTGCCCTTAGGTCTTATTTTGATGAATATGACACTGGTTTAAAACAATGACAGGTCTAAATGTACACAGGCCAATAGGGGAGATTTATCATCTCTCTTGTGCCCAAAAAGTGGCTTTAAAAATTTGCAAGCTGTGTTTGCGATTTTTTTAATTGCGACTTTTTTGAAAAAAAAAGAAAAAAAAAGTTTAAAGTGCCTCTTTTTACACCGCCCTCACCACTTTTCCAAAAGGGTGAGAAAGGGATGTGACCAAAAACAGAGACACATTTATCTTCATTTGCGCCAGCTTTCTGGTGCAAATGAAGCCAGAAATCTAAGGCAGATCTGAGCCGTCATAGATTTCTCTTTAGGCACACAGACTGCCGGAGGATGAGCTTAATTTATGAGGAGTCCTGTGTCTGGTCATAAATGTGGTGCATCCTCCGACAGTGCAGGGGATATCCAGACCAGCGCAGAAAGCCTTGATAAATCTCTCCCATAGTGTTTAGACTGAACATCACATTGCAGAATCTCTCTTAGGCCTCATGCGCATGACCGTTCTTTGAGTTCGCATCCAAGCCGCATTTTCCGTTGCTCCGTTCTGTGGCCCCGCAAAAAAAATAGAACGTCCTATTCTTATCCGTTTTGTGGACAAGAATAGGCATTTCTATCATGGGCTGACCCGTTCCGTTCCGCAAAATGTGGAATGCACATGGCCAGCATCTGTGTTTTCCAGATCCGCAATTTGTGGGCCGCAAAACACGGTGCAGTCATGTACATGAGACCTTATTCTGTTTTGTTCCGTACAACATTAATGGAATGCAGCTCAGTCAGAGAGATTTGATCATCCATCTCCCTACAGGTTTCCATGCATCTTCTGTCTTCCTGCACCTTCTATCTCTCTGTACCTTACATCCCCAGGCACCTTCCATCTCAAGTCACCTTCTATCTCCATGCACGTTTCATCTTCATGCATCTTCCATCTCCCAGCACCTTCAATCTCCAGACATCTTACCTCTCCATACGCCTTCCATCTCCAAGCACCTTCCATCTTCATGTGCCTTCTACAGTATCTCTAGACACCTGAGTTCTCCATGCATATTTCATCTTCATGCACCTTGCATCTCCAAGCATCTTCCATCTTCATACACATTTCATCTTTGTGCACCTTCTATCTGTAGGCACCTTAGATCTCCATGCATATTTCATCTTCATGTAGCTTCCATCTTCAGACATCTTACCTCTTCATGTACATCTTATCTCCAAGCACTTACCATCTCCAGACACCTTCCATTTTCATACACATTTAACCTTTGTGCACCTTCCATCTCCCTGCACCCTCTCTGCATTTGACACCTTACATTAGCCAGAAATGTAAAACAAATATTCAGCTGCACTTTGCCATGTTAAGAATGAGCAAAATAATTACTGAGAATTCACTGGACTTTTGCCATTGGGCTTTGTCCGAATTTAACTTGAAAAGAAAGAAGGGTGAAGATTCATAGTGAAATAGTTTATAAACATGTCTGCTAAAATAGCTGAAGGTTTTCTTATTAAAGGGGTTGTCCAAGTTATGGAAAAAAAAATATAGCACTGTAAATCTGATGGGCAGCAATATATAACTAAGTTCAGCAAGTTTTAGGCAAAAAAAATCTATATTTCCTCATTTCCCTGGTTCTCTTCTGGCCTTTGTTTACATGAAGTAATAACAATCTCTGCCCCTCCCCCCTCCCCCCTTCTCTGCAAAGGCAGTGACTATAAGTGCTATGAGTACATGTCTGCCTGCTGGGATACTCAGCAGCATGTTGTTTGTGTAGGACTACAAGTCCCAGCTGTACAATGACACTGCTGATACACACAGGAAATTCTCCCTACCTGTTCTTGTACAATACAATTCCTCTATAGCTCCTTGCCCAGCATTTGTCTCCTCTCACTGCTGCAGCTACTATTTGTTGTAAAGCCTTGAGCCCTCAGTGTGTTCTGGCTGAAGCGGTTAATGTTTTATCTGAAGGAATCCAGGGAGAGAGCAGATAGCAGGAGGCCGGCAAAGAAAGGGGGCGTGGCCAGTGACGTCTGGTGTACAGACTGTTATCTGAACTCTGAGGCTTGTACACGAAACATCACAGACCAGGGAGATAAGGTGACATCACAGGTCATGTGACCCTCAGTCAACTCTGAGAAACCAGCAGCTTTAGAAACACAAAGTATATGGGAAAGTTGTTATACCTGACAAGTTAGAAACACATAAAGAACAAAAAAATAACTCGGACAACCCCTTTAACAGTTCCCCAGTTACAACTCAAGAATCTCAACTCAAACTTAGAAATAACATGTATTTCCATAGCTAATATTAAGGTTCCCTAAAACATAAAAAGTGCTGAATACAGCCTAGTCTACATTTATACTACCTACTGTGTTAGTTGACTCATTTTGCGCCAGAGTTTTGCCCCAAATTCTATGGCAATAGCGGTGTACATTGTTCCATCTTAGTCCTGCTAAGTTGTGTCCCCTTGTCGAAGGTGTTGGAAAAAGAGTCTAAAATGGGGTGCACACCAGAATTCTGTCTCATTTTCCAATAGTCTATCTGCTCCACAGAATATACAACAATTACGTATTTCAAATGAAAATGTGTATTCCATATAGTGTATAACAGCATCATTCCTGCAGGAGGAAGTGGTGATAATATAATATTATAAGATTCACAAATTCTAAGAATCCTCTGAGATGTTCTCCAGACATCAGTCAGATCTGTCCTCATATGATCCTGTAGAGGATTATTTGATCTTCGTAGCTGGCACATGCTTCCAGCGCAGATTGACATCCCAGTTTCTTGATTCCCACACTTCGAAAAGGAGATGCCGGCACAGTTCTCAGAATATTTTACGTAGATGTTCATCATGAAGTGCTCACATTGACTGGGAATCTTAGTGTTTGTCATGCTGACTTCACCCTTTTGGATAAATTTCTTGCTAGTTCTAGTCCTGGGCAGTTTCACTTTTACGAGTTTTTCTTAGAAATCCTGTTTACCATCATATCTGTGAAATCCATGATTTGTTTTCACCTGCCCAAGTAGTTACTGTAATACAGGATGAAGCGGTAAAAGCTGCAGACTATCACAGATCATAAACATGTCTGAATATCATTGACCTCCATCCATTCTAGCTGTATCCCTTCAAATAATGTCCTTGCTCACATGAGGAGACCAGTACTGTATTTCTTGGACTGTAGGACACTGTAGGACACACCGCACTATAGGATGTTCCTAGGTTTAGAGTAGACAAAAGAAACACATTTCAGACTATTGAAACTACCCTGTTGCTCAAGGCTAATGGAGGAGTTGATATTTGATTTGTTGGTGGTCTATGGTAATGTTCCTTACCTTGGTGGTTTAGATTAGAATAATGAATCTAAAAAAACCATCCCCTGGCTACTTCCTTGGTGGTCTAGGGTGGAACAGAAGATTGAAACCTAGTGGTCTAGAGTACAAGACTATCCGCTGGTCGTCTAGGGTAGAAAAGGGGGTAATACTGGAGGGTTCTGTGGTTTACTCACCACCCCAGGCTCCAACAATGTATGGTATCCTCTGGTGCCCTGGAAAGCTGAATTCAGCAGTGTATGTAGGAGAACGATGTTGGGGTATTTGCCTAGGGTGCTGGGTGCCTGAGGAAATGTCAACAAGTTACTCTTCCTTGACCATGATAATTAAATACAAGGCTGTAGGTGCCAATTGATTCCCTGCCCCACGGTGAAGAAGGCCTATCATTTCACTGCCCAGCATTGATCAAGCGCATACACGACTTTGACTTTGCTCGGTCTGATCCTAACAAGCACATGTCTCAAGTCAACCACTAATGTAACCAAAAGTTTCTTATACCCTGCCTAAGAATTGGCTGGCATGATCATGGCTGACCACAATTTCAAAAAAGGCCCATTAATTAGAATGTTCTTGGTTAACATAGTGGTTTTGTGAACCACATATGCTACAAAATATGACATTGAAGAGAACAAGTTCAGACGTGGCTCTCTTACCGACATGACATTTGTGGATTGCCTTTGTTAAGGACAGAAGTTTCAATTTTAGTGGCAGAATAGCAGGAAAGTAGTTTCTTCTCCTAAACAAATGCTTTTCTGCGGATTGGTTGTGTCAGTGGAAACATTATGGGGGGAGTTTATCATTAGGAGAAAATTTGAAGTCAGTTTTGCTTCAGTCTGTGTTGGTGTACGTTGGTGTCAAATGTCACAGGTTGTTTGATAAATGTGGCTTGTCCTTAAACCTAACACTTCTGTCTAGAGAAGGTCCTCCACTTTTCCTACTCCGCCCTCCTCCTGGAGTGAGATTGCGACTTATTTGCGACTTTTTAAAAAAAGTCTCAATGATAAATCTGGACTAAAACTCATTAACATAGCTAACCACACCCACTTTTTCACCCATATTACAAAACTGGAGTGAGTGGTGTACACATGCAAAAAGTCGCAAAAGCTCTATTTTGCGACTTTTTGATGCCAGAATTCTGAAGTGAAGGTATGATAAATCAGGGCCTATGTCTTTACTGATGTTGGGGAGATCCTAAACAACATCATCATGATAGACACTCATAGCTAGAACTAGAGTAAACCACCGCCACAAAATGGCTAAGTTGGCCATGAAAGGATTTGGTCATGATCATACATTGGAAAGTATCTTAACCCAACTGTCCTACATGTCTGAAAGACAGCTATTTCTCCCAGCTCCACCATAAACATGCACATTGGAGAAGGGAATAAGACAATTCAAGAAAAAACTTGTGAAAACAAAGAACCAGTCATATTAAAATCCAACATGCCGACCCTTCTTTCCCGGTCATTTGCCTTCAGTGGAGAACTGGAAGACTCCAACTCACATTAGATGATTGGCTGATCTCACGTACATTATCTCTCTGGTAGTCTTCTTTGGATAGATAGTCAGAATTTCATGAAGCTGCCCTTGCACATACAGCCCTGACCTTTCAAAGATGGTTAGCACAATAGGTTTTTATTTGATTCCCTGTCTCTTTCTTGTGTGGACTAGGGTGGAATAAGGAAGTCATATTTTATTCCCTGGTGGACTAGGGTAGAAATTCAAGATAAAGCCCTGATGTTCTAGGGCTGTGATGGCTAACCTCCAGCACTCCATTTGTGGTTAAACTACAACTTCCAAGATGCACACTTGCTTGGCTGTTCTCAGAAATCCATAGAAATAAATGGAGCATGCTGGGAGTCGTAGTTTCACCACAGTGGAGGTTAGCCACCACGGTTCTAGGGTACATGACAGATGAATATTAGGTTGCTGGGTTGCTTAGGGTATAAGAAGGGAAATTTCTTTATATATTTATAATTGCTGTATACATGTTAATAGTTCATGTAGTTCTCTTTTGTTACTTTACTCCAATTTACTTTCCTCTGCAAGGCAAAAGCTGAGTGGACATGTCAGGTCACTGCCCCCTAGCTACATCTAGTTCTTGGAAGAGCCATCATGACTCTGCCCAAGAATCCCTGGAAATATATTGATTAAAAATGAAAATTCCCCTAAATGATCCCAAAAAACCCAAAAACAACTGAACCAAGTCTTGATTTCTTTCAGGTAAGATGTCATCTAAGTGAACAAAGTAATAATAAACCAGACGTGAAAAATGTTCACAGATTATATCAAGTGGTTGCATTTCATGTATTTCCAGGTATGTATCCTTCTGACCACTGTTTGGGGTCAAAACCCATTTCTGCATATTTCAGGTCCTGAGCGGATTATTTCACGTCTTTTTGAGCAAGTCTCTGTCTTTGGTTAAATAAGAAATGATTGTTTTGATTTCCTTTAAACGATGAGAAGAAGAAGAAGATGAGTAACAGGATATCGCAGTAAAAAGTCATCAAACTGCAGTAAATCATAAAGTTGTTTAGTTGTCACATTTACTACATCCTAACGGGTAAAGTGAGTTCACTGAAATCTGGGAATTTTAACAGAAAAAATAATACTAATTGTGGTTCTTGTTAACCCGGAATTAAAGGAAATGTGTCACCAAAAATGTTATCTCCCAGTTTAAACCAGATAGCGACAGGTATCTTTTTTTTTGAATCTCAAATTTGCTTTTATTTTCTGGTTGTAGATTTTTTTATTCTATTTTCTGAACATGATTATGGGGCGGCCATCTTGCCTGAGTTGTTCTTAACAGCATTTAGAAAGCATTAAGAAAATTTCTTTACGGCAGCCCCATGGGCCATAGACACAATAACCTGGGGGGGGCCCTCATTGACTTCTATGGGAGAGTTTTCTAGGCATGCTCTATGACCTGTGCAGAGGTCATCGTACAAGGAAAGAATAGATAAGCTGTGACAATCACCTATTGTAAGTGGATGATTCTGTATTATCTATACACAGAGGTGGTATTACAGGCAGGATTAGAATGACAGATAAGCAGATAACTGCATTAAAGTGATTTGTACAGACCAGGAAGTGGCGCCAATTATAAGGTTTTTTTTTTTTTAATCAGATCATTTTTATTGTTTGTTCATTTTTAAGAACTAAGAAAACAAAACAAAACTTGAACATACAGAGCAAGGTATGCATACTTCACAGCATATCGTATGTACCACGCAAATCACTTGTGTACAGAAAATGACATAATTGTTATTAGAGTACAGAGTACAATTATCACAGTAAGCAAATACAAAACCCCATTCCCACCATATCCCCCCCCCCTCTCTCCGTGTGGTCATACCCACCCAGCCCTACACAGCAAATCCCTTTAGTTTAATCCTCCTACATTTCGGAGCACCATTCCTGCCCAAATGTCTATGTGACAGTTTCCCGGGTCCATCCAACCATACTTTCCACTGTTGCTGAAACTTCTTAACTGTACCTCTTTTAATATATATCCCACTCTCCATAGCAATCATATGGTTTACCGCTTGAATCCACTCCAGTTTCGTTGGAGGACTGGGTTGGATCCAATACTTCGCGATAGAGTTACACGCAGTATACAGTAACCTAGCCATGGCAGTTTTGTGCGCTTCCGTTGTCATCAACTCCCCCACATACCCCAAGTAGCCCACCAGTGGTGTCATTGGTAGTTTAAGCGTATAACATTCAATTTGTTTATATACTGTCGACCAAAAGTTCTCCAATTCAGGGCAAGACCAGAACATATGTTGCAAGTTAGTCTCTGGGGCAGCACACCTTGGGGAAGCTGAGTCCACCCGCAGACCCATTTTGTACATAAGTAGTGGCGTCATATAGACCCGATGCAATAGGTATAATTGTGAACGCCGTTGTGCCACACTCAGTGACATTAAGGGTACTGCCCCCAGCACATCCCTCCCTTGATCCTCTGACAACGTTCCTACCTCCTGTTCCCACTTGCCTTTCAGACCTTCAATAGGGTTCAGCCAATTATTAGGTTTAGCGGCTTATGCCTTGTGATAATGAAAACTTTGGGGCTAAAACAACATTTTATTGGAAATAAAGTGTAAATTTTAATTTTCACAGCCAAGCGTTTCTAAATTCTATGAAACGCTTCTTAGGTCAAAGCATTCACACATTACCACTTGATCAATTTCTTGAGGGGTGTAATTTTCAAAATGGGGTCACTTTTTGGGATTTCCTTTCTAGGGGTACCTCGGGTCTCTTCAAATGAGACATAGTACCTGTAAACCATTCCAGCAAAATCTGCCCTCCAAAAACAATAATGCGCTCCTTTCCTTCTGCGCCCTGCAGTGTGCACATAAAGAGATTTACGACCACATGTGGGGTGTTTCTATAAACTGCAGAATTCGAGTAATAAATATTGAGGTTTGTTTGGCTGTTAACCCTTGCTTTGTTGGATGGATTAAATGGAAAATTTGCACAAAAAAATAAATTTTTACATTTCAACTCCATTTGGCTTTAATTCCTGTGGAACACCTAAAAGGTTAACAAAGATTGTAAAATCTGTTTTGAATACATTGAGTGGTGTAGTTTCTAAAATACGATAATTTGGAGGTGGTTTCTATCATGTAAGCCCATTAAAGTCACTTCAGAACCGAATTGGTCCTTTCAAAAAATGGTTACAAAATTCTAAGCCCTTCTAAAATCCTAAAAAAAAAATATATAATCTATAAAATTATGCCAAAATAAGGTAGACATATTGGCAATTAATGGTTAATTAATAAATATGAAGTACGATGTGTTACGAGAAAACATTCTTACAATCGCTTGGATCAGTAAAAGCGTTCCAGAATTATTACAGCTATAGTGACACGTGTCCGATTTGAAAAACGGGGCTTTGGCATTTGGTCCAAACTGGCTTTTGCTGGAATGGGTTAAAACAAAAACCCCAAAAAGACCGCCCCCTCTAGCCTAATAATCCAAATAACAGAGAAGAATCAATCATATTCACCAGATTCCTAGTAGCACACATGAGGTGGTTTTGCAGTAGAACACATTGTGCACAAGCCTCTTGGATTCCTCCTGTGTTTGATTTGGCAGAGGAGTCCGACAAACAGGAGACAAGATTTATCCAGGAGGAGACATTCTTCCAATCTGTTTAAACTGTCATTAAAGAGAACAGGAGGAGAGATCCCCGGCACTTGTCTGCGGAGGTGTACACAGCCAGCATCTGCAGAGCGGAGACACCAGCACTTCACTAGAGCCAAGTCAACATCTGGACATTGATCCCACTTAGTAACATAGTTTACAAGGCCGAAAAAAGACATCTGTCCATCCAGTTCGGCCTGTTTTCCTATAAGTTGATCCAGAGGAAGGCAAAAAAACCCTGTGAGGTAGAAGCCAGTTTTCCCCACTTTAGGGAAAAAAAATTCCTTCCCGACTCCAATCAGGCAATCAGAATTACTCCCTGGATCAACGACCCCTCTCTAGTAACTATAACCTGTAATATTATTACCCTCCAAAAATACATCCAGGCCTCTCTTGAACTCTTTTAGTGAACTTACCATCACCACCTCCTCAGGCAGAGAGTTCCATAGTCTCACTGCTCTTACCGTAAAGAATCCTCTTCTATGTTTGTGTACAAACCTTCTTTCCTCCAGACGCAGAGGATGTCCCCTCGTCACACTTGATACAACTGGGCAGTACGCCCTGCACTGTAATGTTTTTGGAGATTTGGAAAGGGGGGCCCAAACATAGATTTTTGTCTTGCCCATCTTCGAGGTATCATCTATATAATATCTATAAATTTGTATCTATCTCATATTATCTATATCTATCTATTATCTATCATCTATCTATCTATCTACACATGCTAGACACAGTGGTGTGGTGATGTACCCCCTCATAGTAGTTATGCCCAGATATGTGCCCCCTTACAACAGTTATGCCCAAATATGTTCCCCTTCACAGGAAGTAAAAAAAAAACAAACAGTAAATACTCACCTGGTTCCTCCAATGATCACAGCTCAGCTGCTGGCACTCCCCAGCAGGATACTGTCACACTTCACACTGCTGCGTAGGAGAAGTCCACAGGCTGATTCCACCGCTCTTCCTACACAGTCCAGCAGTGTGATGTGTGACAGTATCGTGCTGCTGCTGTGGAGTGTCAGCAGCTGAATAGTGAAGCGGGGAGCGGACGGTTCCCTGCTTCACCATTGCAATCAGCTGTTCTTAGACAGCGGGACAGCCACTGAAATCCGGGACTGTCCCACTGGATCCGGGATGATTGAGAGGAATGCAATACAGTAACAATCATAACACACATACATAAATGAGCCCATAATGACTACATACAGTACATGCATGATACAGACACACGCATACTCTCTACAAACGAGCACCCATACACACTTAATACATATATGTACAGTCAGTCAATATCAGAGGTGGACTGGCCATAGACCCTACAGCATCCCGTTCTCTCCTTATGGCCGCCAGCCAACTACATAATGATAAGACTCCTTTACCATTAATTAACGCTAGCCGCATCAGGTACTTATACACCTGGCCGACGTCCGCAGGTTCCATCATGAATCCAGCGATGTGGCTGTCCTCAGGGCTGGTTCCCTGCCCTGCTGTTCACACTCATAGGCCAAGGAGTATCATATGAGGCAGTGAACAAATGGTGCAGAGAATCATGCATGTGGCATGTTCTGCAGACAGTGGCACAAAACTGGCTCAGATTTTTTTTCTTTCCTCGGCCACTTGGAGAACATAATACTGGGAGCATTATAGGGGCCACTGTAGGGAGCAATATGAAGAAGGTGTGGACATGAGAAAGAGCAGGTGAGGTGCGCTAGGAGTGGCGTATAGTTGAACTGTGCTGGTTGGCAGGATCAGAGGGGATGTTGTGGGCAGACTTACTGCTCCTCAGTCCTGGTTAGCGGCTGCTCCTGCCCCATCCTCCTGCTCAGGTAGTCCTCTACATGCTGGCCTGCTTCTCCTCAAAGGTCATTTAATTCTGCAGATGATGGCACACTAATCTGTAGGGACATATCACTTCTGCAGTGAAGGTGACAAGGGTTTTTTTTTTTTTTGAGACATTTTACTAATGACCTATCCTCTGGATCAGTACCTGATCTGTGGTGGTCCAACACCTGGGACCCTGCTGATCAGCCGTCTGAGAAGGCACCAGCACTCGCAGTAGCACCACGCTGTACATTTGATAATGGATGTGCTTGGTATCGCAGCTCTTCCCCATTTACTTCATTGGGGGGGGGAGGGGGTTGCCAGAAAACGTCCCAGCCCTGGGTGGCAAATACCTTAGGTACACCCCTGCTTAGCATTATATACAATGTTAAAACATGCTTAATATGAGAATCCTCTTGTTAATTTAGTTTCTTTCATGTAGGGCTCATGCAAACTAATTTATTTTCTTTCTGTGTCTGTTACGTTTTGGTTTTTTTGCGAACCGTATGCAGAACCATTTATTTGGAAAAAAATGGAAGTTACTCCGTGTGGATTCCATTTTCATATGTTCGTATTTCCGTTCTGCAAGATGATAGAACATGTCCTATTGTTGTCCACATTATGGAGAAGCATATTACAGGCCAGCTGTTCCATTCCGCAAAATACAGAATGCACACGAACATCATCCGTATTTCTTGCAGATCCGGTTTTTGTGGACAGCAAAGTACATAAGGTTGTGTTCATGAGCCCTTAATGTCATTTACAGAAGTTTCTTGTTCCTCAGAATTAGGCTACTTTCCCACTTGCGTTGTTGTTTTCCGGTATTGGGATCTGGCAGAGAATCTCAATACCGGAAAAAAACGTTTCCATTTAGTCCTCGTGCATTCTGAATGGAAAGAGACCCTCAAGATGCATCAGGATGGCTTTTGTTCCGTCAGCATTACGTTTTGTGACTGGACACAAAATTACTGCAAGCTGCGGTTTTGTATCTGGTCAAAAAAACGGATCGGTTGCTGAAAACAATGTAAGTTAATGGAGACAGATCTGTTTTTTAGGAGCCTAAAATAACGAATTTGTCATCCATTGACTTTCAATGTATTTAGTGACGGATCTGTTTTTTTTCGTTTGGATTTCACACAGCCGCATCCTAATGGAACGGATGCATCCTGATGTGCAAAATCAAAACGGATCCATTTAATTCCGGTATTAAGATTCTCTGCCGGATCTCAGTACCGGAATTAACAACGCAAGTGTGAAAGTAGCCTAATGAAACTACAAGTAAATCATTAGGGTTCTTGGCAGTAAATAGTTTGTTGCTTAGTGAGATGAGTCGTAACAACCTAAAATATGTCAATTTCTGGAAGCATTTTTCTAGAGATGTTAACGGGATATTTACATACGAAATGACAGAAAGAAAAACTCTGCATTTGTGTACAGCCACATGCAAAATTGTAATCTTGTTTAATTAGTTCAGATCTAAATGCAAGGCAGCTCTCTCTCCCCTCTCTCAGCAGAAACTCACAGCATGATCTCAAACACCATTCATAGTATAACATAGTTTATAAGGCCGAAAAAAGACATCTGTCCATCCAGTTCAGCCTGTTATCCTACAAGTTGATCCAGAGGAAGGCAAAAAACCCCTGTGAGGTAGAAGCCAATATTCCTCACTTTAGGGGAAAAAATTCCTTCCCGACTCCAATCAGATTCAAAGGTGTCAACGGCATTTAAGGGGAATCAGTCCCCAGACGGAATCAGTTAAGAAAAATAGGGGTGCTATTGGATTTACTGAATAGCAATCTGAACTCTAGTGCCCTAGAGGAGTTCCAGGGGCAAGTGGTCCAGGACACTTATCTGGGATAAGAAAGGAAGTTGTGATTTTGACTGACAGGCCCCAAGTGCTGATTTCTGGATTACTTCTTGAACAAAAGCTAAGGAGTAGACCCAGTCACTCACTGCTTCGAGCTGCTCCTGGGATTACTGAGTATGGAGTGGCGGACTGTTCCATTAGATGCAGTTGAGTCATGGTCCCATTTCTCAGGCACTTGTGATTATCTATTATTTCCTGTCACCTCCTTACTGCCAGACCAGAAGAAGAGTGAGCGTCTTACACACCCAATGCTGCTCCACAAACATCTTATTATGTGCTATGTCTTATGAGAAAACCTTTCCTATATGACCTTTTCCTTCTAAAATGAAACATCATCTATCTGTGTATCATCTATATTTATCTATCTATCTATCTATCTATCTATCTATCTATCTATCTATCTATTTATTTATCTATATCATATCATATCTATCTCATATCTATCTATTTATCTATCTATTTATCTATATCATATTTATCTATCTATTTATCTAACATCTATCTATCTATCTATCTATCTATCTATCAATATCTATCTAGCTCATGTCAAGTCAATTAAAATTCAATTCAAAATGGCTTTATTGGCAGGACTAAATATTATCTATCTATCTATCTATTTTTCTATTGCATATCTATCTATCTATCTATCTATCTATCTATCTATCTATCTATCTATCTATCATCTATCTGTTTTGTGTTTGTGTATCATCTATCTATCTAGGTATCTATCCATCTATTATCTATCTTATCTATCTATCTATTTTGTGTTTATCTATGTATCGTCTATCTAATATCTACCTATTTATTTCTTGTTTATACAGTACAGTCCAAAAGTTTGGACACACCTTCTCATTCAAAGAGTTTTCTGTATTTTCATGACTATGAAAATTGTAGATTCACACTGAAGGCATCAAAACTATGAATTAACACATGTGGAATTATATACTTAACAAAAAAGTGTGAAACAACTGAAAATATGTCTTATATTCTAGGTTCTTCAAAGTAGCCACCTTTTGCTTTGATTAGCTTTTATTTCACCCCCTTACCCCCTGGTAGGATCATATTATATGAATTATATACAGCTATACAATATACTTTTGTAATCAATGGTTTTTATTATTATGCACTAATGGGTATCATGAATGTCACTTTTTATATCAACTTTGGCACTAACTATGTATGAGACATATGTCACTTGAGTTTTTTTTATATGAATGTTATACCTATATCATGAAATTGTGTATTTGTATTTGATTATTTATCATGTCACTAATTGAGTCATGTGATTTTGAGCACCTGCACTTTTTGCATAAATATGTGATTCACACTATCAGTTGTTGCTTGAGAAAGGCTCAGTCTGAGCCGAAACGTCGCGTCCTACACATGGGTGAATAAAGTTCCTCTGTTTTTTCATTTTACTTTGAGAGTGCTGCCTATTTTTATGTTTTTTATTGAACTGATCCTTGTCAGATCCACAGGCATTGCACCTCATTGCACCACACCATTCATATAGTGCTGCCAAGATTATGAATTAACACATGTGGAATTATATACTTAACAAAAAAGTGTGAAACAACTGTAACTATGTCTTATATTCTAGGTTCTTCAAAGTAGCCACCTTTTCCTTTGATTACTGCTTTGCACACTCTTGGCATTCTCTTGATGAGCTTCAAGAGGTAGTCACCTGAAATGGTATTCCAACAGTCTTGAAGGAGTTCCCAGAGATGCTTAGCACTTGTTGGCCCTCTTGCCTTCACTCTGTGGTCCAGCTGACCCCAAACCATCTCGATTGGGTTCAGGTCTGGTGACTGTGGAGGCCAGGTCATCTGGCATAGTACCCCAACACTCTCCTTCTTGGTCAAATAGCCCTTACACAGCCTGGAGATATGTTTGGGGTCATTATCCTGTTGATAAATAAATGATGGTCCAATTAAACGCAAACCGGATGGAATAGCATGCCGCTGCAAGATGCTGTGGTAGCCATGCTGGTTCAGTATGCCTTCAATTTTGAATAAATCCCCAACAGTGTCACCAGCAAAGCGCCCCCACACCATCACACCTCCTCCTCCATGCTTCACGGTGGGAACCAGGCATGTAGAGTCCATCCGTTCACCTTTTCTGCGTCGCACAAAGACACAGTGGTTGGAACCAAAGATCTCAAATTTGGACTCATCAGACCAAAGCACAGATTTCCACTGGTCTAATGTCCATTCCTTGTGTTCTTTAGCCCAAACAAGTCTCTTCTGCTCGTTGCCTGTCCTTACCAGTGGTTTCCTAGCAGCTATTTTACCATGAAGGCCTGCTGCACACAGTCTCCTCTTAACAGTTGTTGTAGAGATGTGTCTGCTGCTAGAACTCTGTGTGGCATTGACCTGATCTCTAATCTGAGCTGCTGTTAACCTGAGATTTCTGAGGCTGGTGACTCGGATGAACTTATCCTCCGCAGCAGAGGTGACTCTTGGTCTTCCTTTCCTGGGGCGGTCCTCATGTGAGCCAGTTTCTTTGTAGCGCTTGATGGTTTTTGCGACTGCACTTGGAGACACTTTCAAAGTTTTCCCAATTTTTCGGACTGACTGACCTTCATTTCTTAAAGTAATGATGGCCACTCGTTTTTCTTTACTTCGCTGCTTTTTTCTTGCCATAATACAAATTCTAACAGTCTATTCAGTAGGACTATCAGCTGTGTATCCACCTGACTTCTGCCCAACACAACTCTTGGTCCCAACCCCATTTATAAGGCAAGAAATCCCACTTATTAAACCTGACAGGGCACACATGCAAAGTAAAAACCATTTCAGGTGACTACCTCTTGAAGCTCATCAAGAGAATGCCAAGAGAGCGCAAAGCAGTAATCAAAGCAAAAGGTGGCTACTTTGAAGAACCTAGAATATAAGACATATTTTCAGTTGTTTCACACCTTTTTGTTAAGTATATAATTCCACATGTGTTAATTCATAGTTTTGATGCCTTCAGTGTGAATCTACAATTTTCATAGTCATGAAAATACAGAAAACTCTTTGAATGAGAAGGTGTGTCCAAACTTTTGGTCTGTACTGTATATGTATCATCTATCTATCTATCTATCTATCTATCTATCTATCTATCTATCTATCGTGTTTATCTATCTATCTATCAATTCAATTCAATAAAGCTTTATTGACACGTCCAAGTAAAACATTTAGCATTGCCAAAGCAAAAGAAATAATAGGTATAGTGGAGGGGGGTTTGATGTGGGAATTAGGGGGTGGATGTTGGGTTAAAGGGCAGTATAGGGGTATAATAGTCCATGGTGTCTCATCTTTCTCTTAGTTGGTGGCAGGTGGAGACATATTGGGCAGCAATCTCCACAGTTGACTGATATCTATCATCTAAAAATAATGAGGCAGCACTCCAAAGTCCATGGCGATAAAGTCAGTCACCCATGATATGTTTCAGCCCTGCTCAATGGGACCTTGGTCAATTTGTCCACATCTATATATCCACTATGGGCTCAGTTGCTGTAACAAAAATGGACAGCACGTGGACGCCCTCTGTGTGTGGTCCATTTGTAAAAACTGACCCCTTTTATACTGTCCAGAACACGTTTTGTGGTGGAGTCCACAAGCTTCACATGTGCACTGTGCTGCAGGACCACAGCTAATTGCGCAGGCAGATTTGCTGCAGATTTTTCCATCCTTTCTGAATATATCCTTTATGTGAAAGACATTTTACACAGCACAGCATTAGTAATAATAGACAGATGTGAGCTCTTCTGTGTCTGTACATTAGTAATCCAGGGGTCCGAAGGTTGTGCCTTCAGGAGATTCCCACTAACACTGCTTCCACGTGTATTTTAAGAGAGGACAGGAAATCCCTGAAAAGTACAGTACAGAACACGAGACCGCCCCCCGGAGCGCAGAGCCGTTCTGTGCCTTTGTCCCAGCTGTTTTCATTGTCTTTCAATACAGCGAGACCGTACCCATCACACCGAGTGACAGCCGCGTGTCACCGGCCAAGTACAGCGCTACTGCTTCACTAAAGGAACATCATGAACAAAATGTTCCCTGAGGCAAATCTGATTGTTTTCTACAGAAAAAAAAAATTACTCATAGATCCCTAGATGATTGCCTGCAGGTGTGAGGATTACAGACATGTGGAGATCCCCTGACCAGAGCACATGTCAGGCTTCCTCTCATTCTTCAGGATAAAGGGATATGGAAATTGGTATAATATTGCCCTTATAACTGTGTCTCAATAATACCAGCATACAGAACCTCCATAACACCAACATACATGACCTCCATAACACCATCAGACATGATCTCTATTGCACCAGCATACAGTACCTTAATAACACCACCATACATGACCTCTATAATACCATCATACAGTATCTCCATAACACCATCATCATGACCTTCATAATACCAACATACAGTACCCACACAACACCACCAAACATGACCTTCATACACCATCATACAGAACCTCCATAACACCAGCATACATGACTTCCATAATACCAGTATACAATACCTTCATAACACCACCATACATGACCAGCATACAGTGCCTTCATAACACCATAATACATGACCTCCTTAATACCACCATACATGACCTTCATAACGCCACCATACATGACCTCCATAACACCATGATACATGACCTCCATAATACATGACCTCCAGAACATCTTCATACATGACCTCCATAATACATGACCTCCAGAACATCTTCATACATGACCTCCATAATACCAGCATATAGTAATAAAGAAGGAAAAAACAAAAAGACAGCTCACCCCTTGCAGTGTCTAGTTTGCACGTCATAGACTTGTGTGGACAAATGTTTCATAGTAGAAAAATAAGCCCATTGTGCATAAAATTCACTTTTATTGAAGACAACTAAAATATTACCTCCTGCGACATGTAGGAGTCCAACCTACACATTTCTACTGATATATGGTCTTAATCATGGTTAAGGCCATGTATTGTTAGAAATGCGTAGGTTTGACTTCTACTGTCACGGGAGGCCGGCGGCGCGCTCCCCGCTTGCAGCGCCGCCGGACCTCCGCATCCACGGAGCGAGGACGCGACAGGCGTCCTCGTCTCCATAGTAACGAGAGGCGGGGAACGTCGGGCGTGCTTCCGGATGCTGTGTGCCCGGCGTCCCCGCCCCCCTAGACACGAGCAGTGGGCGGTACTGAGCGCTGGCCCGGCAGCCAGCGCTCAGAGTTATTATATATTTAGGGTACTGGGTCATGTGGCGCTGGCCATGCCACATGACCAAACTTTTAGCATATTTGAGCGCTGGTCACGTTTGGCCAGCGCTCATTATGCAAATGAGGTCATGTGACGCTGGCCCCGTCACATGATCCATTGGAGGGCTTTTTAAAGCAGGCTAGTTGCCCTCTCAAATTGCCTGTGATTTGTTACTCCTTTGATCAGTGCTCGTGCGACCTATTGGATTGTAGCTTGGATTTTGAACTTCGGATTTGGACTTTGACCTCTCTCTCGCTTAACCCCTGGTATTGACGTGACCTCCTGTGTTTGACCCGGCTTGCTGACCTTCCACCTTCGTGTTTGTTCTGTCTGTGTTTAGTCCGTCCCTTTGTTCCCTTTCCCTTCCTGCGCACTTATCCAGTGTAGGGTCCGCCTTCGTGGTTGTCCGCGGCTGCCTAGGGCCGACTGAGGCAAGTAGGCAGGGAAAGACGGAGGGGTGCAGTGCAGGGCTCACCTACCCTTGTCTCCCCCTCGTGACAGAATCACAGGCCTTATCTCATGGAGCAGTTGCGGGCCCTCACGGACCAGGTTCAAGGAATGGCTCAAGCTATCCAGGATCTGGCCGAGAGGCTCCAACAGCAGGAGCAGCTTCAATCCGCACCAGTAATGGTTCCCTCCACATCCAACCCCATCGTGGAGCCCCATGTTAAGCTGCCGGATCGGTTTTCGGGAAACCGGAAGACCTTCCGTTCCTTTAAGGAAAGTGTAAAATTATATTTCCGCTTACGCCCCCACTCCTCGGGTTCCGAGCAGCAGCGGGTGGGAATAATTATTTCCTTGCTGCAGGGTGATCCGCAGGAGTGGGCTTTTTCGCTACCCCCCGACTCCCCTAGTCTGCTGACTGTGGACGCGTTTTTCCTGGCCTTAGGCCTATTATATGAGGAGCCTGACTTGACCGCGGTGGCCGAGTCTCAACTCAGGGACATTCGGCAGGGTAACCGTCCAGTAGAGGACTATTGCGCGGAGTTTAGGAAGTGGTGTGTCTCTTCTGGATGGAATGACCCAGCCTTAAGAAGTCAATTCCGGGTGGGGCTGTCTGACCAACTAAAAGACCTTCTGGTATGTTACCCTACTCCTGACTCCTTAGAGGCGACCATGACCTTGGCCATTAAACTAGACCGACGGGTGAGAGAGAGGCTGAGAGAACGTTCTAGCATTCCTCAGGTGGCCGTCTTGCCTGAGATTCCTCTTCCATCGCCTGCCAGAATTCCGGAGGAACCCATGCAGTTAGGGGGAACCATAAGGGACCAAAGACGCCTGAAGGGAGCCTGTTTTTACTGCGGTGAGATGAACCACTGGCTCCAGCAGTGTCCCAAACTTCCACCTTCTAGATCTCCGGTGGGAAGCAAGGTAACTCCGACGGTGGTAAGAAGGAAAGTTTTGCTACCTATTTCTGTTACCTATGATCAAATTAAGGGGGAGGGTCAAGCATTTGTTGATTCAGGTTCTGCCGTTAATTTTATTAATTTTGATTTCGTACAAACTGTAGGTATTCCGCTAGTTCCTTTAAGGGAGGTAATTCAAATCATTGCCTTAGATTCCACCCCATTGTATAATGGGCGAGTGGAATTTTGTACTCCCGAGGTGTCCCTAACGGTGGGGATTTCCCATACTGAGACCTGTTCCTTCCTTGTCCTAAGGGATTTACCTGCTGACCTCGTTTTAGGTCTGCCATGGTTACAGGACCACAACCCCGTGATCAACTGGTCTGCAGGTGAATTAGAGAAATGGGGAGGTGATTGTTCCAAATGTTGCAAATCAATTTTGCAGTTAGGAGGTACCACTGAGTCTCTTATCCTGCCTGGATATATCAGAGATTTTCAGGACGTATTCTCCATGTCCGAGGCTGAGTTCCTCCCTCCTCACAGGCATTATGATTGTGCCATTGATATTATTGAGGGTTCCAAGTATCCTAAGGGCCGTATTTACAATCTCTCCACTCCTGAGCGGCAGTCCATGAGGGATTATCTTAAGGAGAGTCTGGCCAAGGGTCATATCCGGCCTTCAGTTTCCCCCATGGGGGCCGGATTTTTCTTTGTGGGTAAGAAGGATGGAGGATTGAGGCCCTGTATTGATTACAGGGAACTTAACAAGGTCACGGTCAAGAACAGGTATCCGCTGCCCCTTATCCCGGATTTACTGAACCAGATTCAAGGCGCCTGCTGGTTCTCTAAACTGGATTTAAAGGGAGCTTATAACCTGATTACCCTTGTCTCCCCCTCGTGACATCTACATTTCGCAACAGGTAATATTTTAGTTGCGAATTTTATGCACACTGGACTTGTTTTTTCTATTTTCAAGAACCAGCATACAGTACCTACTAGAGATGAGCGAATCTATTCGCCGCTTTGTAGATTCGTATCGAATCTTACAAATTTTCCACTGCGAAGCAAATCCTGATTTTTTGAGATTTGCTTTGTTAGATTCGAAAATGTTCTTAAAGCTTTGTACGCATTCGCTACGTACTTGTCCGATTAATTGTACGCTAATGCTACATATAAGTTACTTTATACGTTGATGCGTACGAATTCAGTTAATTAGCGAACTTTTACTGTAAGTTCGTTATTCGTGTGGCAAAAAGCCCGGGAAGAAAGTGGTCACCTGACCTAGTGGGAAGGGCTTGCTCTTATTGGCTCACAGGCTCGGTAAGCCAGCGATATCAGTTGTGCTGCGACTGCTGAGACGAGCAGAAGCACTGTGTGTGAAGTTCTGAGAGACAGAGAACTCTTGTGTTAAAATTGGGGTCTAATTGTTCTGGGAATCCGTACTACACATTAGAGATACTGCAGAGCCAGTACAGGGCCAGTGCAGGGCTAGTAATTAATCAGGCAGGGAAGAGATAGGGAGAGAGACAGGGAGAGAGACAAAGACCAACTGCAGGGCCACAGTCAGGCAGGGAGAGAGACAGGGAGAGAGACAAAGACCAGCTGCAGGGCCACAGTTAAGTAAAAATGCCTGGCATGGAAAAGCAAAAGGGTTCCAGACAGACCTCGAGCTCCAAAAAAAAAAGGAGAAGGTGGCACAGGGCAGCAGTGCCAAAGGACCTGTAGCCGAAGCTTCTACTTGTAGTATTCGCAATACTTGCCCGTTGTTCCACCAGGCTAACCAACCAAGGCGCAAAATTGTAGTGGAGGAGAAAGTGGATGAGGTAGTGGAGTGGATGGCACGCTCATCTCAGTCTCAGCTGGATGATCTGCTGTGATCTGCTGATACAGTATCATGTAGCCAGGGGTCAGACTCGGAGCGTTCCTCCTGCTCCACCATTCCGCTCCAGCAAAGCCTAGCGTTGTGAGTGCCTGTGTATTATGCAATCGCTAGACAATAGTACGCTGAGGATTCATACGCAATTTTATACGCTCATGCGTACGTGTTCACATAAGTTGCGTACCTTTAACAACTGTACGTTTGTTATTAGTGCGCGAATGTTGGCAAAACACCACATAATAACATATGATTTGTACGCAGATTCGGCCGAATAGATTCGTATGAAGTACGACTCTTTTGAAAAATTCGACGAACATTCGGCGAAGCGAATTTTGGATGATTCGCTCATCTCTAGTACCTACATAACACCACCTCAACAAAACAAAAACATAAAGAACCTCAACAAGACACAGTCTTTATAATGCATGGAACGGCAGAACTCACACAGGTTCTTGCTGTAAAGGTGGTAGACAGGCCAAATGCTTTCTGACTCACTCTCTAAACAAACAATGCAGTCTTCCCAATTCAACCATGTGTGGATGCCTGTTCTCTTTCCCTAAGTTAAAGGGGTTTTCCGAGATTTTTATACTAATGACCTATCCTCTGGGTAGGACATCAGTATGTGATCGGTGGGGGTCCGACTCCTAGCACCCCTATGATCAGCTGTTTGAGAAGGCAGTGGTGCTCACAATAGCTCCGTGGCATTCTGTCAGCTTTTCCTAGGCCAGTGATGTCAGGTTCATCGGTCACGTGTAAAAATTTTAGAAAAATGATTTTTGAAGGCTCAACCCCTAAAAATAATCACGGTTTGGTGCACTCTTCCTGTGTTGGTTCACCTAACCAAAAAATTCAAGTATAAAAGGAGGATAGACTGGAAGGGCACTCATATTTGGAATATCATTTTCCAATTTTATTATTTCAGGGGTCCCTGGTGTTGAAACCCCACCAATCAGATACTGATAGACCTATCCGGAGGTTAGGTCATCAGTATAAAATTCTCGCAAAACCCTTTAAACTTGCTGTTCAGCAGATTTCAGTCTCAGGAATGGTGTTTTCCTGGATGAAGGCATTCTCAATTTTGGCCTACTTCTAAGGAGCTCACACATGCACGTGTTGCTTCTAGCTTCTGTAACTAGAACCAGGGATGGCCCACCTGCAGCCCTCCAGCTGTTGAAAACTACAACTCCAGCATGCCCAGTCTGCCTAACAGCAGGGCATGGTGGGAGTTGTAGTTTTATCAGCAGCTGGGGAGCCGGCAGGTTGGCCAGCCCTGAACTAGACCCTCCCTAACAAGGGGTTGGGATCAAGCCATCAGCCTAGAGAACTGGGCTAAGACTGCTAGTGTTAACTATTGGTTGCCCTTATACATAACCAATTAGGATGTACATAGGGCAAGAAACATTTAAATAACATTTAAGCACTGCTTCTTCTCAGTGGGACTAAAGCAAGAAGAAGCAGTGCTTCGAAACGCGTCTGGAATTTTCTCCTTTCCATCCCTTCCTTTACTGTATCATTTCTATTCCTTTGCTTCCTTCTCTTTCTACTCTCCTCCTCTTCCTATCCCTTCATCCTTGCTTCTCTCTCTTCCTTTCCTTCCGCACTCCATCCTTTCTCTTCCCATCCTGTTGTATTATACATTTATAATGCTACTTGATAACATCTCAGCCAGTTTTGGGCTTCTTGAACCAACATCTTGTCCTGTAAGCTTTTCTCTTGAAGCTGCAGAGATGGACATTTATTAGAAGACAATAAAACCTTCACACTCCTTATCTGTAATTTCTACAACAATTTACTGCTACAACTATGTCCTCCTCCACTCATATTGATCTGCTTTCTATCCCTTGTCTCACGCATCTCATTATTCCTGTGTACTTTGGTGTATAAATACAGGAATCTTCAGATATTGTCATCAAAGATGCCTGAAGAAGAGACCTGAGTATTCTTGAAAGCTTGCAATTGTGTTATCTTTTCAGCCATTAAAAGTTATACACCACTGATCTCAATTTTTTTATCTTCTATTTACTGGCTAACATGGTACAAAAAAATCTTTACTTTGCCAACCACACAGTGACTTGCTTTATCTACAGGACATCATGTTACCAGGGAAGGTGGCACGCTCCAGTCTTCGGTGTTGCATAGAAGAGGCTGTTTTGTTTGGTAGCCACTTGCTCAGTGCAGAACTGGCTGCAATTTATTTCTTAGGGCTCATGCACAAGAACATCTTTTCTTTCCATGTCTGTTCCGTTTTTTTTTTTTTTTTTGGAGCGTATATGGAACCATTCATCATTTCAATGGGCCCTCAAAAAAAAAAAAGGAAGTTACTCCGTGTGCATTTCGTTTCCGTATGTCCCTATGTCCGTATGTTCTATTATTGTCCAAAGGATAAGACTGTTCTATTAGGGGCCAGCTGTTCCGTTCTGCAAAATACGGACCCTCTCAGAAGGCTGCATGCTGTTTAGATATTAATGGTTATGCAGGCTCTGGCCGCTAGGTGGCAGTATTGCTCAATTAGGTTGTAAGAATTGTTAGGCTTGTTGAGAAAAAACATAAATATTTGATGAATGGAAATATTCAGGATACATATTTTTTTAATTCTAATTAGAACCAATTGTAGATCCTATACCATCTAGTGCACAATTCATAGCCTACAAGGTATTCGGTCCACATACTAACCACCGTGCATGTACAGTGCCAGCTATGGTGCCCATCTCATAGCTATCTATCTGGCAGAGATGCTGGGAGTGGGGAAATACAATAGAAATGTATCATGATAGGTAATAAAGGATTCATCACCATAACTGCCTGAGGCTACATATAATAGCAATACGAATTGTAAGGATTAATTCATAGTGATTGCCAAATGTGATCACCATTCTAACATAAAAGTTAGATTCATTTTCTATTGATTACTTATCTTCCATTAATCCCAAGTCGCAGCCTGTATTATACTCCACACCTGTATTTTCATGTCTCCATGCTTCAGAGATAACCTTTCCCAGCATTCCCTGCTAGCTCACCGTCTGCACTGGAACGTCCTCTAGTGATTTTTTTTATTCTCTGAATAGTAGTCTTCATACCAGGACTATAGACAGAAGAATCCAATGTAGAAAAAAAAGTGCCCTCCTGCATTATAGCAAGTTGACTAAACCAATAGGGATGCGGTTGGCGACGGTTTCCATTAACAACCAGCAGATCTATGAATGCAGCTCTGGAGTAAAATACAGGATGGAGCTCAGGGGATTTATTCAGTATGGAGTATTAGCATCGCACACAGAAATACAGTACAAGCACTTATGTGCCTTGGCGAACTATCAGTGAGGTTTAATGGTTATCTGTGGAATATTCTGCCATACACTTCACGCAAATCATCAAGATCTGAAGCCGGCAGCTCTCTTTGCAGTTGCTAACCTATGGCGTCCCAAATGTGCTTGATGGAAGACACGTCTGGAGACGCAGCAGCCCGGTACAATTTAGGTCATGCAGGTTGCTCACAATGGCACGAGCAACAAGCAAGGGGGTTGTAATGTTGAAAAACAGGTCCCTTTGGAGAAAAGGTTCAGTTTGGTTCCATGACCAAATGATTGTAACGCCGAGCTGTTAATGTTCCTGAAATGAAGAGTAGAGGAGTCTGGCTCCCATACATTATTCCACACAACATCATAATCCCAGGGGTAGGACTGGGATAATGTTTCCTTGTGAAGACTTCTTCATGGTGTTGCCCATATGGTCTCCAGACCGATCTATGGCTATCACCACATTTGAGACACAAGCAGGACTCATCGCTGAAGAGGTTAGACCCCCATGCCGTCTTGCTGTGCACCATGATAGCCTTTGAGAGTGGTGGTGTGAGGTCAATGGAACTGTAGCTGGACATCTGGTTTGTAGCCCAATGTTGTGCAAATGCCTTCTGATGGTTTGTGTAGACACTGCTTGCCGCCCTAAGCTTGGGATGTGACATCCAAGTTCACTGGCAGTACAGAATGGATCACTACGCGCCAATCTTCAAATTAGACAATCCAACCATGCAGAGGTTCGCCTCTGTGAACCTCTTGTTGTCATTCTAGTTTATCGTTGTTCTCCCAACCACTAGGACACATAACAATGAACAGTGCAGACATCTTGGTCTACGTGTGTAGCGATCTGCCAGAGTGATAAACCAAGGCCTCTCAGTTCAAGGACTCTGCCCCTCTCAGTCTGTGATAAGTGGTGATAGCTGGCACATTGATGAACAGAAGGCATCGCACAATCATTAAAATTTTTGAGGTTTCATGTGGCTAAAAAACTTTCAACCTGGTTTTTATGTCTCTCCCACACACCAGAGATTGAAGCTAGGTGCTTGAAAATTCTATCATCAGCAGATCTTAGCAACTTGTGCTTTCTGCATGACCTTACTTACGGCCTGTCCTTCTTGGTGGTGCAGTTTGAGGAGCATATCATAGACAAGCCCCATAGTTATTTTTTCATGTGTTTAACCTGACACAGATTACCAGTGAGTATAAGGAAATCACCAGAAGAATCCCAGGCTCCTCATAGACTGCCCGCAGCATGTTACCCAGGGAGGCTCAGGTTTACCAGATGACATACAATCCTGCCATTCTCACTTTAATATTCATAGCTTGATGAAAGGAATTAAGAGCGTTCATTTCTACAGAAGATTGAATTGACATGAAATATGTCCAGGGCCTGCCGCAGATAATACAGCTTAAGGCAAATTATCTGACTGTGGATGTCTCCTGCAGATGTTTTATGAGAGACGCTTTATATGATGATAGATAGATAGATAGATAGATAGATAGATAGATAGATAGATAGATAGATATGAGATAGATCGATAGATAGATAGGCGTAGCTAGAACTGACTGGGACCAGGGGTGTAGCTATAGGGGAAACAGGGGAAGTGGCTGCTTTGGGGTCTGGACTCAGAAGGGGCCCACCCAGGAGGAGGACTAAAAGATTTTATTGTTAGGGCCCCCTCAACAATATTATACAATGACATTATATACAAAGACCCTGTAGGAAGCATACTGAGCTGTTGCCAGGCCCAGGCCACGTCTGAGAGAGATCATGACTAGCCACATAAGTGGGAGTTGGATGGGAGTCGGGGGGTGGGTGAAAAAGTTCCTGGGGGGGCGTGTTATTGGGTCATTCAAGAATTTGCTGTGGAGCCCAGTCATTTCTAGTTAGGCTGCAGGTTCTCCGTTCTTCTCCTTCTCCTCTCCGTCTTTTGAAGTCTAAAGGACCTGTGATCAGGACTAGTGCTGAGCGAGCATGCTCGGCCGAACTTGCTGTGCCTACGCTCGGGTCCGCTCTGTGTTCGGCCGAACACCGAGTGTACTCGAGCGCAGTGCTCGAGTCTCTTCCCTGCACGTTTGTTCACTGCTACGCAGCGAATAAACGTGTGGGAAAGTACTGGCATTCACTGTAATGTTGATTTGTATGCTAATGCTACGCATTGTACGCTAAAGCGTACAAATTCAGTTAATTAGCAAAGTTTTACGAGTGAAAGGAGTAAAAGAGGAGAAGTCGCGATTCTGACCTTTTTCTATTAACCAGACACCCTCCCCTCTTCCGAGCGGGTGCCTGGTTTAGTCCCATTGACTAACATTATGCTTGGTTGCTCGGCCCAGCATTTGAGCACCCCCTAGTGCTCGGCAAGAGCACCCGAGCATACGAGCACAGAGGTGCTCACTCAACACTAATCAGGACATGATGACATCATCAAAGGTCGTTTAGCCTACCATTACCATTTCTCAAAGGTCCTTCAAACTCTGGTACTGCTATGTACACCTATGACAGGCACAGGTCCCCAATGTGATTGTAACTGGAGGGGGCCCTGCCTGGCCTTAATTGTGCTAGAAAAGACTTCTCCCGGGCTCCTTCTCAACCTGGGCCCCGAAGCAGTCGCTTTCCTTGATAGATAGATTGCTATACAGACAAACATACAATCTAGTCTGGCCTACCTTGAAGAACCTTTGGCCTATGACTGTACGTAGTGGAAACTCAGGTGTTAAATGTCCGACAGGACGACTCACAGCTCGTTTTTGCAACCTATCCAGATATTTTCCTGTAATTCCTATAAAAACACACAAATATCACTTGTATTTTTCTCCGCTATGAAGAAAGCTTTAGAGTAATCCAAACATGATTAGAGTACTAAGGAGGATTAGACGCGGCTTGAGGAGTCCTCGCTGAGGGCCTCTTAACAGCCCTGTGAAAATTCTTCTGGATTCTGTAATTATAATTTGATTAAATGAAATTGAATATTCCCATCAGCATCCCATGTCATCAGCAGACATGTCTCCAGTGTCAGAGGTAAGTGTCCTTTGGGACTCTGTTGGACAGGATATCCTTTCCTATACTATGAGCCACTGCAAAAAAAAAAAAAAAAAAACACAAAAAACCTCATTCTACACTGTATACTATTTTTACCATTGTGACCATATAGCCAAGGTGTATGTCTGGTGTATACCCTGATGACATGTGAATGGAGCCTTAACCGCTTCCCACTCAGTGACGTACTATTACATCACAAAGCGCTGGTAGTTAAAGGGGTATTCCCATCACAGACAATGGGGGTATATCGCTAGGATATGCCCCCATTGTCTGATAGGTGCAGGTCCCACCTCTGGGACCTGCACCTACGCTGAGAACAAGTGAATGGGAGTGCACTGCGCTTGTGCGGCCACCGCTTCCATTCATTTCTATGGGACCGACACCGAGAATGGAGCTGGGAAAATGGTGGAGGGCGCACTGTGCATGCACAGTCGCCCTCCATTCATTTCTATGGGGCTGCCCAAGATATCTGTGCGTTGGCTTGGCTATTTCCATCAGCATCATAGAAATGAATGGGAGCATTGGCCGCGCAAGTGCGGTGCGCTTCCATTAACTTGTATGGGGAGAGCACTTGGCAGTGGTAGAACCCGGGAAACTGGGTGTCCTACAGCCACCACTTTCCCTGCTCCATTCTTGGCGTAGGTGTGGGTACCCATTGTCTGTGATGGGAATACCCCTTTAACACTCATTATTTAGCAGGCATCAAGCTCTCACCAACAGGATCAGAGAACTCTGATCCCTGGAATTTAACCCCTCAGATGCCACTATCAATAGTGACCACAGCATCTAGCACTTAGAGGATGGGAGCTCCCTCTATGCTACGATTGGCACCCAACAAATGCTGTTGCCTTCTGAAGGTTCCAAGATCTACCATGTCTTGGCTGCTATGAAATCATGTCTCTGGCAGGATGTCAGAATGAACATGCTTTGTCGTTCAGGAGTTTTACGGTGTACTGTATAGTACAAGTAGTCAAAAAGACTCCAGGTTCAAGTCCCCTAAGGGGACTGAAAAATTGAAAAAAAAAATTTGTTTTATATTTTATAGGAATTAGCTCTGTAGAGGTAAGGACACAGAAGTCCATTGTCCATTCAAACAGGGCCTTGCCTGTTCTTTATTTTATTGCACAAGACAAACTTGTAGCCTTTACATTCAGACCCAAAAGTAAACATACAAGTCACCCTGACTATACTATTCCTTATATCTCATCCAGCTTTCCCTGGCAGAGACAGGTACTTCCTGGAGCCTAGTAATTTTATATATACACACACACAATCTCACATTGACATTGCAACACCAAGAAGGAAGGAAGGGTCGTTGAATTATGGAAATCACTGGATTGATAGACATGTTAATGATATGCAAATGATAAAAAATTGAAACCAAATATTCAAAACATCTTATTCAGTATGGAGTATGATCGCCACGTGTAGAAATACAAGCTCTTACACACCTTGGCATGCTATCAGTGAGGTTATTAATGTTTGTCTGAGGAATCTTCTACCACCCTGAATATACTTGTGTACGCAAATCATCAAGATCTGCTACTGGCAGCTCCCTTTGCATTTGGCGATTAATAACATACTAGATGTGCTGGAAGGAAGAAAGGCAGGGCATGATAGCACATTTACACTACGCGGGCAGTTCACAGTAGCACTAGCAACATGCGGCCTGGAGTTGTCCTGTTGATGGCTCCTAGGACACGTTGGAGAAATGGCCATACCACTGGTGCCACGACCAGAACAATGTAACACCGAGCTGCTATTGTAACTAAAATGAAGATTAAAGGGGTCTGACTACAGCACTTTATGCCATCCCACATCATAATCCCAGGAGCAGGACTGTTGTGATGTTGCCTCCTGAAGGCCTCTTCATGAAGTTGGCCACGTGGCGTCCAGACCAATTTCTGGCTATCATTATGTCCAAGACGAATGCAGATGGATAGGCCTCCATTGGCCTCTTGTTTTGCACCATGATATCTTTGAGAGCAGTGGCGTGAGGTCAGTGGAACACCAGTAGCTGGACGTCTGGCTCATAGCCCAATGTCATGCAAATGCCTTCTCATGGTTTGTATAGAAATCGTTTGGTTCCCTAAGCTTGGGATGTGATGTCCAATTTCACTTTTAGTATAGAATGGATCACTACGCCCCATTCTTCTAATCAGAGTTCCGTCCATGCAGAGGTTCTCCTCTCTGCACCTCTTGCTGTCATTCCAGTTCGTCGTTGAACTCGGCATGGAGGTTGTTCCAAACATCTTGGAGAACTAACCACAGATCTTCTGTGGATGTAGGATTGCTGAAATCCTTTTGTCTCTTTATGTAATCCCAGACAGACTCGGTGATCCTGGCACATGGGAGTAGTCCATGCCCCATTGTGAGCTTGGTAATTGTGGACATTTACGTTCTCATCATTTGGTCCTTGCCATTATTGTTGTATTCCTTCATCAGCTATAGACCATCTCTTTTCTATCTGGGAGGGTACGTTTACAAGTCTACCCTTCTAATCCCCTGCTGAACCCTGAAACGCGTTGTGACAGCGTAGGGCACAGACAGGGAAAGGTTCCAGTTCTGTGTTGTTTTCCCCTTGTGGGGTGCCTCACAGAGACAGGGTTATAGGCGATATTGTAGGGTCAGGGGACTTACTAATTCCTTCCTCTACACTTTTAACTGTACCTACCATGCTTGCACACCTCTCTTTGATTGGTTTGTTCCATCATGCGGGCAAGCAGGGTGAACCCCTTCTTATAGAATTTTTGTTTGTATATAAATTTTAGTATATTATTTGTTAAAAGTAATATTTTAATACCGTGTGATCCCACTTATGATTGTGCTCCTACTGAGGTCTTTGACGTATCATCAGTTCCCGAGAGACAGGGTAAGAGCATCCTATTTCCTTAGGCCCTTCAGCCTCAAATCCTCAAACTCTGGGATATTAGCCAGTTAGCTACATATCACATAGAAACCGGACAAAAAATAAATGACTAAAAGGCCTCAGGAGAGCGATTGATTCAAGTCAATCCCATGTCTACATCATGAGTGTGGGAAAGACGTTAATTCAAGAAAAACCCTCAGATTTGCTTGATGACTAAGTCAGCCTTCATCTTATGTCGAGTGTTACAAACATTCAACAGATGGAGGATTATTGTATTATGTAAAAGTTTTTTTATAGATGAATTATATACTGTGAGGAGTTTTCTACAGTTTTTTAATGATTTCTATTGTATATTATATAATGTTATTTTTGGGGGGTGGGTGTCCTTAGATGACTTCTTTTCATATGTTCTTCAGGCTTCTTTTGATTCTAAAATATGCTACCTGTTCTCAGGGACGGCCAAAGGTGGTGCCAACGGTGGTGCCTGCTGCTCACACCCATCCATTAGATGCCCATAGCTCCAGCTCCCTTGAGTCAAAACGCTCATAGCGCCAGCTCCATCCAGTTGTGGCTAAGGCACACCCCCAGACTCTCTGGCTTCTGAGACAGGAGACTATTCAGCTTACAAAGTACAGCAAACTCGTCTTTGGTGAGAATGTCGTCCATTTCATACCAGGTGGGTCAAGACGGGTTTCCCTTGTGTGGTTCCTACAGAATACTGGAAGTAACACACTAGAATGCTAGGAGTGGTTTCCACCAGCAACCATGTAAAGTTGTGCCCATCTTACCATGTTCAGGAACACCTTCTATAACCCCACACTTTTGATATACCGGACATGACTAGGGTATTGGTTAACTCTCTCGGGTCCTCCATAAACTGATTAACCCCTACTTCTTAAGCCCGACCAATAACCAAGTCGACCAAGTCGGATTAAATTATATAAATGTAAATAAATAATATACTTTAACTCTGATGAGGGAGGTCCTCGGAGCCCCAAAAGTTTAAAGGGGTTTTCTGGCAGTTAACTACTGATGATCTATCCTCAGGATAGGTCATCAGCATCTGATCGGTGGAGGTCCGACACCCGGGACCCCCGCCGATCAGCTGTTTGAGAAGGCACCGGTTCTCCCGTGAGTGCCAAGGCCTTCCCCCAGCTTTTCTTAGGCCATTGACGTCATGTTCATTGGTCACGTGGCCTAGGTTGGTGAGCTGAGAGAAGGCCTAGGCACTCATGGGAGTGCTGGTGCCTTCTCAAACAGCTGATCGGTGGGCGTCCCGTGTGTCGGACCCCCACCGATCAGATACTGATGACCTATCCTGAGGATAGGTCATCAGTAGTTAACTCCCAGAAAACCTCTTTAATTTCCACAAGACCAAAATTGGAAACCCCATCTTGCCTCCAGCCAATGAACACCAGCTCGGAGGCACCAACTGATGGACTCCTCTTACTACAAACCAACTGCCCAACCATGAGAGTCCAGCCCCACCAGTGAGGCCCTCCCATTCTCCAGCACCAGCATTACCACCAGATTTGAGAACCTCCCTCTGCCACAACATACTTACACAAAAATTACCCTCAAAAACAGACATAATCCCCTACTGAACAACCCCCCACTTTCCCCAGCCTATGCTAACCACACTCATCAAGGGAGGGAGGGTGGGAACTTGTTCTATCTTTGGTGAGGAGGGTTCCCGGACCCTCCTGACCAAACTCTGTCATGTTGGCCTCCCCTAAGTTCCGCCCCCGTCCAGCCTCTCTTGATTATGAATTTGCTTTTTCAGTTTGGGCATTGTTTCGGTACCCTTCAGTTTATGACACAAGTACCGTTAGGTCTGGTGGGAGTTGTGGTGGCCACAACCATGTGCTCATTGTACGTTCTTCTGTGAATACCACATGAACTTGGCACAGGGACATGTGCGATGTATAGAAATTCACTCTGTCTTTTCTGAAACACACATTATTCCGTTACCTGTGCGAAGAATTAGTCCATGTACACGGCTGTGTTCATATTTTCATCAAAAAATATTAGACCCACAGCTGCGCACCAAAAGCAGGTTCTTGGATTGTGAAGTGGTTGTTGGTGCAGCTTGTGAAATTTTTGTCATATGTTGTTACATGTAGTTGCATTCCCTATGTCATAAGACTTCTGTAGCATCTACGTTGAGCTATTCCTCTGTTATTCCCACTAGAACCTTATGAATAAGGCCCCTTTCCGCGCGGGTGCAATGCGTGATGCAAACGCATTGCACCTGCACTGAATCCTGACCCATTCATTTCAATGGGTCTTTTCACATGAGCGATGTTTTTCACGCATCAGTTCGCCGTTGCGTGAAAATCGCAGCATGTTCTATATTCTGCGTTTTTCACGCAGCCCTGGCCCCATTGAAGTGAATGGGTCTGCGTGAAATTCGCATTGCATCCACACGCACAGTCTAAAGCTGTTCAATCAGTGCTGTCAGTGTCAGACTGTGAAGGGACACACCCAGTTTTATCTAAATTGAAGAAGCTTTAGTAGGAATTACAGATGCACTATACAACATAGAGCCGTAACAAAAAAGTTTCTACAACATGGGAAATGCAAGTACAGTAGTTACAGAAATAGACACGTCAGGAGAGGAGACAGGTTCAAATGCAATATAAGGGCTCATGCACATAAACGTATTTTCTTTCCATGTCCTTTGCGTTTTTTTTTTTTGCGGACTCTATACGGAACATTCATTTCAATAGGTCAGCGAAAAAAAACAGAAGCTACTCCGTATGCATTCCGTTTCCATATGTCCAGCTGTTCCGTTCCGCAAAATATGGAATGGCACACGGATGCCATCCGTATTTTCTGCAACGGATCAGTTTTTTCATACGGTCGTGTGCATGAGGCTTAATAGAAAACAAGGTCCAACTGAGATACACAGGCAAGTATGACTAGGGGTTGTCCAAAATTAGAAAAAAGGGCGTGCCTGTTTTTGTTTTTGCAGAAACGACGCCACTCTTTCTTGTAGGCTGTGTCTGGTATTGCGGTTTAGCCCTATTCATTTCCCAAACAAGGGAGGCTGCAAGGGACAACCCCTTCAATATATTATATATTGGTATATTGGTAGAATGGTATATATAACCGGTGGGCGAGTAATTCCTGGTGACGTCATGAATGCAAAGACCAGCGGAGGGGGGGGGGGGGGGGGTGGCATGGGAATGGGGGGCAGTGTTGAGAAGATGAATAATATCTATTTGATATATATATATATATATATATATATATAAACATACATACATACATATTTATTATATATATATTATTTTTTATTTAATTTTTTTTTTTTACTTTAGGGCATTCTCAATGTTCTGTAAAAAGACTGGAACCCCTTAAAAAACGTTGTGATATTTTACACAGCACGGTGTAATCATGATACATGCCACCCTCCTGATAAACGTGCGCTGTGTCCTGACTTGAATTAGGGGTCTAGGAGCCCTCGTGTGATACAGATCTGCACGGCTGT
Organism: Rhinella marina; assembly: GCA_900303285.1. NCBI lineage: Eukaryota > Metazoa > Chordata > Amphibia > Anura > Bufonidae > Rhinella > Rhinella marina. Next base: position 337,865 of record ONZH01006150.1, on the reverse strand, counting down.
GACACGGGGGACAGTATCCACAGGCCATTGTTGACAGACACACCGAGAAACATGATGCAACCTATGGCTTCCTTTTTTAGGAGAAGCCCAGATATGGGAATCGGTCAGACAGGGCACACTGTGTGAGTCACCGCTGTCATTTTAACACCCTCCCTAAACCTGCGGCACAAAGCCTGCCAGTGTTTAATTAGACAATGATCTAATCCGTTTCCTACTGGACCCGGCCAATCTTTCAACAAGAGCTCCTCAGTGCGCCTGACAGCCCATGGACTTGATAGACTCCCCTCATCCCTTCCGGGCTAGGCCTATTTTTTTGCTGGCTGAAAGCCTCCTCTGATATTTTGGCCGTCTGTCCAGCTCAGCATTCTCCGTTGTCAGCCTTGAAATTATTTATTAGGAGGAGATTAATCCTAATATAAGCATAATAGAGACTGAGGAGCCGCATCTGCTAGGCAGGATGTTCAGGGTGAGGCCTACAGATGTAGAGGGAGAGAAATATGCCTCCCCCCACCAGCCTCCAGCCAGTTACCAAGTAACTGAGATAAAACAGGATTACATACAGTACAAGCTGCAGAACAATATGCTGAGGACGGGGAATTCTCTCGGAGAAGACATATGTACGGAGGATTAGGGAACACAAGGTTGCCTGCGGTAGGGGGACCTCACACCAGAGTTATGGGCTGGGCACACCAAAAACTGGATGAAAAATGCAGAGTTGTAAATAAAAAATGCGCAAAAATCACCACCTAAAAATGTTCAGGAGGCCTTCTGGATGGACAAGAACTTTGGCCTACAGAAAACCTAAGTGGACATGTTATACAGTGAGGTCCTCTGATCTTCACTGCAGCCTTTTTTTTGCGGATCTGTGTTTTGTGGACAACAAAATACATACGGTCGCGTGCATGATCCCTGGGGGCTCATGTACACGACCGTATGTATTTTGCAGTCCGCAAAAAATACGGATGACATCGGTGTGGATTCCGTATTTTGCGGAACGGAACAGTTGGCTCCTAATAGAACAGTCCTATCCTTGGTCCACAAAACACGGATCTGCAAAAAAAAAAACAGATGACATCCATGTGACGTCTGTGTTGCATCCGTTTTTTTTTTTGTGTGGATCCACTGTAACAATGCCTGTCCTTGTCCACAAAACCAACAAGATTAGGAGAAGTTCTATTTTTTATTTTTTTTTTGAGGAATGTACGTACGGACATGGAATACACGGGGAGTCATTTCCCTTTTTTCAAGCCTCATTGAAATGAACGGTTCCGCATATGGACCTGTAAAAAAACTGAACAGAAACAGAAGAAAAAGACGTTCTTGTGCATGAGCCCTTAGAGTTCATGCACACAAGTGTATTTTTTGTCCGCATCCAGTCCCCATTTTTTGCCGGTCAGATGAGGACAAGGATAGGACTGTTCTATTATGGCCCGGATATTCTGTTCTGCAAAATGTGGAACACACACGACCGGTATCCGTGTTTTGCGAATTAGCAATTTGCGCCCAGCAAAACAGGTTACGATAGTGTGCATGAGCCCTTAGGGAGATTTCACATCACTCTGATTTTTCAATTTCTTCTGATCCATCAGAACAACTGGAACATAAAGAAAAAAAAACGGATCCTATAAAAAAAAACGGATGGTGTGCAGCCGTTTTCATCTTAGACAGAATAAAACGGTGATGTACAGTAGTACGCTGTGAACTCTCCCTTATCAGGGTGTAACCAAGGAGTGTTCATCAAAATCTTTTAAAATAATCCTTTATGAAGGTCGCTGTTATGTTATAATGTATTTCTATTACCTTTATTGCTCCCTGTTCTGGGCTGTGGTCACATGACCATGTCCATGCAGCTCTTTCTTATTTCCTGAGATGTTATGTCCATGGACGGGGCAGTGATAGGGGAGTGTGTATGTAACTAGCTGGTGGGAGGAGCTATAAACTAGCTGGGTGTTGTTATGGGCAGTGATAGGGGAGTGTCTATGCAACTATCTGGTGGGAGGAGCTATAAACTAGCTGGGTGTTGTTAGGGGCAGTGATAGAGGAGTGTCTATGTAACTAGCTGGTGGGAGGAGCTATAAACTAGCTGGGTGTTATTAGGGGCAGTGATAGGGGAGTGTCTATGTAACTATCTGGTGGGAGGAGCTATAAACTAGCTGGGTGTTGTTAGGGGCAGTGATAGGGGAGTGTCTATGTAACTATCTGGTGGGAGGAGCTATAAACTAGCTGGGTGTTGTTAGGGGCAGTGATAGGGGAGTGTCTATGTAACTAGCTGGGTGGGAGGAGCTATAATTAGCTGGGCATTGTTAGGGGCGGTGATAGGGGAGTGTCTATATAACTAGCTGGTGGGAGGAGCTATAAACTAGCTGGGCGTTGTTAGGAGGCAGTGATAGGGGAGTGTCTATGTAACTAGCTGGTGGGAGGAGCTATAAACTAGCTGTGTGTTTGGGACAATGATAGGGGAGTGTCTATGTAACTAGCTGTGGGAGGAGCTATAAACTAGCTGGGTGTTGTTAGGGGTGGTGATAGGGGAGGGTCTATGTAACTAGCTGGTGGGAGGAGCTATAAACTAGCTGTGTGTTTGGGACAGTGATAGGGGAGTGTCTATGTAACTAGCTTGGACGGAGCAGCTATAAATTAGCTGGGTGTTGTTAAGGGCAGTGCTGGAGCTGTGACAGAGGAAGGAGAAGTGCATCATAAGGTTTAGTTGGAAACAGGAACAGGAAGTCTTACATACAGGATGGAAATAAACCTGAGGGGTTGGTTTACATGGTGAAAATGGGACTGGAAAGTGCTATCTGAAAAAGAAAGCAAGGGGAACACGTATATGAGGTAAGAACTACAAGAGCAGATCTGTTACAGGCAATAGTAATCCTGGACAACCCCTTTAAGCCACTTTATTAATAATTGGTGCGTTGTAGGTGAGTGATCCTGTTACACATATTACCTAGGAACCCAAACGCTTCAAGTTTCCTTCCTGGGCCTTATAAGTACCTGATACTTGCTATCCTAGATGAATACTGTGTAATGCCTTATTTCTCCTGCAGAAGCACTGCAAGGAAATTGAATACTGGCTTCCAGGTTGTACCCCAGATAATAAGTGATCACTGGGGGTCCCACCAGCAGGCTACCCTGTGATCAGCTTATAATTGGGGCAACCACATAGCAAAAAATATATATATATGTATTTTCAACTTTAGTAGAAGAGGATTTCATACCTTGGAGGGACAGTCCCTCTTTTTGACCCAAGTCCCTCTGTCCCTCTTTTATCCTTAAATGTCCCTCTTTTTGACCTGGAGGATTAATGCATAAATGTGTATTAATAAATTTACTAAATTGCTCCTTAGTAAAGTGTTTGTATGGTTTGTACCTATAAATTAGACCAGAACTTCATTATTTGGTGCAATTTGGACCTTAAAATATCTATAATCTAATGAGTTATGTGCTAATATTTATATGGACAATGAAGCGCAAGAAAAAAATTGCCGCAGGGGCTCTAGTAATTATGCTTTGGGCGGAGTTAGAGGTGTGGCCTAGTATGAAAAAAAATTGTCGTGATACGCACTGCACACATTGTCCCTCTTTGCAATTTTCAAAAGTTGGGAGGTATGGGATTTATATTTTGAGTTTGTCTTTGGTGGAAATATAAAAACTTTTATTGTTTAGCATTATTTGTCATTATTTAATTTTGATACTAATATATAATATAATGTAAAGGGATGCCCCGGAAATATAAGTCTTCTTTTTTCCCCCCAGATACAGCGCCATTCTAGCTCCTAGGCTTGAATGGGGAAGATATACACTGCTCTTTGCCTGAGAGTGGCGCTGTTTCTGAACAAGCAAAAAAAGTGGCCTCTGTTTTCTTATCCTGGACAACCTCTGAAAGAACAAGCACATGACTAAAAAGACTAAAAAAATGGGGAAAAAATGTCTTCATGAATCGCACATTTTAGATTATGCAGAGTTTTTCATTTATCATACTAAGGTCATCAGTGGAGCGGCCCTTGTAATGTAGAGCATGCGTCATGGCGGTCTGTTTATTCCACTGGGACGTGCATGAAACAAGTTGCTCCTGCCAGGAATAATAGCAGAGGAGCTAAGAAGGAAGAGAGCAACAACCCGGCAGCAAATAAATGACGATAAAAGAGTAAAACAGCGAAGAATATTATTACTATTATTACAGATGGCCATGTGTAATACTAATACAGTGCATTCCTTTAATCCGGCATTATATACTCTAGGCCCTTGAACTAACGGCACATATACCCTACAGGGCACATGTCATGCCTCCAGGGGGTACTAATACTGTCTTAATTTAATGCATCGCATTATATAGTCTCAGCCTTGAGGGCACTTTTGCATCATTTGTTTGAGTTGGGGTTACTTGCATTAATATCCTCGGGATAGATCATCACTATCTGATCGGTGGGGGTCTAACACCCGGGACCCCTGCCGATCAGCTGTTTGAGAAGGCACCAGCACTCCCGTGAGCGCCGAGGCCTTCTCTTAGCTTTTCCTAGACCAGTGACGTCACGTTCATCGGTCACGTGGCCTTGGAGCAGCTCAGCCTCATTCAAGTATATGGGGATGAGCACGATACCAAGCTTAGTCACTGTACGATGTACGGCACTGTGCTTGGTGAGTGGAGAGAAGGCAGCGGCGCTCACAGGAGAGCCAGTACCTTCTCAAACAGCTGATCGATGGGGGTCCCGGGTGTTGGACCCCCACTGATCAGATACTGATGACCTGTCCTGAGGATAGGTCATCAGTAGTAAAATCCTGGAAAACCCCTTTAAAGAAATTTTAACATATATGGCTTATAAATATTTAGAAAAAACTGTCCAAGGGCCTAGAGATGCTGCTGTGAATCATCAACCCGAATAAACCTACCGCCTAGAAAAACTGCATCTAATAATCGTAGAGATTCTGAATTCAGGATAATGCAGTCTCCTCCGTGTAATGTTGTCCACTAACACTTGGCTGCTGTTCCTTATCTTGTACTTTTCCAGCTCCAGCGAGATTGTATAATAGCAGGGGAAAAAATCTCCTACAATGAGAGCGATGATTTCTCATTGAGCATTTGGATGTAATTCATAAAATTGTGTCTGAAGCTTCCAGTGTTTATCGTTATTACTGCCGAGACCGAAACATTGTGTCACCCATCATCCGCAATTACCGCCCCAGTCACATCGTGTTATCAGGACGGGCTTCAGGTTAGGAACAATTTACTTACTGCTGGAGTACTGTACTGCAACATTATATCTAATATCTATCTATCTATCTATCTATCTATCTATCTATCTATCTATCTATCTATCTATCTAATACAATGCAAAAAAAAGTAGCAGAACTCTGTATGCACTAAGGGAGATATGGTGAATGTGTGAAAAGGTAAAAAGCATTACTGCTATACTTACTATAGATAAAGTGGAAGCTCTTAGTGCATATAAATGATCATGAATATGTTGAGCCCATCTACGACCGACAAGGTGGCTTCCAATCAGATGGGTCCTACACTAACACAGACATGCATCCTACAAAAACAGTGCTGCTACTTTTTTTGCATTGTATTAAATAGCCATGGTAGCTTACACCTGACTCTTACCTATAGGAGGTGCTGTTCCTTTTTTTGAATAATTATATCTATCTATCTATCTATCTATCTCATATCTATCTATCTATCTATCTATCTATCTCATATCTATCTATCTATCTTCATATCTATCTATCTATCTATCTATCTATCTATCTATCTATCTATCTATCTATCTATCTATCTATCTATCTATCTATCTATCTCATATCTATCTATCTATCTATCTATCTATCATCTATCTATCTCATATTATCTATCTATCTCATATCTTTATCTCTATCTATCTATCTATCTATCTATCTATCTATCTATCTATCTATCTATCTATCTCATATCTATCTATCTATCTATCTATCTATCTGTTTATCTATCTCATATCTATCTATCTCATATCTATCTATCTGTTTATCTATCTCATATCTATCTATCTGTTTATCTATCTCATATCTATCTATCTGTTTATCTATCTCATATCTATCTATCTCATATCTATCTATCTCATATCTAAAATAGAAAAAATTCCACAGCACTACCATGAAAATGTGCTAAAAAAGCGTGTAGTTTATTTTACCACGCTTTTTTAGCACATTTTTATGGTAGTGCTGTGGAATTTTTTCTATTTTGTATAATTGGGACTTGATCACGTCCATAGCCGCTGGCACACCGTTATTTTTTTCATTTTGCTGTGCTGCTTTCATTGCTTTATTTTATATCTCATATCTATCTACCTCATATCTATCTACCTCATATCTATCTATCTATCTAGTAAAATGGCAGCACTAGAGGAAAAATAAATCCAAAAACGAAATAGGTGCATGCCTGAGGGGACTAGAGTTATCACCCAATATACAAAACAGCAAAAAAACACAGCACTCTGAAAAAATATAAAATATGCAAGAAGTTTATTCACCCATGTGGATATGCGACGTTTCAGCTCAACCTTAGAGCCTTTCTCAAGGCTCTAAGGTTGAGCTGAAACGTCGCATATCACAACAATGTACTATTATGGTGCAGGCAGGGAAAGGGTTAAACTGCCTTTTAATGATTTACTGTAGAATTGAAATGTTTTATAACGATACGTTTTAAAGATTTGTCATATATACTTAGTTTTATCACTTCTGCTTGCTGTCAGTGAATGAACACATCCTATTTCCATCTGGAGGCTGACATCTGATCCTGATCGTGTCCAACTGACTAATTTTCAGGGTTAATTACGGTATATAAGCCCCTTCTCATGTGATTATTACAACGGCATGGGTTTGGATTCAGTAGGGACACACCATCTATAGTACTGGTCCCCTCTAATGGGGCATAGACCTTTTAGGCCCCCTCAGGCCACCACAGTATGTCAGGCTGATCACATTAGTGTTGCATTTGTGCAAAATAAAAATAGTTTTCCTTGAAAACATATAACATCTGCCCGGGGTGGTTTGTGGAGTTCCCCTTTAAGACCTAAAAACTGTATGATTATATTGGCTGGTGTTCCGGGTCCTGGGAGACTTCACAGAGATGCCAGGGGGATGTGGGATAAATTGTGATCACACTTCCTTACCCGTTAATAAAGGGACACTCTGTTACCCGAGCGCCTCTCCGTACAATAATATTTGTCTGCACCGCTCACACTAACGCAGTCATTATTATTTACTGTCCTCTGGACATGTCTTGATGGTCTGAAGGACGTCATGCGGATTTCCTCAGTGCACAGCTGCCTCGCTCTTCCTTCTGTTCTTTATATCTTAGGTCTGTACTTCCCTTTCTTGGCAGCGATAACGTCTACGTGAAATGAATGTCATTGTGCCAAATAAGGAGTCATTCAGGGGCCCTCCGATCTGTACATGTAACCCGCTCCTGTGCCCAGAATGTTTTTGTACAGTTTGCTACTTCATTAAAGTCTTTAACCTTCTGTTTTCGGACACAGGTCCAGACGAAAACATCCTCAGCAGTGTGGTCAGATACGGGATTTAAAGGAGTTCTCCACCCCTGAGTGTGAGCCTGTATGTAACGATTGTCTGATGCCTCGGATTTGGCACATCTAGGAGGCCACCTTTTAAGTTATCTAGGGTTTTAACCTTTTCAGTTTTTTCATTTTTATTTTTTACGCCATAACGTTTTTATTTTCTTCATTCACATAGCTGTATAAGAGCTTTTTTTGCAGGACAAGTTGTACATGGCTCCATTTACGGTTGCATACAATGTAGTGGGAAGCAGGAAAAAATTCAAATGGGGTGGAATTATTAAGTTTTTATATAGTTTTTTGGGTTTTGTTTTTACAGCGCTCACTATGCGGTAAAACTAACCTGTTACTTTCATTCTATGGTTCAATACAATTACAATGATATCACGTATGTATAGTTTTCAGTGTGCACGTGCCATCACCCACCTCTCTTCCTGTCCACTGCTGCTGTCCCATAGACAGCAGCAGTGGACAGGAAGAGAGGTGGGAGACGAAACGTGCGCAATGCAAGCCCTGTCTGCTCATATAGCTGATTGGCGGGGGTGCCAGGTGTTGGACCCCCACCGATCTATATTGATGACCTATCCTGAAGATAGGTGATCAATAGTAAAAGGCCGGACAACCCCTTTAATTTTTTGTATACATTGCTGCATGAGGGCCGATTTTTTTTGAAGGGCAATCTGTAACTTTCATTGATACCATTTTGGGGTGTGCATGACTTTTTGATCACTTTTTGTTAAATTTTTTTGTGGTAGGTGGAGAGACCAAAAAAAGGCGAATTGACCATTTTGGCTTTTTTTTTCATTACGCCGTTTGCGATAAACGTTTTTAGATTTTAATAGTACAGGGGTTTTCGCACATGTTTATTTTTTTCAATTGTCTATGTATTTTTATTTTAATTTTGGGGAAAGGGGGATGATTTGAATTTTTTTAATATTTTTAAATACTTTTAATTTTAATAACTCTTTTTTTTTTAATTAACTTTTTAATATTAGATTGCTTCTCTTATAGACTCCAATGCATTAGCACTGGAGTCTATGGGGATTACACTGTGTTCTATGGAGCCTAGCCATAGGAGCTCCATAGGAACTAATGTGCGACAGCCTAGTATCACTCAGGATTACAGAGGCTGCCGCACATACTCTCTGGCTCCCCCGATCCTTGCAAGGGGGAGCCGGTGCGCGACCAGGAGCACGCTCCCTGTTTTTAACCTCCCAAATGCCTTGGCCACATTTGACCACAACAGAATCTGAATGGTAAAATGTATGCGATCGACATTATGGTCAATCGTATACATTTGTCCCAGGTGCCTGCTTTTTGCTAAGGGGATCTGTCACTTGTTTATGTTGCCCTTAGTTAAGACGCCATAAAACTGCTGACAGATGCCCTTTAAGTCTGTTACTCAGTCATTGCCAGCTGCCTATGATTGTGTACAGTGTCCTGGCGCTGTTTGTGTTCTGTGCTTTCTACCTGAATTGTTTGTTTACCCAATGTGAAACGATCTTGGCTTAATTTCTGGTTCTGGATTAACCCCTCGGCTGTGGATTTGGCTTCCACTGATTCTTTTTTTATACTGACTGTAGCTAGTTTCTGGATTAACCCCTCATTTGCTAAATTTGCTTCTACTGATTCTCCAGGTATTCTGATGGTGGACAGTTACGTCTGCTGTTTTTGCTCGATCTATCTCTCCTGGTTCTGAACCTGCTTGCCTACTACTCTTAATGAGTTTGTACCAGTTTTATGCTGCCTTATTCCCAGACGTAACTTGGGTACCTAGAAGCTAAATCCAAATATAACATATGGAGGGGGTGCAGCTGCAGTATGTCTCCTTCACCGGAGAGCCGCACCCTCTTCAAACAATTGATCGATGGGGGTGCCAGGAGTCGGTCCTCTACCAATCAGATACTGTATATCACACAGTGTATTGTTTTTTTAACCCCCATTATCCATGTGCATATTAGTCCACGATACCAGTATGGCAGTGATCAGTGGCTGAATGGCAGCGGCTGAATGTCTCCTTACTCAGCAGTTCTTATGATCGCTTACCGTGGTTAATCATTTCTCAGAGCAGCACTTCACATTCATGATGTCAGGGTTTTCGGTCACATGACATAGGAATGTAGCTACGTAACAGGAAACGTTTGGAATTCAGAGATAGATGAGGTAATAGGTCGAAGGTCAAGAGATTCTTTTAAACCCCCTTCCATTCCTCCATGTTCCACTCCTGACCAATTGCTCAACCGGCATGACATATTTTTTGCATTCTTGAATTTTGCAAATTTTTTCACAATTAAATACAATTCTTGATGATTTTGGAAGTTTTCTTTATTGTGGTTTTCTAATTTAAAGGGGTTGTCTCATCTCAGACAATGGGGGCTTATCGGTAGGATAGGCCCCTGTTGTCTGATGGGTACGGGTCCCACCAGTGGCACCTATATTGAGAACAGAGCCCTGAAAGTGGTGGAGGCCGCACTGAGCATAGAAACCCACCCTCCATTAATTTTCTATGGGGCCACCGAAAATAGCCGTGCACTGGCTCGGCTATTACCGTTGGGCCCATAGAAGTGAATGGGAGCATCGGCCGGTCATGCGCGGTACGCTCCCATTCACTTCTATGGGGAGAGCGGTTGATGGTGGCCGGACCAGAGTCCTCCAGCCACCACTTTGCGGGGCTCCTTTCCAGCGGTGGGATCTGCACCTATAAGACAATGGGCATATATCTTAACAATACGCCCCCATTGTCTGAGATGAGACAACCCCTTTAAGTAATCTCTAAAGGAGGACATTTGTTTTGTACTGGGAGGAACCAAGGATTTGAATGATTGTACAATTAGGAAATTGTGCCAAGATCTACAGTATTTCTTACGATTCAATAATTCATTGAGCTATTATAACACTCCTGATCTTTTAAGAGAAAAAGAGTAGGGCGTAGCTATAGGTGGTGCAGAACAGGCAAGTGGACCTTGACCATGATGCCTACGAAGGGCTGAAGTCACCTTTTCCAATGTATTATGGTAGTGCTGGGCCCTGTTATAGATTTTACACTGGGGCCCAGGAACTTTTTGTTCACCTGTGAGAGAGTGTAGAGCATCGAGAGAAGGAACGGAGACAACATACAGGCCACCTGGGACAAGTAATTAAAGGGGTTGTTCAGTGATACAAATGATTTTCAAAGGCCTAAGAATGATGTAAAATATGTTACCTCATCGCTGCCATTCCTACACTTCTCCGATCCCCCACTGGTCTCTACTTTCTGGGTCACTCAACACACAGGAAATGCCTGGTCAGCGAATCAGTGGCTGAGGCGGGTCACTGTTGCGGACAGTGATTGGCTAGTCAGGTATTAAGAAGTAGAGACCAACAGGGGATTGGTGAGTATCATTTTTAAAAAAAAGAACATTTGGAGGCTATTGAAAATATCTGTATCCGACAACCCCTTTAGTTGCTATGCCTAAAGGCAAATCCATGTAAAATACATCTTGTTACTGATGCATATCAGTTAAAGGGGCAGATCAGAATAGATCATCAATATCAGATTGGCGGGTGTCCAACTCCCGACACCCCTGCCCATCCACTGATTGAGGAGGCCACGGTGCTTTAGCGCCATCCATTGGATAGTGGCTGTGATTGATATTGCAACTTGAGCTAGGCCTAGACCAGTGATGGCTAAGGTCCGGCACTCCAGCTGTGGTGAAACTACGACACCCAGCACGCTTTGCTCATTTCTATGGAGTTCTGAGAACAGCCAAGCAAGTGTGCATCTTGAGAGTTGTAGTTTTACCACAGCTGGAATGCCGGAGGCTAGCCATCACTGGCCTAGGCCATGTGACAAATAAATGTGATGTCACAAGCCTAGGAAGAGGCCATGGTGTTCACTGGAAAGCCATGGTCTCTTAAAACACCTGAACAGATGGGGTGGCAGAAGTTGGACCCCCACCGATCTGATATTGATGACCTATCCTGAGGATAGGTCATCAGTATGAAAATCTCGTACAACCCCTTTCAGGATACAAGTGTGAGCTCAGAACCTCCCAATTCCTAACCCTAGCAAGTTCTTAGTGTCTGCACTTTTTCATTGTTCATTGAATATATGGCTGAACTTCTTTTGGTCACTTTTTCAAAATGGCCGTTACAATTGCATAGAAAAGTGTCAATATATCTGTAAGTACATAAATGACAATGACCAAACTTCTTCTGCTTCTCGTAGCTTCTGATTTAACAATATAGGAAATCCCCTTTAAGGCTATTGTCATGCCTTCGTAATAGATAAATAATAGACCTCAGCTCTATTTATTACAATTTCTTTACCTTTGTGGATTTCATGGTCATCAGATTAATCCATCTACAAAGCCTGAAGATCTCTTAGCAGAGGCCTTTCCAGTTCCGATGTCTAGAAGTTTGTGACATATTAGATTATGCCATAGGAATGCAGGAAACATTAGGAATTTGAGACAACATAGGGAAATAGGTCGGAGGTCAAGAGACTTTTCTCAATCACCCCACGTTCCTATGCAATTGTTCCAAATAGCCCCTATAGCCACAACATATTTTTGTATCCCTCTTGGAATTTCCAACGTAAACAACAATTTTAGATTATTTTTGGAGCTTTTCCAGCAATTGACAAGATTTCTCATAGTTGTTGTTTTTTCTTTTATTTAAGTAGCTTCGAAAAGGACATTCCTTCACTCCAAGGAAAAAACAATGGACGGCGGAATGCATTACCCCAAATGGAAAACCCTGTCCAGTCAGCAGAGGCCGGTGCTCATCCTGGAATACTTTACTACAAAGCCCTTAGTTATTCCTTCAATTCCTTGAAACTTATTTTTTTAGCCCTAACCAAATTCTTGCATCGTGTAGACATGGCTGCGATCAATCAACAAATGGGCATAAAAATGATGGTTTTTCAGAACCACATCTCCACATGTAAACAGTGCTAACGATCATTCATCCCCATACAGTACGATCATTACTCCAACAAGTACTACAAGTGCCAATCAGCATGCTAGATCGTCGATTGCCACGTGTTTATGGGAAGATTATCTGCCCATGCAAATGGATCCGACGGCTAGTTTCACATCTACGGCACAGCTCTCTGGCAGGCTGTTCTGGCAGAGAACAGGCTTCTGGAGTTCTTCGGATATGGCATTGCCAGATAGTGCCCTCTGCCCATCGGACTCCATTGACTATAATGGGATCTGGTGGAGATCCAGCTGCTCTCCGGACAAAAAAATGCAAAGGTTTTTGTCAGGCCAATACCCGGCATTCTTTGCCGGAACAGCCTGCTGGACAGCTGTGCTGCACATGTGATAGTAGCCTAAGGCTGCTCCTATACATGTGTGTGTATATATATATATACACATGTGTCCTGAATGGGAAGAGGGGAAAAAAGCCGCTGCCAGAAGAGGCTCCTGTTTATCTCCTGTGGAACAAAGGGATCAGGCATCAGGAGAGAGTTGGGAGACCCCCATACATAGATGATTTTCTGGTCCTGCCGAAACTGGCTGGTCTGTCTGACATTTATCTAATGAGTACTGTATATCTTGCTTTAGTGCCAATGGAAATTTACAGATCCCCATTTCATTCAGTGTTACTTAAAGGGCATCTGTCAGCAGATTTGTACCTATGACACTGGCTGACCTGTTACATGTGCACTTGGCAGCTGAAGACATCTGTGTTGGTCCCATGTTCATATGTGTCCGCATTGCCCACATATGTGCCCTCTGCACATTGATTGATAGGACCAGGCAGTGTAAACGTGATCACTCCAGGTCTTGTCAATCAACGTGCAGAGGGAGCAGCAGTTGCAGAGAGAGCTGAGCCTCTAGGTGTAATGGTAACGCCCCTGTCGCTCCTAGAGGCTCATTTGCAAATATTAAAACATCATTTTTCTCAGCAGTGTGGACACATATGAACATGGGACCAACACAGATGTCTTCAGCTGCCAAGTGCACATGTAACAGGTCAGCCAGTGTCATAGGGACAAATCTGCTGACAGATGTCCTTTAATCACTTCAGGATGGGGCCAATTTTTTCTTTTTTTAAGTAGTAAAAGATCATTAACAACTATATAAATGTGCTATTGCTCTAATGGTAATGCCCCACAGAATAAGGTCATGTCTTTTTTAGCTGCCCCGATTCTCAGTATGGGTGTTCCAGCGGTCAGACCCTCAGCGGTCCCACATGGAACCAGTAACATGGTAGCGGTGTCCTGTGCCGTGTATAACATCTGAGATACTAACGTCCTCTGTGCAGCCTCATACAACATGAACAGACAGGACGCTACACACAGTTACTGCTGCCGGCAGAATAAAGTGCTGATTATGGCGGCTGGCTGCAGATATGTGAGGAATGCAGTTATCTTCAGCACCTACACATGGCCACATTGTAATCTCCGAGATCTCTGTGTATCACATTGGGAAGTATTAGTATTTCTTCCCAAGATCCCTGAGAACTATATCAAAAACATATGAAAGTATTTACGTAGACTATCTATCTACATATCTATCTATCATCTATCTATCATCTATCTATCATCTATCTATCTTGACAACTGTACCATAAGGACCCATATACCTGTGTGTCCACCACATGACCATGGCAGCTTTTTATCCACTGCATATAAACTGTGAAGGCTCCTACTCAGTGACAGGAAGCAGTGATCTTGAAAGCCATGAGGAACAGAAAGTATATTGGGATATAGTACAGCTACTGATTATTTGTTGAATGTGCAGCCTTACACCACTACAGATGGATAAGATTCCACGTATCGAGTGGTTATCTGTGGAAAGCCCTTTCTGAACGTTGTGAGATGTCTTCATCCATGGTAATTGATCTGCCTGATCCCTGACACAGATATCTCCATCATCTGGAAGACTTTGCGTCTATTCATAGTATGCAATGTAACAAAGGCTAGACTGTTCTACATGAGATACGTTATCAGTATCTTTACCTGACTGTCGAGGTGTAATAATCTCCAAATGTAGGCTCCATATGTTCAGGTTAGCATCACGGCACATCATGGTGCCAGGTAAGGCATGCTGAGGGTCACCGCCAGGACAGTGGTAGGTGTCAGTCTACCTGTGAATTGATAATTAGTACGAAATTTACACTCCTGTGGTATACGTGCCAGAGAAAAAATGTGGTATTATTTACCCCTTAAAGAGCTTTTCCTATACTAGACATGTATGGAAAAAGGGGTACCCCCGAACCCCACTGTGCATGTGCAGTATCGCAGAACAGGGTCACTGGAAAGGGTAAATGGTTGTAATTTTATGTTGCTAAGTGAAATGTTGTGATTTACTGTACTTGTATACTTAATAGTACTGTATTGACAGGTAAGAGTTATCCACTTTGGCTCACCCCCTTAGGTTGCAAGGAGATGGACCTGGGTCCGCCCCTGGTTGGTGGGTAGTGAGAGTCTAGCTGAAGGACCTACTTGTGCAAGCTCCTTTATCAAAAGTACTTCAAAGAGAGAGAGAAAGAAGAAGTTAGAAGGTCCAGAATCCAAAGGCGATGCATTGGAGTCAGACAGCAAGGTATTGTGCATGTTTATGGCAGAGAGATGTTGCTGATGTGAGAGGGAACGTTGCTAGCGCACCCTTTCACACCTTGAGACAGTTTGACAAGCCATATCTTAAATCTGTGCTCCTCAGCCCGGGAATCACAGAAACATTCACAAGGAACCTTAGAGAGACAGAGGGAAGGACTACTACAACTACCATCATTGATGCCATCAGTACACAGCTATTTAGGGAAGAATTGCACTGTGATCTATTCTGCACTTTAGTAAAGAGTAGGCCTGGTTACTGACTCCATCATCAGCCAGACACTTCATCCACTCTCCTGCATTGCACCCGGCCACAGCACTTATGGCACCCCAAGACCAGGATGTTCCCTGAGGGAAGAAGAGGTGTGTCCTCCAGTCCAGGATTTGCAGGGGCTATTGCCACCAACATAGCAACGGGACACCTCCTCATCCTCCGCTCCCCTCTCCTGAGCTGGCTGAGACATGTCAAGGCAGGTGGAAGAAGCCACAGCTCTACAGTCTCCTCCCGGAGGTAGAATCGTGATCAAGGAACCACATGATAAGTGGGAGTCTCTAAAGTATCTCAACATCAACTGAAGTTGTTTAGGTGTTTTACTTACCACTTATCCAAGTGACTTTCTTAGTGAATCTATATGATAGGAAATTGTATCCAGCATTTACACCCTTCTGCAGAATTCAATATCCAGGACGGCCATTCTGATGAATGGTGATATATCTACAAGAGTTCAATCCAGCAGATTTAGGCTTATATCTACATGACGCACTCAGTGTCAGTCTAATGTCCTTCTTGGTGATGGAAGGAAAAGGTGGAAAGTGGCACATAAGTTCTTATAGATTTCAAATTGGATCAAAGGCAATTGCCTAGGTCCCATTTCTCTATCGATGAGACCCCAGGGAAAGTGTAAGGAGGGCAACCTTCTCTTTGTGTATGGTATATAACTCTATCTTGTTGATATCTGTATGGGGTTGCTGAATGGGGGCGCATGGCATCCTATGTTCCTCTACCTTATGGGTTCTATTGCTCTGTGGAGCAGGACTGTCAGTGAAAACGTTGCCACCCAGTTGTTTGGACAAAGAAGATTGCCTAGATTCGGTATACAGTGCAGTTCCTGCAACTCTCATTGAGGCTGCCCTATATAAGAGGAAGAGGAAGCCCTCACAGAACCAAGCCCCAGAGTATGTGGTTACTGGCATGAGTGATGTTGGGTATATATATATATATATATATATATATATATATAGTACAGACCAAAAGTTTGGACACACCTTCTCATTCAAAGAGTTTTCTGTATTTTCATGACTATGAAAATTGTAGATTCACACTGAAGGCATCAAAACTATGAATTAACACATGTGGAATTATATACTTAACAAAAAAGTGTGAAACAACTGTAAATATGTCTTATATTCTAGGTTCTTCAAAGTAGCCACCTTTTGCTTTGATTACTGCTTTGCACACTCTTGGCATTCTCATGATGAGCTTCAAGAGGAAGTCACCTGAAATGGTTTTCACTTCACAGGTGTGCCCTGTCAGGTTTAATAAGTGGGATTTCTTACCTTATAAATGGGATTGGGACCATGAGTTGTGTTGGGCAGAAGTCAGGTGGATACACAGCTGATAGTCCTACTGAATAGACTGTTAGAATGTGTATTATGGCAAGAAAAAAGCAGCTAAGTAAAGAAAAACGAGTGGCCATCATTACTTTAAGAAATGAAGGTCAGTCAGTCCAAAAATTGGGAAAACTTTGAAAGTGTCCCCAAGTGCAGTCGCAAAAACCATCAAGCGCTACAAAGAAACTGGCTAACATGAGGACCGCCCCAGGAAAGGAAGACCAAGAGTCACCTCTGCTGCGGAGGATAAGTTCATCCGAGTCACCAGCCTCAGAAATCTCAGGTTAACAGCAGCTCAGATTAGAGACCAGGTCAATGCCACACAGAGTTCTAGCAGCAGACACATCTCTACAACAACTGTTAAGAGGAGACTTTGCAGCAGGCCTTCATGGTAAAATAGCTGCTAGGAAACCACTGCTAAGGACAGGCAACAAGCAGAAGAGACTTGTTTGGGCTAAAGAACACAAGGAATGAACATTAGACCAGTGGGAATCTGTGCTTTGGTCTGATGAGTCCAAATTTGAGATCTTTGCTTTCAACCACTGTGTCTTTGTGCGACGCAGAAAAGATGAACGGATGGACTCTACATGCCTGGTTCCCACCGTGAAGCATGGAGGAGGAGGTGTGATGATGTGGGGGTGCTTTGCTGGTGACACTGTTGGGGATTTATTCAAAATTGAAGGCATACTGAACCAGCATGGCTACCACAGCATCTTGCAGCGGCATGCTATTCCATCCGGTTTGCGTTTAGTTGGACCATCATTTATTTATCAACAGGACAATGACCCCAAACACACCTCCAGGCTGTGTAAGGGCTATTTGACCAAGAAGGAGAGTGATGGGGTGCTACGCCAGATGACCTGGCCTCCACAGTCAGCAGACCTGAACCCAATCGAGATGGTGAAGGCAAAAGGGCCAACAAGTGCTAAGCATCTCTGGGAACTCCTTCAAGACTGTTGGAATACCATTTCAGGTGACTACCTATTGAAGCTCATCAAGAGAATGCCAAGAGTGTGCAAAGCAGTAATCAAAGCAAAAGGTGGTTAATTTGAAGAATCTAGAATATAAGACATATTTTCAGTTGTTTCACACTTTTTTGTTAAGTATATAATTCCACATGTGTTAATTCATAATTTTGATGCCTTCAGTGTGAATCTACAATTTTCATAGTTATGAAAATACAGAAAACTCTTTGAATGAGAAGGTGTGTCCAAACTTTTGGTCTGTACTGTATATACAAAATAGCCAGTGACCCCACCCGACCCATTGGTCCAAGTACTTAGTTGCCAGTTAAAATAACTGTCCAGTTTATAAAGTCCACTTTCATACAGTCTATTAGGTATTCTGAGTTAATAGAGGTGGGGGTCCCCTTTTCAGTACTCTCATCTCTTGGTTAGAGTGTAGGCCAGTAACAAACCTCTCACCCTAGAGGACCTGTCCTGTCTTTTATTACACAGACAGCCCAATGATTTTAATGGGCACTGTGTAATGCTTCAGTTTCCCTGTGGTGGCGCTGCAGGGAAATTGAATCCTTGCTGCCAGGTTTCACCAGGGATCACAGCTGATCACCAGGGGGACACTTTGTAACCAGCTATTGTCAAAGGTCCCTTCTAAAGAAGTAGGGACTGGCCAAAGTGCAGAACTCCTTTAATCCCTTACAGGGGTTACCCCATGATTAAGGTGAAAAATGAAAATCAGCCATTGTATAGTACATGACAATCTCTTTCTAACACAGCTAGAACCAGCCCTGTACCTCACATGGATCCAGAGATCTCCACATTCATGGCTTTGCTTTGCTTGCATGTTACTTTACATGGTAATAACTTTGGAATGTTTTTTCTTATATAGAAATGATTTTAAGATAATTTTTTTGTGACACATCATACTTGTTAGTGGTGAATTTTACCGTATATGTTTTGTTAATATTACAGCATTTATTAAAAATAAAAAAAATTGAAATTTATAAAAAATTTGCCAAAATTGCAATTTTCTAAACTTGAATTTCTGCGCTTTTAGGGTAGGTAGCCACAGCTCACAAAATAGGTAATATAATTAATATTTGTCCACTTTATGTTGGCAGCATTGTTCAATCGTATTGTTATTTTTTTGAGAAGTTAAAAGGCTTAGCAGCAATTTTAGGAATTTTTAGGAAAATTTCCAAATCCTGTATTTTTAGAGGACGATTCAGTTCTGAAGTGGCTTTGAGAGGTCTATAGATTAGAACCCCACATACAGTACAGACCAAAAGTTTGGACACACCTTCTCATTCAAAGAGTTTTCTGTATTTTCATGACTATGAAAATTGTAGATTCACACTGAAGGCATCAAAACTATGAATTAACACATGTGGAATTATATACTTAACAAAAAAGTGTGAAACAACTGAAAATATGTCTTATATTCTAGGTTCTTCAAAGTAGCCACCTTTTGCTTTGATTACTGCTTTGCACACTCTTGGCATTCTCTTGATGAGCTTCAAGAGGTAGTCACCTGAAATGGTATTCCAACAGTCTTGAAGGAGTTCCCAGAGATGCTTAGCACTTGTTGGCCTTTTTGCCTTCACTCTGCGGTCCAGTTCACCCCAAACCATCTCGATTGGGTTCAGGTCTGGTGACTGTGGAGGCCAGGTCATCTGGCGTAGCACCCCATCACTCTCCTTCTTTGTCAAATAGCCCTTACACAGCCTGGAGGTGTGTTTGGGGTCATTGTCCTGTTGATAAATAAATGATGGTCCAACTAAACGCAAACCGGATGGAATAGCATGCCGCTGCAAGATGCTGTGGTAGCCATGCTGGTTCAGTATGCCTTCAATTTTGAATAAATCCCCAACAGTGTCACCAGCAAAGCACCCCCACACCATCACACCTCCATGCTTCATGGTGGGAACCAGGCATGTAGAGTCCATCCGTTCACCTTTTCTGCGTCGCACAAAGACACAGTGGTTGGAAGCAAAGATCTCAAATTTGGACTCATCAGACCAAAGCACAGATTTCCACTGGTCTAATGTCCATTCCTTGTGTTCTTTAGCCCAAACAAGTCTCTTCTGCTTGTTGCCTGTCCTTAGCAGTGGTTTCCTAGCGGCTATTTTACCATGAAGGCCTGCTGCACACAGTCTCCTCTTAACAGTTGTTGTAGAGATGTGTCTGCTGCTAGAACTCTGTGTGGCATTGACCTGGTCTCTAATCTGAGCTGCTGTTAACCTGCGATTTCTGAGGCTGGTGACTCGGATGAACTTATCCTCCGCAGCAGAGGTGACTCTTGGTCTTCCTTTCCTGGGGCGGTCCTCATGTGAGCCAGTTTCTTTGTAGCGCTTGATGGTTTTTGCGACTGCACTTGGGGACACTTTCAAAGTTTTCCCAATTTTTTGGACTGACTGACCTTCATTTCTTAAAGTAATGATGGCCACTCGTTTTTCTTTACTTAGCTGCTTTTTTTCTAGCCATAATACAAATTCTAACAGTCTATTCAGTAGGACTATCAGCTGTGTATCCTCCTGACTTCTGCCCAACACAACTCATGGTCCCAACAACCTGACAGGGCACACCGGTGAAGTGAAAACCATTTCAGGTGACTACCTCTTGAAGCTCATCATGAGAATACCAAGAGTGTGCAAAGCAGTAATCAAAGCAAAAGGTGGCTACTTTGAAGAACCTAGAATATAAGACATATTTTCAGTTGTTTCACACTTTTTTGTTAAGTATATAATTCCACATGTGTTAATTCATAGTTTTGATGCCTTCAGTGTGAATCTACAATTTTCATAGTCATGAAAATACAGAAAACTCTTTGAATGAGAAGGTGTGTCCAAACTTTTGGTCTGTACTGTAAATCACCGCATTTTAAAAACTGCACGCCTCAAAGTGATCAAAATTTAATTTAGGAAGTTTGTTAAACCTTAAAGGGTTTATCCAATACATTAAACTGCCCCCCCCCCATATGTCGGACCCCTCACACGGAATATACTTATCCCGCTCCCCGCGCAGCTCCTGGTCCCCGCACTGCTGTTGCTGCTTCTCCCCATGCGCAGATGAAAACATCCGGTGTCGGAGGGGGGGGGGGGAGCAGCCAATGGCAGGCGGGGACGAACTTCCCTAGAATCACTTGATCCCACACAGCGCTTGTCAAGGGAGAAATACAAAAAATCATGGCTCTCAAATTATGGCTATACCAAATTGTTGTGGATGTACAAACCTTCAGAGTAATGCTAACATGTCATACAGCAAACTGTTGTTAAAAAAAGTAACCCAAAAAACAAAACCCTAAATTTTGCTAAATTACTGTTATTTTTTCATTCCCACAAAAAATGAATAAAGTTTTTCAATACATTGTATGTAAGATACCACTCGTCCCACAAAAATACTGTCTCAGATCACTAGAAGATTTACAATCAACCCTTTCACTACCCTAGCCCACCAGGGATTTTAAAGATAGAAATGAACATCTCATAAATAGCTGGACTATGGCAGCTTGAAATTATCTAACCCGATTCTCCTTCAAGGGCAACAAAATAGAAACAAAAACAGCGTATTCTTGGATGAAATCGTCATTGTTCCGCAAGATCTCATTTCCTTGGCAGACAACAATACGTCTCATTTGTCAGGAAGCTGAGATAAGTCGGGGAGAGTCATGCTGAGTTATAAAGAGCAAAAAAATTATCAACAGAAGAATATTACAGAGCAGCGGCTTATCTGTCTCTGCACCAACAGGACGGGACTATTATTGACGAGGAGGATAACCAATGAACCCAGAATCTTTGAGCCATATATATTTTTTAAAGTGCGGGCCTTCTACAGGGACCATTGATTTCAGAGCAAAGAAATTTTACTTCATTGCTATCCTGAAAGGTTCTTTACTTTTTCATGTTTTCCAGCATTATATAACTGTATTAAGAAAGATTCTACAATTTTCCAATATACACTACTCACAAAAAGTTAGTGATATTTGGCTTGTGAGTGAAAATTCAGGATGAACCTAAAATGCAATCTAATCTTTACAGGTGAACTTAATGTGACCTTCTCTAAACTTCTGAATGCACATGTCCAGCTGTTTAATGTGTCATCACTTTTTGCACAACTTACTGTTCTCTAACAAGGAGCTTAACTTCAAAATTCACAACAGGTGTTTGATCCATGAATAGCCCAATAAATTTCCTGGTTCAATTAGAATTTGTATTTAAACAGTCCTCCTCATCATGCTGTTCACATTTTGACATCATGAGACCAAGACAACACCTAACAATTGATCAACAGTACCTCGCCATTGTGAGGCTTCAAGCGGGAAGTTCTCAGACAGAAGTGGTCACTGAGCTTAGAGTGTCATCAGCAGGTTGTAGCAGATACAGAGAGGCTGGAAGAGTCACAGAAAGGCATAGAAGTGGACGTCCTTGGCCCACATACCACACTGATGATAGCTTCATTGTGAACAATGCCCTGCAGAACCAGATGATGAATGCCACACAACTCCAGGCACATTTAAGGGAGGTGAGAGGCACCCAAGTGTTACGACAAACCATTCCAAACCGTTTACATCAGCGTGGTCTGTGTGCTAGATGACCTGCAAGGGTACTTGACCACAGGTGTCATCGTCTTGCATGGGCCAGGAAGCATCTACGCTGGATGAGGGACCAGTGGGCCTCAGTGCTGTTCATTGATGAAAGTCGATTCACACTGAGCAGAATGATGGCTGCCAACAATGTTGGAGACTTGACGGAGAGCACTATGCATCAGCCACTGTTGTCACCAGACGAACCTTGCTGGTGGTGTTACAGTGTGGGCAGGTGTGTCTAGTC
This sequence comes from Rhinella marina, assembly GCA_900303285.1. Classification (NCBI taxonomy): domain Eukaryota; kingdom Metazoa; phylum Chordata; class Amphibia; order Anura; family Bufonidae; genus Rhinella; species Rhinella marina. Next base: position 315,373 of record ONZH01006150.1, on the reverse strand, counting down.
AATACAAAACTGCCCTGCACTTTGTGAATGGTACAGTGACGAGTCCATACTACCTGAATAACATCATTAATCCAGCCATTGTGCCTCTGCATGAACAACACAGGCCTAATTTAATCTTTATGGACCACAATGCACCAGTGCATCAAGGTCGCATCATTGGGGAACAGCTGCTGGAGAGTGGGGTGCCTCAAATGGAGTGGCCTGCACCTTCTCCAGACCTAAATCCCATTGAAAATCTATGGGATCAGCTGAGTCATCGTGTAGAGGCTCATAACTCTGTACACCAGAACCTCAATGACCTGAGGGCCGCCCTTCAAGAAGAGTGGGATGCCATGCCATGCCTGAGACAGTGTTGTCAAGCTGTAATTGATGCTCAAGGCCACATGACAAGTTACTGAGACATTGACATTTTTGTGGGGGTATACCCACCACTGTTGTTGGCTTTTGTTTCAATAAATCGTTTGAGAAGAGGAAATCATCTTTGTTTTCCATAAATTTCACCCAAAAGCCAAATATCCCTAACTTTTTGTGATTAGAGTATTTTAATTCCTCACAGTTGTCAAGAAAACTGCTTGCTAACCATGAATGGGAACATCAAGAAACTCTGCTGTGGGAGTAACTTGGTTGCCAGGAACGTGTGTCTGCATTCTGCACTACTTTAACCAGCATTTTTAATGGTATTTGCAATGGAGTGTCATGAACGTTCCTGCATCAGGTTGCAGGCGTTTGGCTAGGCTTTCAAAAGTGACATAATTTGACATGTTTTCCTCTTGGTTTGGTTGCTGTTTACCACACCCCTTCCCCTCAGCTGTTGTGGGTGTGGTGATTCTCTTTCCCCTATTTATCCCTTCCTCTCCCTGTATTCCTTGCGGTTTATACTTTCTGCTTACTTTGTTGTGTGTGGTGTTGTTCTCGGCTGAGATCCGGTCACTGCAATATCTGCATTAAGATAAGTGTCATTTTCCCTATTGTATTTATCCTACTTTTCCCTGTTGTGGTTTTGCCTTCTGGAGTCTCCTGTTCATCCGTCCTCTTGGAGGAATGGGTTGACTCTTTCCTCTGTCACTAGCTGTAGGATTCTATAGGGTGAGTTTGTCATTAGGTTCCTGTGTATGAACTCTCCTACCACTGAGGCCTGTTCATACTGGTAGTCAGTCAGGGCCTAGTTTCAGGGTTCCCTGCAGGAGGTGACCGTTTCCCTTGTTTGGTCTTTTCCCTTCCCTCTTACGCTTGGTATGGCTATGCCCTCCACACCAGAGCATGACATGGAGCCTCCAAAACCAATGTGAACGTACCCTGTGTTCTCTTCTGTAGACTATAGAACAGCTAAGGTAGGATCACATCACCGTAATGGGGACACTGAGACTGATAATGGGGTTCTCTTTGTCATTTTAGGGGTGTACTCTTGGTAGCACTGTTTATTAGGGTGCTTTTTGACAGAAAATGTGTTTGATGGGACTTAGGCTGGTGCACATTTAGGTGGTACTTCTTATGGGCACCTATAGGCTGGCACTGTATATGGAGGCACAGACTCATAATGGGCCTTTGTTTTGTATTTTTGAGGTGCACTCTCTGGGTAGCACTATTTATGGAGACAGACTGATAATGGGGCATTCTTTGTCATTTTAGGGGTGCACTCTTTAGCTGCCACTGTTTATTAGGGCACTTTCTTACACATTATGTTTATGTGATACTCTTTGGTTGGCACTATTAATGGGGTACTCTCTGCTTGGTGCTGTTTATGGTGGCACTCAGTGTCTGGCATTGTTTGAGGGGACACTCTTGGACCATTAATGGGGCTCTGTTTGCTGAAGTCTTTATAGGTGCATTATCTGGTTGGCACTGTTTATGGGGACACTTTATAGCGATGTTTTTGAGGGAACTCAGGCTGGCATTGTTAATGGTGCACTCTTTGATGGTACTATTTACGGAGCACTCAGTGACTGGCACTGTTTATGGGGAAACAGAGAATAGTGATGGGGTCCTCTTTGGCATTTTTATGGATGCACCCTCAGGCAAACCATGCTGATGGCACTGTTTATAGGGGCACTTATTTGCAGGCAATGTTTATGTGGGACTCTTTAGCTGGCATTATTATTGGGGCACTCTCTGGATGGCACTTTTTAGGGAGACACTTTATGGCAGACAGAGTTTATGAAGGGGCTCTTTGGTTGGCACTGTTATTGGGGGACGCTCTGGTTGATACTGTTTATGGAGACACTCTGAGTCTAATGATGGGGTTTTCTTTGGTATATTTAGGGGTGCACTCTCAGGTAGACAATGCTCATGAATGAATTCTCTATTTGGCACTCTTTATGGGGGCACTTATTTTCAGGCACTGTTTATGTGGGACTCTTTATCTGCCAGTATTATTGGGGCACTCTCTGGCTGGCACTTTTTAAGACACTTAATGGCGGGTAGTGTTTATGAGGGGACTTTCTGGGTTGGCAATGTTATTGGGGTACTCTCTGGTCGGTACTGTTTATGGGGACACTCAGTGGCTGGCATTGTTTATGGTGACATTCTAGGACTGTTAATTGGGGCTATGTTAATGGATGTTGGTGGATTGATACAATTTTTTATACATCTGTGCCCGCCGTGTCATAAACAGAGCACATGTATATTCTTACTGACTTCTTTATCCGGACGATTTAGGTCACTCTTGTGTACATTGACGTTTGGAACTTTAAGCATCTGCAGTCACTAAGTGGTTAAATTCACAGCACCCCACAAGGGATGCCTCCACTTAATTGCAGCAATGTTCTGTCCTGCAGACCAGTATCTCCCTGGGCCGGGCTCATGATATGTAATAGGAATTATTAGTAGTACACAGCAGGATAATGAAGTTACAGTGCGGTGACTCATCCGTGTGCCATGTACAGCCGCCATGTACAGGCAAGTAATTGGAATAAATCTGTACATTGCTGCAGTCTTTATCCACCATCTGGATCTCCTCATCATAATCATATCTAATACCTGCAAGAATAGTTCAGAGGAACAGAAACTGCAACAGAATGAAGAAGATCAGAGTCACCCGTCCAGATGTTCTTCTGGCTGCAGGGATATATAGTATGTTAGGATGGGGTTTTATTTATGTGGGAACTCTCTGCTTGGCTTTATGTATGGGGTCGCTATATGGCTGGCACTGTGTACAGGGTCACTTTCTGTCTGGCACTGTGTATGGAGTCACTCTGTCTGGCACTATGTATAGTGTTCCTTTCTGGCTGGCACTGTGTATGGGGTGACTTCTAGCTGACACTGTATATAGCGTCACTTTCTGGCTGCCATGTTGTACGGAGTCACTTTCTGGTTGAAACTGTGGGATTACTCAATGCATGGCACTGTGTATGGGGTCACGCTATGCCTAGCACTGTGAATGGGATCACTCAATGCATGGCACTGTGTATGGGGTCATGGCACTGTGTATGGGGTCACTCAATGCATGGCACTGTGTATGGGGTCATGCTATGCCTAGCACTGTGAATGGGATCACTCAATGCATGGCACTGTGTATGGGGTCACGCTATGCCTAGCACTGTGAATGGGATCACTCAATGCATGGCACTGTGTATGGGGTCACGCTATGCCTAGCACTGTGAATGGGATCACTCAATGCATGGCACTGTGTATGGGGTCATGCTATGCCTAGCACTGTGTATGGGGTCACTCTGTGCATGGCACTGTGTATGGGGTCACGCTATGCCTAGCACTGTGAATGGGATCACTCAATGCATGGCACTGTGTATGGGGTCACGCTATGCCTAGCACTGTGAATGGGATCACTCAATGCATGGCACTGTGTATGGGGTCATGCTATGCCTAGCACTGTGTATGGGGTCACTCAATGCATGGCACTGTGTATGGGGTCATGCTATGCCTAGCACTGTGAATGGGATCACTCAATGCATGGCACTGTGTATGGGGTCACGCTATGCCTAGCACTGTGAATGGGATCACTCAATGCATGGCACTGTGTATGGGGTCATGCTATGCCTAGCACTGTGTATGGGGTCACTCAATGCATGGCACTGTGTATGGGATCACTCAATGCATGGCACTGTGTATGGGGTCATGCTATGCCTAGCACTGTGAATGGGGTCACTCTGTGAATGGCACTGTGTATGGGGTCACGCTATGCCTTGCACTGTGTATGGGGTCACTCTATGCATGGCACTGTGTATGGGGTCACGCTATGCCTAGCACTGTGTATGGGGTCACGCTATGGCCTAGCACTGTGTATGGGGTCACTCTGTGCATGGCACTGTGTATGGGGTCACGCTATGCCTAGCACTGTGTATGGGGTCACTCTGTGAATGGCACTGTGTATGGGGTCACGCTATGCCTAGCACTGTGTATGGGGTCACTCTGTGCATGGCACTGTGTATGGGGTCACTCTATGCCTTGCACTGTGTATGGGGTCACTCTATGCCTTGCACTGTGTATGGGGTCACTCTATACATGGCACTGTGTATGGGGTCACGCTATGCCCAGCACTGTGTATGGGGTCACGCTATGCCTAGCACTGTGTATGGGGTCACTCTATGCCTAGCACTGTGTATGGGGTCACTCTATGCATGGCACTGTGTATGGGGTCACGCTATGCCTTGCACTGTGTATGGGGTCACTCTATGCCTTGCACTATGTATGGGGTCACTCTGTGCATGGCACTGTGTATGGGGTCACGCTATGCCTAGCACTGTGTATGGGGTCACTCTATGCATGGCACTGTGTATGGGGTCACCCTATGCCTTGCACTGTGTATGGGGTCACTCTATACATGGCACTGTGTATGGGGTCACGCTATGCCTAGCACTGTGTATGGGGTCACTCTATACATGGCACTGTGTATGGGGTCACGCTATGCCTTGCACTGTGTATGGGGTCACTCTATGCATGGCACTGTGTATGGGGTCACGCTATGCCTTGCACTGTGTATGGGGTCACTCTATGCATGGCACTGTGTATGGGGTCACGCTATGCCTAGCACTGTGTATGGGGTCACTCTATACATGGCACTGTGTATGGGGTCACGCTATGCCTTGCACTGTGTATGGGGTCACTCTATGCATGGCACTGTGTATGGTGGGGTCACGCTATGCCTTGCACTGTGTATGGGGTCACTCTATGCATGGCACTGTGTATGGGGTCACTCTATACATGGCACTGTGTATGGTGCCTTATCTAACTCAGGGTAGGGCAACATTTTTGCTGCAGATTTTTCCCAAATCTGCAGGTGTCACATGTGGATTTGTTACGCATTTTGCTGCTGATTTGTCACAGAATTCATCCGGTGCCTTGCAAACAGATAAATCCAAAAATGAGTGCCGTTCTGAGGTATAGTAGCACCCCATACATCTTTATGGGCTTCACGTTACAGCTCACGTGCAGCAGGCAGTACAATCCGCAAAATACAAATCTAGCTCTGCTACATCTGCACAAAACGTACATTTTCCACTTTAGTTCTGCTTTCCGCTGGCAGAACATTTCAGGATCTGATGTTACATCCATTTTGCATTCACCAGTCTGAGATTTCCCTTGCAGCACCAGTTAGCGGTTTATGAGGCTCACGTCGTTTCACTTGTGGTTTATGAGCGCATTCGTTGTATAATGAAATGAAAGAGGAGAAGTCTAGAGAACACACAATATTAGGGATCGGAAACCTTGACAGATACACGTCAGGGAACTGCATGTACCAGGTGGAGGGATCAGATGCAAGAAAATTAGCCCCCGTGCACTAAGGCTGGGGATACATGGCGACTGCTTCCAAAGATCGTGTGTAGTAGTGCAGCCTCACAACATAAGGGGTCACAGAGTGAGTTGTAGGTTTCCGACAGGGGTGCACCTAGCCTTTCTGCTGCCTGAGGCGAAAACTGAAACGGCGTCCCCTCCCCAATACACCGGAATGACAGAAAACCCAACACTTCTGGATTTTTTTGCAATTCTAGGGTCATGGTTGTGGTAACTTGTCGCGCTGTGACCCCATTGACTTCCATTATATTGTGAGGCTGCACTACTATGGCCAAAGTCACTGTGTAGCCTCAGCCTTATGGCACCCTGAAATCCCTATAGTCCATCAAGCTCAGGACCACCACAAAGTGTGACTATGATGTCCACACGCCAGTGATCTCATCCTAGCATCAAGCTTTCAGGACAGAAACGGATAGCTATATACTTTGTGTTGGGGCGTGCCAAGAGTTCCCCGATAGATGCCTGGTCTTTTGTTCTCAGGGGAAATAAGAAGTGTCTGGCAGCAGCTTGGTCCTTTTGCCCTATTAAGAGCATGTGCATGCTTGGCTGAACCAAGCATGCATGTGTATGGGAAAGTTGGAAGAAATAGCTGTTGGTTGAATGATCATTAGGCCGACAGCTAATAATGGTGTTTGACCACCTGTAGTCAGTGTCGTGACCACCTGTAGTCAGTGTCGTGACCACCTGTAGTCAGTGTCGTGACCACCTGTAGTCAGTGTTGTGCCGGCACTTAAATGTTTCTGGAAGACCCAAGAGACTGGAAAAACATTTAATTACTTTGAAGAATCCAATTATCTGGCACTCCACTGGATTAGAGGAGCTTTACTGACAATTCTGCATAAAAGGCCCATGACACAGCTGCGCTCCTATTCTTCTAGATGTCCAACCAAAGGTCTTTACTCAACAGATGGGCTTGAGGCAGAACCTTTTGCACCACATCTTGAACCAAGCCAGGAATGGAGGCCCCCCTATAATCTCGTTCTCACCTCCCAATGACCCGCGCCCACGGTGAAGAAAACAAAACTCTTTAGGATTGCATCCAAAACCAAAAACTGAGAATGTGGAACAGAATGTAGACCGACTAATAGCTGAACTAATTGTAGAATGCTATGGCCTAGAGGGTCTGCTGGAGTCTAGACCACCCTGGTTTCTGGGTAGACCACACACCTAGAAGGACATGAAGTGTGCAGATCCTCTCTCTATGGAGACAGCAGCCCTGCCAGCAGCATTTGCACATGACAATAGCCTCAGCAGGTTGATGAAGAGGCTTATTCACGTTGCTAATTGCTCTCATTCAGTCAGGCCCTGAGCTCAGGCCATAGTCTTCTCTACGTTCTCCGCCTCCTTCGTTGTCAAAAACACAGCACGCAGTTTGCTAAGAAAACAGAGAGGTATAGTAACCCTAAGAAAGCGCTCCGTAGTAAGGGTTGATGAGTTACACCAGTTGTCACAAGTTATTGCACTTTTACAGTTTGTTAATGAATAACCCAAAATGTTCTCTCTTCATATCGAGGTGCAAATCCCAAGCAAATGCATCAGTCATGTCACGTAGGTGCACTGAAATAGAGACAGGCATGGGGTTAATATGTCAGGTGCCCTCTATGTCCCTACAGTGACTGCAACAGTGCTCTTCATGTCAAAAGTGCTTCCTTCTCCCTCAGTAGTCACATCAATGTTCCCCTTTTTTCCAGAAGTCACACCAGGGTCATCTTCCTCCAACACTCTAATTTCAACAGTAGGCCTAGCATAGCAGCCACCCTTTCCCCCAGTGATCACAGCAGTGACTATCCTCTCTTTCTCCCAGTAGTCATATCAGTGCCGCTTCCCTCAGTAGTCACGTTAAAGGGGTTTTCCAGGAGGTCAACATTGATGAACTATTCCCAGGATAGGCCATCAATATCTGATCTGTGAGGTCCAATTCCTGGAACCTCCACTGATCAGCTGAGGTGCTCCAGAAAGGATAAGTCACCAATATTTTACTCCCTTTGACTGCCCCGCATTACCACAATCCAGCACTATTCATCCCTCTTCCTCCAGGGACCACTGATGGACCTTCCCTCCCACTTTTTATCCAAAATTCACCCTTCCTATTTGTCACAGCACCCAATTCACAGCATACTTTCAAGCCTTTAGTAGTCCCAATGGACACTCTGCCCCTCCGGGACAGCACCCCCTGCTGGCAGGAAGCTTCATATAAGTTATCTTTTTCCAGCTGATGCAGGAAACGTTTTGGGGCAGATTTACTAATCCTGCTTTAAAATGTGGACAGCGTAAACCTAGGCATCTAAAAATATGCAAATTTATCACAGCCGGAGGATAGACTTTGTGCACGACTAGACACTTTGTCTAATTTTATTACAGATATCAGTTGGAACTTGGCTTGACTTTGCAGCAAAACCTTGTTTTCAGTTTCAGCACCTCAGATCTAGGCACAGTGGATTATACTTTTTGGTGCATTTGCTTCATAAATAGGTCTAAAAATGGATGCAACAATATAGGGGTTATATATTAAGACCGGCGTTTTAGACTCCAGTCTTAATAACCTCTGCACTGGCCTCTAAATAACTTCGGCGTATCCAGCGCCAGTTCTAAATGTCAGACAGCTTCCTTGCTGTCTTACATTTAGTCCATTTTCTACGCCTAAAACAGGCGTACAAAAAGATGAATGAGACGAGCCTGCTGGACCGTCTCCTTCCATGCCCACTTTTTTAGACCTGGTGTATTTCTGGATAGTTATTGACCCCCTATGTGCCCATTTTTTTGCTCTTTTTAAGACAAGCTCTTGACACAATCACATTAAATTTGAAATTATTTCTGTATGTACACAGAGATGGATCCAACAACACAGAAACTACAAGGCCACGTTTGCTTCCACCTTAAAATTTCTTTGCATACCTTGTAAGCCCTGACAAGTAAATGAGTACCTGGGATAAACATAACGGTCAATGGTTGTACAGGGTTAATTGCCGAATATTCCAACTGCTCAATGAAATTTGATGAAAACATCACTAATAAAGTAATACTTAAAATTCCGGGAACACTAAAGTCAGTAGCTTATAAAAGTATAAATGTGTGGGTAATAAGAGGAGTTGCTAGTATCACTGTCACCTATGTATGCAAACGGTCTCAAAACTGGAGACAGTAATTAGCAGGAAAAAGCAGTCAGCAGGGGATAGGGACTACTCTAGTAGTAATAATCGGGGAAGGGACTACTCTGGTAGTAATCATGGGGGGGCAGGGACTACTCTGGTATTGATCATGGGGGAGCAGGGACTACTCTGGTAGTGATCATGGGGGGCAGAGACAACTCTGGTAGTCAACATGGGGGCAGAGACTCCTCTGGTAGTCAACATGGGGGCAGGGACTCCTCTGGTAGTCAACATGGGGGCAGGGACTACTCTGGTAGTCAACATGGGGGCAGGGACTCCTCTGGTAGTCATCATGGGGGTAGGGACTCCTCTGGTAGTCATCATGGGGGTAGGGACTACTCCAGTAGTAATCATGGGGGGCAGGGATCACTCTAGTAGTAATCATGGGGGGGAGGGACTACTCTTGTAGTAATAATTGGGGGGCAAGGACTACTCTGGTAGTAATCAAGGGGGTCAGGGACTACTCTGGTCTGGTTCTCACTTGTCCCTTTGAAAAACATTATTGCCAGCATTAAAGGGGTATTCTCATCTTAGACAATGGGGGCATATCGCTAGGATATGCCCCCATTGTCTTATAGGTGCGGGTCCCATCGCTGGGACCTGCACCTATATCCAGAACGGAGCGGGGAGCGCTGCGCCTGGAGGACCCCAGGTTTCCGGGGGTCCGGCCACCACCAGGCGCAGCTCCCCGCGTCGCTCATAGAAATGAATGGGAGCCGGGCCGTGCATGCGCGGTGCGTTCCCATTCATTTCTATGGAGCCGATGGAAGTAGCCGAGCCAGCGCTCGGCTATTTTCGGCGGCCCCATAGAAATGAATGGAGGGCGGCTGCGCATGCGCAGTGCGCCCTCATTCACTTCGGGGGCTCCGTTCTGGAAATAGGTGCGGGTCCCAGCGGTGGGACCTGCACCTATAAGACAATGGGGGCATATCCTAACGATATGCCCCCATTGTCTAAAATGAGAATAACCCTTTAAATGGATGATGAAAGGAGTTTTATTTTGTTTTAAAAGTGAAAATGGAATAAAAATTATATTTTACAAAAAGAACAATAAACCGTTGTCATATGCTCAAAGAAGTTACTCTACTATAGACTTTAGGCTAGTATCCTTACTGCATGATATCTAGTTACAGCTATAGTCTGGCCTTAGAACATACCTTCAGCACCCACCTGCTTTACTTCAGACTATATTTACTTATGTTATCCTCATGATAATTATAGGTTATTGCAAAACTGCTGGAAAACAGAAGTACAGGACGTGAAGTAAGCTCACGCTCATTTTCAGATGATGGGTGTTGTAGCCATAGGCACATACCTTGGCCTGATCTCGACAACGCTATTTATGTTTGGTCTAACGTTACCATAGTTACTGATAACCGATGGTAGGAAAAACAGCAATTTCTTTCAGCTCCTGTCCTCAACTAGTCAACCTACGGCATAATACCTCACCCTAAAGGAACAGTCCACCCAAGAACACAACATTCACCTTTTTTGGGGAAACTTTGCTTATCTCATACCTACAAGTTCTACTCATTAAAGGAGCTGCACACTGGTTAAATATTGATGACCCCAGGATAGGTCATCAATATCAGATCAGTGGTGGTCCAACTCCCGGCACCCCCACGATCAGTCATTTGACGAGGAGTGCGAGCGCTGCTTCTGCTTCAAAATTACACTAAACGGCACGGCGTCAGTAACCAGGCCAGAAGTAGAAAATAGATAAGTTTCTCTTTACTAAAGGGTAGAATAGGAGTTGTACTGCATCCAGCGGTATTAAAGCACAGTTCCAAACAAATTCCTTTGCAATTCTTCCCTGATAGCAATGTATGGTTGACAGCAATGATGGGGGTTTTAATGCCCCTTCCCTCTATCCTTCTAAAGTCTCTTTTTCTGCAGAATCTAAGTCTGCCAATAAGGTTCTTGCAAACTTGTTTGTAATTCCCAGGCTGAGGTCTACAGGATTAAGCTACAGCTGGCCAAAACCATGTTGAAAATTGGAAGGGTATATTAGTAATGTTTTCCTTCACAGCAGCAAAGTCTCTGATATCCTTAAACAAGTACAGTACCTTACCTCGGCCTTGCATATTCTGGAGCTTCTAATTCTTCTTTTTTTCTCTCTGGCGCACTTTAACGTAGCAATGGTTTTTTTTCTCTGAATGTCTCAGAGATGATGCTTCTCCGAGAGTCAGGTCTAGAGTGAGTGCAGTACTCCAGACCTAGAGCTATCTACAACATTTTTATACAATGTTTTACCATGTCCCTGTTTACAATAAAGACCAGCAGATGGGGTATGGTTGGCATTAGGCATGGATCTAACCATCCTATTCCTCCCCTCTTGGCAGGGGCTGGCTGGCAAATTTTAGCCCGGGGGGCAAGTACAGACCACTGGCCCATGTGTAGCGCCCCACCTTAACCTGTTTAACTCCGCCTACCATATAAAGGCGGTATAGGTAACTGGGCTTTAAATCATTAAAAGGCGGCAGCCGGTTGTGTTTTCATGTTGGGATCACACGCACATGTGCAATCCTAGAGACAGAACATGAGTCCGTAGCAACAGCCTGATGATTAGAGGGGCAAGATTTACCAACTCCTGAGCTGAAGAGACTCCATAATGGGATCTGATCAGGAAGCTGCTTCTTTACCGGACAAAAAAGTTTTGCATGCAGGACTTTTCTGTCCGGTCTTTTTGACAGAATCTGTGACAGTGGCCCGAACTCAGATGTGAATGAATGGTATTAGATTGAAGTATAGTATCAGATGCATGTATAACACACATATACAGAGCAAGAACCAAGATCACTACATACATACACCAGAACTATAAGTCAAATACTGCACAAGAACCAAGTTCACTACATGAATACAGCACCAGAACCAAACCAATGAGTCAAATACTGCTCCAGAACCAAGTTCACTACATATATGTATATCACCAGAACCAAACCCATAAGTCAAATACAGTACAGAACCAAGTTCACTACATATATATAGCGCCAAGTCCAAACCCATAAGTCAAATACAGTACCAGAACCATGTTCACTACATATATATATCACCAGAACCAAACCTAGAAGTCAAAAATAGCACCAGAACCAAGTTCACTACATGAATACAGCACCAGAACCAAACCTAGAAGTCAAATACAGTACCAGAACCAAGTTCACTATATATATACAGCACCAGAACCAAACACATAAGTCAAATACAGTACCAGAACCATGTTCTCTGCATGAATACAGCACCAGAACCAAACCTAGAAGTCAAATACTGCACCAGAACCAAGTTCACTATATATATCACCAAAACCAAACCCATAAGTCAAATACAGCACCAAAACCAAGTTCACTACATAAATACATTACCAGATTTTAAATGTTTAGTACAGATACCATCTGAGTAGTCAGGTCAGTCCTCGCCATATGAAACTACAGCTCCCAGTATGGCCTGAACAGCAGTAAAGGGATGCTGGGAGTTGTTGTTGATACCACCCATCATCAGCTGTAGATCATCCAGGTGACTACAGCTCCCATCATACACAGTCAGTAGCAGAATAATCACTTCCATCTAGTGACTTACAGGTGTTGTCTCCTCCTGAGTTTTTCTCCATCTGGTTCAGACCACCATGACGACTTCTCCCGTCCACAATTCAGCTCTGCAGATTTTGCCGAGAAGATCTCTTCAGCTTCTCTCTTTATCAACACATTGGCATCCTGCAGACTGACACAGACTCATCTCAGTGCCACATGCTGTGCCCTGAATATAACAGCAGCATTAGTGCTACACACAGGGCCCCCAATGTTAGTGCCACATACTCTGTGCCCTCTGTATACAGTGCCATATGCTTTTCGCCCTTTGTATATAGTGCCACATACTCTGTGGCCTCTGTATATAGTGGCACATGCTCTGTGCCCTCTGTATACAGCGTACACACACTGTATTATAATACTCTGCAGAAGCTAGAATGTAGTGGGTAACAAAATGTGTGACATGGTTACATGTTGCTGAAGGTCAAATGACAAGAGGTATAATAGATGCAGGGGATACAGATATATAGTATATACAGCAGTGTACTAATATATGAGGTATAATAGATGCAGTGTGTACAGATATATAGTATATACAGCAGTGTACTGATATGTGAGATATGAGGTATAATAGATGCAGTGTGTACAGATATATAGTATATACAGCAGTGTACTGATATGTGAGGTATGAGGTATAATAGATGCAGTGTGTACAGATATATAGTATATACTAGTAATGACATCACTGGCCTGCGGTAAACACAGAGAAGGCCGCGGCGCTCCTGCAGCGCCGCTGCCTTCTCAAACAGCTGATCGGCAGGGGGCCCGGGTTTCGGACCCCCGCCGATCAGATGCTGATGATCTATCCAGAGGATAGATCATCAGTTTGAAAAAACTACAGAACCCCTTTAAGGTTACGGTCAGATTTTGGGTTAGGATTAGTAATACGGTTAGTATATTAGAGTCAATATTGGGGTTAGGCGTAGTATTAGCATGAGGACCAGTATTAGAGTTAGGGGTCAGTATTGGGGTTAGGCCTAGTATTAGCATAAGACTACATTCAGACCACCGAAAGTGTTTTGCAGTGAAATGAATAGGTCCGCACCTGTTCTGCTAAATTGCGGAACGGATGCAGACCCAGAAAAATGGTCGTCTGTATGCACACTTAGGGCTAGTATTAGGATTAGGGTCAGTATTAGAGTTAGGGGTCAGTATTGGGGTTACAGTCAGCATTAGGGTACATTCACATGACCTTATTTCCATGTGGACAGCACACCGTGTGCTGTCCTCATCTGTACTTCCACTCCGTGGCGCTGCAAAAAAGATCCACGGACAATAATCCTATACTATTAGGGTTATAATCCTATGGCCGATATCTGTGTTTTGCGAATCCACAATTTGCGGACTGCAAAACACATACGGTCATGTGAATGTGGCCTTGGGGTTAGGTGTCGGTATTAGGGGTCAATATGGCATAGTATTAGAGTTAAGGACAGTATTACGGGTCAGTATTAGGATTAGTGACAGTATTAGGGGTCACTACTAGGGTAGGTGTCAGTGGTCAGTATTAGGGGTCAGTACTAGTGTAGGGGTCAGGGGCCAGTATTAGGGGTCAGTACTAGTGTAGGGGTCAGTACTAGGGTAGGGGCCAATATTAGGGGTCAGTACTAGTGTAGGGGTCAGGGGCCAGTGGCCAGTATTAAGGGTCAGACAGGGCTGGTTGTAGGGGTCAGGGGCCACTAGTAGGGTTAAGGCAGCATATGGATAGAATGGGGGAGGGTACTTAGTGCAGTTCACTCACCTGTCCTGGCGCGGTCCCACGATGCAGACCCGGCCTCTTCTGGTGGGTCTGCTACGTCGGACGTCGGAGGCGGTCTGATGATGACATCGTGCCGCGTCACATCAGTGCGCCGGCCGGGAATAGCGGAGCAGGGAACTAGTGTTTCCCTTGTCCCGCCGGCGCTGCTCCAGGCTCAATTGTATCTGCGTCCAGTGGACGCAGGTTCAATTGAGTTCAGGGGCCACAGCGGCCCTGGATCTACCGGCCCGGGGGGCAAGTGCCCTTCTGCCCCCCGGCCCAGCCCGCCCTGCCTCTTGGTAGGAGTGGGCTGGCCCTGCTTCCTGAGGAAGAGTTCTAGTCTAGATAGGGAGGAGTGAGGAAGCACGTCCAATTGCGCCTGCTCCAAGGGACCTGAATTAGATTCAACTCCAGACCACTACTCCAGGGAAACTACAAGACTAAAACTCCAGATATTAGAAAAGCTATAGCGTTTACAGTCAGCAGAGTCACCAGCAAACCGTAGCTATCCAGACTCTGCTGCAGGTGAGGGATTTCAGCTCAGACACCCATCACCTAGATTACATCCAGGTCAGACCAACTCAGCACCTGGATTTCACAGTGGACACCTATATCCACAAGTATCAGTATACAGCTGCTAGCCAAGAGTTCAAGGAAGAGTCATCAGCAAGATAGCACATCTAAGGTGCCATGTCACCTTGCCAGCCACCATACCTCATCATCTGGGGATAGAAATTGCACTTTGTACAAACTACTGCTGGATGTACTACATCTTTTATTCTTTCACTTATGGCTTGAGTCTCTAGATCACTTTTCCACTGCACCGATCCACAGGGAGAATACACCGTGACACATCTCATCCGGGCCACTACCACTCCCATCCTCTGCACCGACTCCTTAGGGTCTCGTTTCATGAGCACATGTAGCTTCTCTCTCTTCTTCAGCCACCACACAACACTCTCTAGGAACACACTGAGCTAGGGGCGGACCTAAGTCCATCTCCTAGCATCTTAAAAGGGGCTGAGTCAGAATAGTTAACCCTGACCTGTCCATACATAACTACCGAGGATGCAATACAGTAAATCAGAACATACATTAAACCAATTAACATAACAAGAAACCCTTCTGCAGTTGCCCAGTTCTTGGGGTACTTCACTACCAGAGGAGAGGTGTCTTTTCTTTATTACTTGTGAGTCATGAAGTTCACTTTATTGCAGCCTCCCCACAGCCAGCGGTCTATTGTGACAGCTCTAAGCAGTCCATGATGAACGAGATGTCCACACGTACAGAAGCCATTGACCTTGAGTAACAACTGTCAACAGGAAAGAGCAGTGCATTATTACATTAATGTCCTCATGCTTCCCTTTCCTATAATACTAATTTGGTTTTCTGTAATGACATCTTTCAAGGAACTCCTGAACTGCAGATTCGTCTTGTGCTATCTGCCGTACATCCTCTAAGTAGGCAATGTAAGGATCCACGTTGTAACCTCACACGCATATCGAACGTAATAGATTCGTAATTCATAGTGGATTGGAAACGTCATTGCTAGTGGGATCTCAAGCGGAACTTCGTATTTACGAATGAGTTATGGTCCCCGTACCCGAAGCAGTTATGTGCCCCTCAGCCATAAACCAGATGGCAAGAAAGTGCACATAGTATTACCATGATTTGTCATCAATTTACAGTGTGGTTTTTGGCATTTACAGGAGTAATAATCTACTGTCAGAGATGTCTGGTGGCGGCTTTCTCCCCTCTCTCCATTAAGAACACATTCATGCTCGGCCGAACAAATAGTGCAAGTACATGAGGGGTCAACCAACAACTGTCCAGCCTTAAAGACGTTATCCCATGATTAATGTACATACATACTCTAGTACATGAGACTCTCTTTCTAACAAAGCTGGAACCATTCATTGCTCCAATTGTACTGCTAGATTTATTTCAGGCTGTCAGCTTAGGGAGCGTGTCCTTACTCAGAGGGCATGTCCTGTCTGCTACAGCTGGTGGCAGTTGAAGGATGGAACTGAGCATGTGCTTCCATCTCAGTGAGCAGGACAGAGAAATTAAAAAAACAAGCAAACAGCAGGTGGCGCTATAGAGATAGATTTCAGTGAATAGCTCAGTAGCTGTAATAAATATTTAATTACATGCGATTACAAAAGTATTCAGATCCAGGCGCTGGTTTGAAAACTGTAGCATATTATTCATGAGACATCCCCTTTAAGCTGGGTATATACGTTAGATTTCAGTGGGTTCAGCCCAGGGGCGTAGCTATAGGGGGTGCAGAGGTAGCAGTCGCTACCGCGTCCAGGAGCCTGAGGGGGCCCAAAGACCCTTCTGCTGCATAAGTAGACACACAAAGCACTGAGGGAAGGGGGGCCCAAGCTGAACTCTTGCACCAGGGCCCATTGTCCGTTAGCTACGCCCCTGGTTCAGCCAACTACCTAATGTGTATGGGGCTTCCCAATTGCCCCCCAAAAGCTGATGTCAGGCTAGGTTAGATTTAAAACTGCCCAATCCTTTTGTCCTCAGGACATCTAGCTGCAGTTTTCTACCTTCCATCCACTACACATGCATATTCATCTGAGCTGAGCATGGAAGGATCAGGAGAGACAGCTGTCAGCTACCTGTAACCAACATATTAAAGGGGTTTTCTGAGATTTTGATACTGATGACGTATGCTCAGGATAGGTCATCAATATCTGATCAGTGATGGTCTGAATCAGGTGCGGACTGGGAACTTAAAGTGATCTTGGAAAAAATACCAAAAGTGGCCCCGTTTTGTAGTTGGGTCCAAATTGATGGAAGGCAGGGCCAGCAATACCATATTGTGGCACATTATACCACCTCAACAGAGCCAAATACCACAGTCCATCACGCAATACTGCCAGCAGCACAAAATACATCCCCAAAAACTTCCACTGGCCGGCCGTCAGGAGGGCCCAGGTGGCCCCATTGGCATCAAACCACTGGGAAATTTCCCTGTAAGGTCTATGGTCAATTCGCCCCTGGTCTGAATTCCATCACTCCTACCAATCAGTTGTATAAAGAAGCCGTGGTGCTCCAGTGAGCGCTGCAGCCTCCTCACAGATTACCAAGCACAGTGCCGTACATTGTATAGTGGCTGTGCTTGGTATTGCAGACCAGGCCCATTCACTCGAATAGGACTGAACCGCACATAGATTATGTGACCGATGAACATACATCGGTTCCTCAGGGGATCACTGCAATTGTCTGTCGGGGGAACGTCGGGAGCTCCCACAGACATTAGACTGTCAGCCGGTCCTTCTGAAAATACCAGGTTCTTGTTGAATGTTGAAGTATGTGGCAGAAAAGCTCCCGGCATTATACTGATGGAGGCCACAAGAATGTTCTGTTCCATACAGAGCCATCAGTAAAAATACAAAAACGCATTTCTAGCATGGGCACCTAAACATGACAGGGAAATCTGGTAAATGAATATGTCCGAGGTTTTCGTGATCAAATGCTTCCGATAGGTAAAGGTCCATATTGCCTGTGCCCATCCTGGGCAGAGGGGATTACAGGGGCCTGCGCTGTGCCAACTCACCTTAATAGGATGATTAGTGTTGAGCGAATCATAGTCCACGAAGTGGACTTCGATCCGCATTTCAGGGAAAATTTCCTTGTGCTTTGGGGTAGCGAATCGATTTTTCCTGAATGGCGGTAAAAAACAAAAAAAAACCATACTTACCTCAACCATTTGTTAGCGGTGGGCCAGCCGCCGGCATCTTAATTAAGAATCTTGCACAAAATCCTGTGCGGGCTGGCGTATGATGTCACCACGCCGGCCGACGTGATGACGTCATCATGGGCCGCGCGAGATTTTGAGCTAAATCTTCAATCAAGATGGCCATGGGTGGCTCTTTGTGAGCAAATGGATGAACTAAGTATGTTTGTTTTTTTTACCGCCATTCAGAGAAAATCGATTTGCTACCACGAAGCACAAGGAAATTCGCAGCGGATCAAAGACACCTTGTGTAGTACTTGTGCTAATGTCATTTGTTCTCCCTGTGGCCACATTATAGATGGAAGATCCAGTCTAGAGATTCCTGTCATTGCACCCACTACTTAGAACGAAATGCTCTTCGTGGCGAAGTAACTCATCACAAAGCAAAATTTTTTGTAAAATTCGGTGAAGCAGCCAAATTGAATTTTGAATATGTCGCTCATCACTGATGATGATCATTCTGTTTCCATCCAGTACTCGTCACCCGATGCAATGGATAACAAGAAACCATAATAATCCAATATGGCTTACATTTCATTGTGATCTCCAGACTGGACCTTCCGCCTATAATGCGGCCGCGGGGAGAACAAATGACATCAGCACGAAGATTGCACAAGTTGTCTGTATCACAGCTTCCATGTAACTCAATCACATCTGTAATAACGTAACACAATTATTACTTACCACCAATTACATTACCAGATTGAGTTTCCGAGGAAGAAGACACATTATAATAATTAATCTGTTTACAAATATTAGGATCAGCTCTTCTCAGAAACATCGTAGAGTTCATGTTGGAACAGGAACACTTATCTGATCTGCAGTGGCCTGGGTTTGGGGTGGCTCCAACACTATTCTGGGTCTCCTGGACACTGTGGAGGTGCCACCACGTGTTGCTGCTCTCCGGAAGAGTTGGAGGAACACAAGTGCAAAACTATAGAGGCAATGGACTGAGCTGGCTTCACCCGTTTGATAGAAGCTGGTTCTGTGCTGAGGAAAGGCCCGAGCTAGCTGTCTCTCTCTCTTTCAGAAGGCTGGTATCCTGGTCAAAGGGCTGGTGGCCCAGGGTCTGTGACTCAGCTGTCCGACTGGCTCCCTGGTAACTGGTAACTCAGGGTCTGTGGCACAGTACCATATATCGGCTCCTCAGGGGATCTCAACGTCTTCTTCTAGTCAGTCATGCAGTCTGGCAGATTCTCTCTTACTAAGCACTGATCTCTATCTGCAGACACTTAGAGGCTCTGACTGCTCTACTTTTATATCGTTTCTAATTAAACTAGAACCTTCTAGTGGAGGAAGTGGGGATAAGCTGGAGAAGCCTAACAGAAAGAATATTGTGATTCCATTGGTATTGAGCCTCACTACAAGTCAATGGGAATGACTAAGCAGTTTTTTAGATGTTACGCAAGTCTAGACAGAGCATAACCAGACATTGAAAAGTTTACTGTGTCTGTTTTTCCATCCAAAACTTAACTATGCATATTCTCCTATAGTGACTTGGAAAATTACTAACTTCTCAGTGCATTGGTAGAAAGTCCCAAAGTCTCTCAAAAACAGTGCAATACCAGTGGCAATGAACATGATGTATTACAAGAAACATATAAAATGCAGTTCAACAATATAAAACAGTGTGTACAAGTGTGCACAGCAGCATAAATGATAGTGTAAGTTAACCCTTCACACAGTGCAATAAAGTGGGGAGATGATGGCTTTGTACCCTTGCTCCAGGCCACTACAGATATTAGGGTGTGGGCTGAAACAGCAAAATGTTGAAACAATGGATGGAAAACTACAGGGTTAAGGGGCCAATCAGATACTTCCAGGAGCCTCCTGGATTTTTTTTAGATGTTGACAGTAAGACCTTGTAGTGTTACACTGGGACACTACTAGTAGGAGGCTGAATGAGTATGTATTACCATGTTTATAAGGTTTTATGCTGTTTTCCACACTTTTGTTTGCAGAAAAACACTGTACTGTACTTTAAATTCTTAAGCTGAATCCATGTGTTTCAACCAAACATCTGAGATGTGTTTCGATATGGAGGGTATAGCTAAAGTTGAGATAAACTTGCCTCTCCTTGCCTGCTGAACTCAGTCTAGTGTAGTCTGCCTGTGGAGGTAGTTCACTCCAGCAAGTCAGTAAAGTCCAGTGGGGCTGTGTGCAGCTGAAAGGAGTGCAAGGTAGAGTCTGTGAAGAGAATGCATTGGCGATGGGCTTCACAGCCATTGACTGTTTTTTGGCTTTCGACCTCCCTATACAGTGAAGACTGTAAGTAATTTGCTCACCATTTCCCTGTCTCCTGCCTATCATTTGAACTTCACCATCAAGGACACCCCACCTTCCACCAGCCAAGAGATATCACACAGGTTGTGTCACAGAGAAGACTACTACTCCTAAAATTCCCAGTGTGACCCCCATTTCACTGTGCCAACCTCAAAAGTGAGGTAGGTTTGGTGGAGATAGCCCAGCCACTGTGGACACCGTGACCAGATCCAGAACTCCCATGCTCTACATGGTCCATTTGGGCTGCTGCAGTCAGACCTTACAGAAGGATCTTTTTGGCCCTGAGTGGTATGTGTGGCTCCCCACTCTAGGATGGTGGAAGGAAACAGTTGGACACTGTCATCGTTTTTGCTAGTTGGTATTATTGGTCTTACTTGGGGCAACAAGTTTGAAGGTTACAGGTTATAAAAGGCAAGAAGTCTTTCAGTGAAGGTACAGTCTTAAAGTGTGGTAATGGCCAAACATAACACAGTCCTTTTCGAAAGATAAGACTTGCCCGTGATGGACATTTCACCCATGGTTGGCAGTCCTTGTGACACAACCCACACGGCCCAAGATTCACTATAGCTTTGCCCTTACAGGCATCACGGTGCTTGACTGGTCTTTATAGTAGCCTGGACCTTTGGCCCCTCCACTCTGTCCTCAACTCCTCTGTAGTACCAGCTGTAGCTTGCTCTGAGGTGGTGCACCCTATTGGCAAGTGACACTCACTTTTACTTGCCAACTAGCTAATCACAGAAACTGAATCATCTCGATAAATTCCAGCGGTTCTCTGGAAATCCATATCTGGCATCTACCATGAGGCTCCTCTACACCACTAAATATCGTCCCCAGGGGATATGCAGCCAGTGTGAGGACATCAGAGATGTTGCCCTCACGTTGACCTCATGACTTAACCCAGCCAGTGCTGCACAATCCAGGCAGTTAACCCTTTCACTGAAGAAATATACCCTTAGGGCTCATTCAGACGACCGTATGAATGGGTCCACATCCGTTCCGCAATTATGCTGAACGGGTGCGGACCTATTCTTTTCAATGGCGCAACAAAAGATGCATCCGTGGTTCTGTTCCGCGGCCCCGCAAGAAAGTAATTTCTATCATAGAGCCAGCCATGTGCAGTCTGCAAAATGCGGAACTCACATGGCCGGTATCCGTGTTTTGCGGATCCGCAATTTGCATACCGCAAAACACTATGGCCGTTTGAATGAACCCTTAGTCTGTGATGATTCCAGCTGCATGACTGGGGCTAAACCAGGAGTTTAACAAGTAACCATGGGAGCCCCCTACAAAACTTAGATAACCCCCAACATTACTTGCAGATGGCGGTTTCCCACACACACTTGCTGAGATTAGAGTCATGCATACTGGTTTAGACAGAACTCCCTGCACCGCTCTGGAGTCCTAGCTAGGCTTTCTGCACGTCTTCTACACGGCGACACTTGTTCTCACACAGCTGATCGGAGGGGGTCGGACCCCCACTGATCCAATACTGATGACCTATTCTAGGGATAGGTGATCAGTAAAAAAAAATCTTGGAAAACCCTTTTAACTGTGTATGGTCACCCCTACTATGGTGGAAAATTTCTACAAGGCGCCTTATTCTGTATATAATAAATTAATATCCTCATTTTTTGTCTTATTACACGCCAACCTCTCAGGAAATCCTGTTTATGCAATGTTCCTTGTAGTCCTCGTCTGACATGACAAGCTGCGCAACAAACGGATTAAAGTCTAATTGAGTAAATTGTTGAAAAAGCACTTGCCGCACAGGCACCGGGGGTGCAGGTGACCTCCGGCTGACCGGGAGATTACAAATTGTTCTTGGGCGCTTGTTGTGTACCATCACATACATGTTGAATGCTGGGACCAGGTCACATACACATAATACCGCCCTGAGAAAACACACGGAGGCACATGAACAGTGTCACTGTTGCTAGGTTTCCGGCTCTCAGACTTTCATAGAAACTCTCTAAACAAAGGCTGTCTTTGTTGCCCATGGCAACCAGTCACAGCCAGGCTCTCGTATGTTCTGGTAAAATGAAAGCTGCACTGTGATTGGTTGCTATGGGCGTGAAAACCATTATAAATACACATAGACACATTATGGAGGACATTTGACAATCGTTAAGGGTCCATCGCACAGCTGAGATGAGAGGGATATGTTATAGACTCCCACCAATATGTGGCAGACCCTGTGACAACTAGGGTTGCCACCTTTCTCAACACAGGTGTTAAGTCACTATGTCATAATGTGACTCCCAGTATTAATAGTGCCCCCATTAGTGCCCCCCAGCAATATTAATGCCTTCATTAGTGTTCCCCAGAATGGATAATGATCCCCATTAGTGCCCCGGGTAATATTAGCGTCCCCAGAATTAATAATGCCCCCATTAGTGCCCCCAGTAATAGTAATGCCTCCATTAGTGCCCACAGTAGCAGTAATGCCCCCCTTAATGCCCTCAGTAATAATAATGCCTCCATTAGCGCCTCCCAGAATTAATAATGCCTCCGTTAGTGCCCTCAGTAATAGTAATGCCTCCATTAGCGCCCCCCAGAATTAATAATGCCCCCATTAGTACCCCCAAAATGAATAAGGCTCCCATTAGTGCCCCCAATAATATTAATTCCTCCATTAATGCCCCAATAATATTTATTCCCCAATTAGTGCCCTTCAGAATTAATAATGTCCCCATTAGCGCCCCCCAGAATTAATAGTGCCCCATTAGTGTCCCCAGTAAGAGTAATGCCCCCATTAGTTCCCCCCAGAATTAATAATGCCCCCATTAGTGGCCCCCAATAATATTAATGACCTAATTAGTGCCCCCCAGAATTAATAATGCCTCCATTAGTGCCCCCCAGAATTATTAATACCCCCATTAGTGCCCACAGTAATAGTAATGCCTCCATTAGTGCCCACAGTAACAGTAATGCTCCACAGCTGGGAGGGCCCTGTCCCTCCGGGGCCCCTGTGCAGCTGAAACTGCTGCACAGGTCTTACATCTGCCCCTTTGTTCAGTTTTTCAGGCAATCTCTTGTGGCCAACAGGGTTTCCTTGTTCTCTGGGTCCCTAAGTATTTGCTTGGTTAGCATAGTGGCAAAGTCCACCACTAGTAGTAAGGACAGGGGGTCTTAGAAATATAAAAGATAAGATATTCAACATCACCAATCCTCCGTCCCTGCCCAGGTTTCCACTGCAAGCAGTGATTGGCTGAGAGGACATTTTAAGGGATTTTTATGTGTCAAGATAGGAACCAGTAGTGAAGAGTAGTGGGGATCCAGGCAGCGTTGGGGAATCGGTTGAGGCAAATATATCTTCTTCTATGTTGTAAAGCCCCTCTCACCTAAATGGAAACTATTTTTATTTAGCTGGAATACCCCTTTAAAAAGGCATTCCCATCTATGCCTTGCATATTCATTGTCCACTCCTGTTTAAAGAAGAGGGCCCAAAAGTGAATGGAGAGCAAACCATGCAAGCGCGGATACCCCTCCATTCACTTCTAGGGGACTTCCAAAAATACCACAGCGCTCTTGCTTAGCTACTTTTGGAAGTCCCATAGCAGTAAATAGAGAGGATGCCATATTTGTGTGGTGCGCTCTCTATTCACGGCACCACAGGTAGGAGCAGGTTCCATAGATAGGACCTGCACCTATAGAAAATGTATGGCAAACCCTATCGATATGCCATTAACATCTAGATGGTAAGGGGGAGCTTATTGTATACTGTTTGAATTCCAGTATGCAGTAAGCTCCCCCTTGTGGTGGTTGAAAGTAGGAAAAATTTTACGTTGTGTCTGTAGAGGAGAGAGTATTGATGCAATGGTGATTATGATGGATCTATCATATAAGACATCATAATAGATCTCAATGACTGACATATCCTAAGAAGTCCTGGAGAGCCCTTGTTAAACCAGGTTCCATAATCAGGCCATGCCATTGATGTAACCCACTTGTGCAGCCCTTCAGCAACCACTAGGGGGAGCTTACTGTATACGTTTTAATTCCAGTATACAGTTAGCTCCCCCTTGTGGTGGTTGCAGGTAGGCAAAATTTTACATTGTGTCTGTAGAGGAGATCTGGAGCTCTTTCACAGAAAAAGGAGCAATGACCATTATAAATATATATTAAGAAGTGAATCAGCCCAAGACATTAGACCGGATGGTAAAATGCTGACAATCACAGTGTGTGAGATATTTTAATTGCAAGACTGATTTTACAATGGTGTGAAACCGACGAGACAGAGTTAACAGCATTTATTCTGTTACATAAGAGGCTCTTCATGTCAAAATCTTTCGGAGAGCCGTGCCCGGAGACGAGCTACATAATATTACTCCACATTTCTGTAAGTCAATATTTGATGTACCAAAACCACAAAATCAAAGTCTATTGCATCTGCCAGATACAGAAGCATTATAACCACATGTTACTTCCCTTACAGCCATAGCCCTGTAGATAATTACCCTGCTGCCCCCTTCCTGACTATGCTGCACGGCAATGTATGAACTTGGTGTCACTTGCACATTTTCAGAACAAATAACTGTCATAATCAGAAAAAATTGCACTGCACTCCCAAAAAGTTCAGTAGTAGTGTTCTTCAATCACCAATGCAACATTTCAGTCCTCTTAAGCTTCATTCACACGTCCGTGTCCGTGCTGAAATCTGTGAAAAGGTGGTCACTGATGCCTCCGTGAAGCTGTCTGTGAAGGATCTGTGTTGGGTCAGTTTTTTTGCTGTCCGTGTGTCATCCGACCCGTGTGTCATCCGTCACTGACCTTGCACAGCTGAAAAATAATTTTCAAAGCACCTCTTCCTAATAATCCGTGAAACACGGATGGAACACAGATGCCTGTTCTGGCCCTTTGTCACAGAGTTGGAGAATTAATCCTTTCTGCTGCAGTAAAGTCTTTTGCCATAAACGAGAGTTACCTTACTGTCTTTATCCAGCCTGGCAGCCATGAAAGAGCTGAGCTCCTGCTGTGGAGACCCATGCAGCACTTATTTTAGGCCGCCGTAAAAAGCCTGCTGCCTAGAAAAAGGCTCATGACTTTTGTAAAAAAACATAACAGCAGTCATTAAAGGGGTATTAGCATCACATATAATGGGGGCATATTGCTAGGATATGTCCCCATTGTCTGATAGGTGCAGGTCCCACCTCTGGGACCCGCACCTACACCGAGAACAGAGCGGGGAAGGTGGTGGCTGGTGGACCCCGGCTTTTCTGCGCAGACACCACTCCTATTCATTTCTATGGGGCCAACAGAAATAGCAGAGCTACCCCCAAAGAAATGAAAGGAGGGTGGCTATGCATGGGCTCCATATTCATCTGGGATCCGCACCTATCAGACAATGGGGGCATATCCTAGCGATATGCCCCCATTGTCTGAGATGTGAAAACCCCTTAAAGAGTGTAGTGCCCTGGAGCAAGGCCACCTTGGACTATGGACTTTGTGGACGTTTGTTCTTATTGCTAATCCCCAAAACCATCCACTCACTACTTCAATGAACTTTGAAGGGTTAAGTTGCACTGTGATTTATGCAGTTGAATAATGGACAAGGGTGTCTCACTGGCTGGAACAGAGAGTCCAGGTAACGAATGTACTGTACTACAGATAATCCAGTCTCTGCAAAGCTAGATAAATACTAGGAATAAAAATGTACTGGCGCTTAAGTAACCCACATCATAAATCCATACTAATTTATTAAAAAGACCAAATCACTGTCTGAGACAATCATCCAGTTCTAAATAGTATGGTCCTGGTCTGGTAAACAGACCAATTAATACATTGTGTGCCTTGTGGCCCTCGTGTGCATACTAAACCTCAATTCACACCTGATGCCTTTGTGTCCAACATGAAGTCACTGGTGAATTACTGCTGTTATATACAGTACATCAGATCTCTATTTAATGAGCTGACACGGTAGCAAATTGCATAGATTTATATAAATATTTCCAGCTGGTGCTAGATACATTTATTCTTATGATTCCTGCTGTTATTTATACTTACACTGTTTTATATTGTTAAACTGCATTTTATATGTTTATTGTAATATATCCTGTTACTTTACACTGCACTGTGGAAAGGATAAATGCACAGCCAGCTAATACTAAGAGACTTTGGGACTTTCCAGTCTGTACACTGAGATGCTAGTATTTTTCCACAGTTACCATAAGGGACTATGTAATGCCTCTTGGCTGTGCCCCCTTTATATATAGTGCCTCCCTTTATATATAGTGCCTCCCTTTATATATAGTGCCTCTTCGCTGTGCCCCTTTCATATATATACAACCCCTGGCAAAAATTATGGACTCATCAGTCTCTGAGGATGTTCCTTCAGTTGTTTAATTTGGTTGAAAAAAAAAAAAACAGATCACAAACATGAAAAAAAAACTAAAGGCATTTCAAATGGCAACTTTCTGGCTTTAAGAAATACTAAAAGAAATCAAGAAAAATAATTGTGATAGCCAGTAAGTTACATTTTTAGAACAAGCACCGGGAATAAATTATGGAATCGCTCAATTCTGAGGAAAAAATTATGGAATCACCCTGCAAATTTTAATTACAAACAATAACACCTGCATCAGATTAAGGCCTCGTCCACATTTCCGTTTTTCACTGACGTGCGCTGTCCGCATTTTTCACGGCACATGTACCCATTGATTTAAATGTATCTGTTCACATTTCAGCATTTTTCTACTGAGCGTGGGTCAGTAAAAAAATCACGGGGACATGCACTACTTTGATCCGTGATGCGGACCAAGCACGCCCATTGAAGTCTATGGGTCCGTGAAAATCACTGACACACATCCGTTTTGTGTCCGTGATGCGTCCGTTTTTCACTGATGACTAATAGGAGATCCTTTGGAAATCAATTTTCAGCTGAGCAACGTCAGTGAAATACGGATGCCACACGGATGGTAAAAACTAACACACGGACCAACCACGGATCCTTCACGGACAGCTTCACGGATGAAACACGTACACTTTTTTTCACGGATGTGTCACTGACACGGAAATGTGGACGAGGCCTAAATCTGCTGGTTAGTATCCAGGTAAAAAGGAGTGATCACACCTTGGAGAGCTGTTGCAACAGGTGGACTGACATGAATCATGGCTCCAACACCAGAGATCTCAATTGAAAAAAAGGAGAGGATTATCAAACTCCTTAAAGAGGGTAAATCATCACGCAGTGTTGCACAAGACGTTGGTTGTTCACAGTCAGCAGTGTCTAAAACCTGGACCAAGTACAAACAACATGGGAAGGTGGTTAAAGGCAAGCATACTGGTAGACCAAGGAAGACCTCAAAGCGTCAAGACAGAAAACTTAAAGCAATATGCCTCGAAAACAGAAAATGTACAACAAAACAAACGAGGAACAAATGGGAGGAAACTGGAGTCAACGTCTGTGACCGAACTGTAAGAAACCGCCTAAAGGAAATGGGATTTACATAAGAAAAGCTAAAAGAAAGTCATCAATAACACCTAAACAGAAAAAACAAGGTTACAATGGTGGACTGTTGATGACTGGATGAAAGTCATATTCAGTGATGAATCTCGAATCTGCATTGGGCAAGGTGATGATGCTGGAACTTTTGTTTGGTGCCAGTTCAAAGAGATTTATGCAGACGACTGTCTGACGAAAACATGTAAATGTCCACAGTCATTGGTGATATGGGGCTGCATGTCAGATAAAACCACTGGTAAGATGGCTGTCATTACATCTTCAATAAATGCACAGGTTCACATTGACATTTTGGACACTTTTCTTATCCCATCTATCGAAAGGATGTTTGGGGATGATGAAATCATTTTTCAAGATGATAATGCATCTTGCCATAGAGCAAAAACTGTGAAAACATTCCTTGAAGAAAGACACATAAGGTCAATGTCATGGCCTGCAAACAGTCCGGATCTCAATCCAATTGAAAATCTGTGGTGGAAGTTAAAGAAAATGGTCCATGACAAGGCTCCAACCTGCAAAGCTGATCTGGCAACAGCAATCAGAGAAAGCTGGAGCCAGATTGATGAAGAGTACTGTTTGTCACTCATTAAGTCAATGCCTCAGAGACTGCAAGCAGTTAGAAAAGCCAGAGGTGGTGCAACAAAGTACTAGTCATGTGTTGGGGTGTTATTTTGTTTGTTTGTTTTCATGATTCCATAATTTTTTCCTCAGAATTGAGTGATTCCATAATTTATTCCCGGTGCTTGTTCTAAAAATGTAACTGTTACTGGCTACCACAATTATTTTTCTTGATTTCTTTTAGTATTTCTTAAAGCCAGAAAGTTGCCATTTGAAATGCCTTTAGTTTTTTGTCATGTCTGTGATCTGTTTTCTTTTCAACAAAATTAAACAACTGAAGGAACATCCTCAGAGACTGGTGATTCCATAATTTTTTCCAGGGGTTGTAATACTGAGAGACTTTGGGACTTTCCAGTCTGTACACTGAGAAGCTAGTATTTTCCACAGTTACCATAAGGGGCTATATAGTGTCTCTTGTCTGTGCCCCTTTATATTTAGTGCCTCTTTGCTGTGGCCCTTTCATATATAGCGCCCCTTGTCTGTGCCCCCTTTATATATGGTCCCTCTTGTCTGTGCCTCCTTTATATATAGTCCCTCTTGTCTGTGCCCCCTTTATATATAGCGCCTCTTGTCTGTGCCCCTTTATATATACCGCCTCTTGTCTGTGCCCCCTTATATATAGCACCTCTTGTCTGTGCCCCCTTTATATATAGTGCCTCTTTATATTTAGTGCCCCCCTTTATATATAAGCCTCTTATCTGTGTTCCCTTTATATACAGCGCCTATTGTTTGTCCCCCCTTTATATATAGCACCTCTTGGCTGTGCCTCCTTTATATATAGTTCTCTTGGCTGTGCCCCCTTTATATATAGTGACTCTTGGCTGTGCCCCCTTTATATATAGTGCCTCTTGGCGGTGCCCCCTTTATATATAGTGCCTCTTGGCTGTGCCTCCTTTATATATAGCGCCTCTTGTCTGTGGCCCCTTTATATATAGTACCTCTTGACAGTGCCCTCTTTATATATAGTGACTCTTGGCTGTGCCCCCTTTATAAATCATGCCTCTTGGCGGTGCCCCCTTTATATATAGTGCCTCTTGGCTGTGCCTCCTTTATATATAGCGCCTCTTGTCTGTGCCCCCAATCTAAACTACCTATAACTTGTTTTCTGAGGGAGAACATACCATCTCTGTACAGAAGTCTTGTCTTTGAGCCACTCATTCTCCTTCATTTCCATCAACAGCGCCTTTCTTGTGCATGGCCAGAAATGGCAGGTCGGCCCTGCTGATTTGAATAGGTCTGAGCTGCAGTACCAAACACAGCCCAAAGACAAGAGAGGCACTGTTTCTGGAGATCTGATTTTCTAGTTTCATATAGCACTTTTAGGCCTAGCAATGCATTTCCAGGCATGGCTCATGATTTTCGAGAACTATACTGATACTGAGGACTGATACTATAACTCTTTTACGAGTGAACCAAATGGTGATCAAGTGTTACTCCCTGCGGGACAGTGCTTGGGTGCCTCGGTGGTGCAGCTGTTTATGAGGTAGTGTTAGCCGCAGACAGACGGACAGTTGCGCCAGCCTGTAGAAGAATGTGTGTATGAGAGGGTCCCCGGCACCAGATGTCAGTATACGGGAACTCCTGTCAGCCTCTGTTAGTCACTCAGTGTTCTCCGCAAGTGGATTAATCCTGATGCCTCGCAGAATGTCAGTGTACGTCCTCAGCAGTGTGACAGTAACCTCGCTGCTCAAGTGGCTGCCCCTGCCACCTGATGGACAAGGCTGGACATCTCGCCCTACCTTGTCAATCTCGTTCCTGTGCTGCTACTCTGATCGCAGAGGGTCTGCTGCAGCCTCCACAACAGCGACTGTGTATGCGCCGCTACCGGAGTAGCAGAGTCTCCGCGCTTGTGCCGGTGCTTGAAGCAGTGGCAAAGGTGCAGGATTGGCAGGACCAGGTATAATGTCCAGCCCTGTCAATCGGTGGGGGGAGACTCTTGAGCGGCAGGGACTCCCACTGTCAGTGGTGCACCTAGCCTTTCTGCTGCCTGAGGCAAAAACTGAAATGATACCCCCCCCATGTTAATTTCTTAACCTAACCCGTTCCCTCCAGCCCTTCTGTTAAAGAAATACTTGGAAAACATTACATATAGAGCTACAAAACATACAGGAGAATATAGCGCCACATACTGTGCCCACTGTGCTTCCCAATACTATTCTGCAGAAACAGATAATCCCTCTTCTGCTGCCATACACATTTTTATGGATCCGATTCCAGTTTTGCTAAAAAGAATGCACAAAACTGCATTGTCTGCACAAGGCCATATATTTTATCCTGTTTTTCTATGTGCACTTTAGAAAATAAAAAACTCATCAGCCATATTTAATAGTCCAGTCTGCAGCAGGTTATAGAGCAGGAGGAGCTGAGCAGATTGATGTATAGTTTTATAGGAAAAGATTCAATAAGGCTACTTTAACAACTCCGGTGTGAATTCCAGCAGGCTGTTCCGGCAGAGAACAACTTGCTGGAATTCACTGGATCCGGCATTGCTGGATGCGAATGTCCGCCTGCCCCAAGTATAATGGAGTCTGGCGGAGATCCATATGCATTCCGGCAGACGAGCGGACACAAATTGCTGCATGCTGCAGTTTGCGTCCGGCCGAGTCTCCCAGAACAGCCTGCCGGAGTTTCACACTGGAGGAGTGAAACTAGCCTAAAACTACCAGGGTGCACCTAGCCTTTCTGCCTGAGGCGAAAACTGAAACAGCGCCCCCCACCCCCCCATGCCAATTTCTTAACCTAACCCCTTCCCCTTCAGCCCATGGCCCTTCCGCTGCCCCCCTCTTGCCCCTACCTGGTGCAATCGCCTCACCTGGCCTCATTAGTGGTGCACCCCTGTAAAACTAGTTTCATTTCCTGCTCATCCTGGTCTTAGGAGTCCAGTGGGCAGTCCCATCAGTAATTGACAGACTCCCTAGTATCATAGATAGCTGTCAATCACTGAAAAGGACCACCCACTGGACTCCTTACCCCAGAGTGAAGAGGAACTTAAAAAGGACCTCCAACATGTCTGTTTTAGTACAGTGTATCATTGTATTCCACATGAAATGACAATCCTGGAGCATCTATGTTGTCCCATGTTGTGGGGCATGTTCCCCAAGTTCTGAGGGTTGGGGTGGAACCCTCAAGAAACACTGCTCGATAGGAGCTATCTAGTACATATCCTCCCCCTTAGCTGCACCACTGCACGCCTTATTTAGATCTTTTTTTTCTGAGAAAGCTGGGTGACAACCAATATGTTCTCAATTACAGTTGCCACTGAGGTTGTCACTCAGCTTTCCTTAGGTCCTGAACAGCAGGTCTGTATATCTCTGCACTGATACAACAGCAGAAAGCAGGGGCGTAGCTATAGTTCATAGAGCCCCATAATAAGATGGGGCCCTCAAAATAAGATGGGGCCTCCATCACAGTAGCCTAAGCAGCAATAATTAAAAGGGTTTTCCCATCTCAGACAATGGGGGCATATCACTAGGATATGCCCCCATTGTCTGATAGGTGCAGGTCCCACCTCTGGGACCCGCACCTACATTGAGAATGGAGTCTCAAAAATTATGGAGGGCACACTGCGCATGCACAGCCACCCTCCATTCATTTCTATGGGGCCGCCGAAAATAGCCAAGCGCTGGTTCGGCTATTTCTGTTGGCCCCATATAAATGAATGGGAGCGGTGGCTGCACAAGACCGATGCACTCCCATTCAATACTATGGGGAGAGCACTTGGTGGTGGCCTTCCCGCTCTGTTCTTGATGTAGCGATATGCCCCCATTGTCTGAGATGGAAATACCACTTTAAAGGTATGTATAATAGCACAATATATCAGAAAACCCATATTATAGCAAAAAGCCGCCTAATTGTTATTTCCTCTCAAAAAGGTACAATGTTCTTGCACCTGATTGGGCCCCTCAAACTTCTGGGCCCCATAGCAAGTGCTATGGCTATAGTTACGCCCATTGCAGAAGGACATATAGCGACAAATTTGCCTTTAAAGGGAACCTGTCATCACCTTTATGGTGACCTCACTGAGGGCAGCATAAAATAGTGACAGAAATGCTGATTTCAGCGGTGTGTCACTCATGAGCTAAAAGTAAGTGGTTGCAGAGAACCAGCATCATAATCATTGCAGCCCAGGCCTTGAAAAGAGTCATATCTACCTGAGAAGAGTCATGGTTCTTTATAATCTCCTGCTTCCTCCGCCCATCTACTGATGATTGGCAGTTCTCTCCTAGAGAGAAAGGGAGAAAACTGGGTAGAAGACTGTCAGTCATCAGCAGGTGGGCAGGGAGAGCAGGAATTCATGAATAACCAGGTCTCTTCTCAGGTGACCATGACTCTTTTCCAGGCCCAGTCTGCAATGATTGTGATGTTGGTTCTCGGCAACCACTTACTTTTAACTTATAAATGACAGACCTCTGAAATCAACTCACCTGTCTCTACTTTATTAGTATGGGTAGCACAAAGTTGATGACAGGTTCCTTTTAAGAAGCAAGAATAAGAAGCTTTAAGTAAGGGATGGTGGCCATATTGTTTTTCACTCAACTTTCCAGGAAACAGAGGACAATTCAAAGTTACTGGGGGCGCTTTGCTTTCAAGGGGATTTGTCTTAACCTCTTGACTGTTTGCTGTGATAATGACGGGTCACATGGCGGCACCAGTGACAAGTCGTGGAGCTCCTCGGGGCACTTGTGCGTGTTTGTTTTACTTGGTAAACTCAGTGAAAGCCTGGGAAAGCAAATAGGAGCAGCACCTGTGGCGTCTCCCAGACACAAGTCCACTGCGGTCGCTTACACCGGCTGAGCGGCTGCGGCAGCCTTGGATGTAATCGGAGCACAAGTGTGGAATGACCTCATTATTGGGAAGAGTGTGTGTGGGGGGGAGGTGTGGTCTCGGAAGGCACACTAATTATATGTCGCGTACATGAAGATTTACAGGCCGTAGTCACACAGTGCAAGCTTGCAGATTTCATTCATGCTAATGCATGCAGGAAAAATGGGCCAGCGTAAGGATGTGAGAGACTTTAACAAGGGCCACATTGTGATGGCTAGACGACCGGGTCAGAGCATCTCCAAAAAGGCATGGCCTGTGGGGTGCTACCTTCCAAAAGTGGTCCAAAAAAGGACAACAGAGTTATGGACGCCCAAGGCAACGGAGGTTGCGCCTCACTCACAACTTCCAGGATCTGCTGCTAAGATGGTTCAGAGCGGTGTTGGTAGCGCGAGGTGAAACTACACAATATTGAGTTTTAATTGGTGTATATTTTGTAGCAGCCACAAGTTGGGGATCACTAGAAATGCCCTTGAATGAAAAATGACCATGTGACCAGGTGACCATGTGCATAGGAAGGCCCTGGCCCAATCTTTAATGCTACCACCTGCAAACCGAACTTCCTATTTAGCCATATTGTCCTTTACCTGTCCCCTCTCCTGACTTCTCTGTTTTAGAAAATACTTGCATCCCCCAAATAATAACAATCCTGAAGCATCTATTCTTATGGCTCTATGTTGTCCCATGCCTTTAATATTCCTGCTAGAAGTTATGAATAAATTACTAGCAGTGAAGGTCAGGAGGATGTTACCAGTTGGGGTTATGTCCCTACAAAGTCTGACACTGGCAGCACTGATTGGATAGTGTCAGACTGTGCAAGGATACACCCTCAACTGGTAAAACCCAACTGGATGTCCATTTTAAACTATTATCAATTAATTCATAAATTCTAGCAGGATTAATAAAGGAATGGCACAACATAGAGCCATGAGAATAGATGCTCCAGAATTGTTATTGCATGGGGAATGCAAGTAATTACTAAAACAGACAGGAGAGGTGACAATTCCTCTTTAAGAAAGCAAAAGGGTCAGTGTGCCTCAGCACCCCATGTAATTGCCTATTTCATAATCCAGGTATCCTATTACAGGAGGCAGTTCGAAAATAATTAAAGGGGTTGTCCCATGAAAAATATTCTACAGTTTTCAAACCAGCCCCTGGCTCTGAATACTTTTGTAATTGCATGTCATTATAAATTTATCATAGCCACTGAGTTATTGAATAAAATGTATCTGTATAGCGCCACCTGCTGTTTGTTTTTTTCTTATTTCTTTGCCCTGCTCACTGACGAGGCCGCACATGCTCAGTTTCACCCTTCAACTGCCTCCTGAGCTATGATAGGGCGAGCATGGACACGCCTCCTGACCTGTGATAGGTAGAGCATGGACACGCCCCCTGAGCTGCAGCAGAAAAGACGCTCCCCTTGAGCTGTCAGCTTGATATAAATCTAGACTAATGAATGTGGAGATCTCTGGATCCATGTGAGGTACAGGGCTGGTTCTAGCTTTGTTGGAAAGAGATTTTCATGTACTATATGATATCTGATTTTCATTTTTTATACTAGTCATGGGATAACACCTTTAAGGAGAAAGCATCCCTTTAAATGATACCGGATGCACTGAGGGCAATGCAGGGACCTCTGTGACATCGCTACATGCAGTGCATGCTGGGTGATTTATGTGTATGCCATTCTTCGGAACTATGGACCATTTTTAGTCATAAGCTGCTGCATCCTAAGAACTGAGATTCCTTGAATTCTGCATAATACTGAACAGATGAATATCTGCAACATCTATCCCCTTCCTGGGTTATGAAAGCAAAATCATTGCCAGCGGTATGTGTTCTGACTGTATCACCGCATTACAATGTGATTTGCTGCTCAAGTACAGTACTTTTATTGCCATTTTTCACAGACTGCAGCTTTTTCCAATTTTTTATACTAAAGTTTATAAAAATCTTCCTATATTAATAAAAATAACATCAAACCACCCATAGGACCCAGATATGTGCGGTACAGATCTGTACTGTGGTGCCTATAGCCTTATATCGTTCCATACTGTGCCTCTGTATTCTTCCAATTACATACTGAGGCATATGTTCCAGTGACAGAGGTAATAAAAGGCATAACTGGGCCTGAGTGCAAAATATATAACCAAGCCCCCACCTACCATGTGCGATTTATACCATTTCTACATACCATGTGCCACTTAGTCTATTGTCTTCAGCCTCCCCATTTATACAGATCTCCCTTCTATATAAATCTCAGACTAGACCTCCACCATTTATAGATCCCATATTTATACAGACTCACCCATCTATACAGACCCCCAATCATAACCCCATCTATACAGACCCTGGACCAGATCCCCCAGTTATACAGACCCCCATACCAGACGCCTCGTTGATACAGAACTCACATCAGATCCCCCATCCATACAGACCCTTCTTCTATATAATACCCAGACTAGACGTCATCATCTATATAAACATAAGACCAGATCCCCTATTTATACAGATCTCCCCATCTATTCACACCCTGGACCAGATCCCCCATTGAAACAGACCCCCATTCTATATAAATCCCAAAGTAGACCTCCCCATTGATATGGTCTCAAACAGATCCCCTATTTATACAGACTTACCCATCCATACAGACCCCAGACCATACCTTCCATCATACAGACCCTGGACCAGATCCCACAATTATACAGACCCCTTATTTATATAGAACCCAGGCCAGATCCCCATCTATACAGACTCTGGACGACATCCTCCATTTATACAGGACTCATTTTTACATAAAAACCATACTAGTCCTCCCCATCTATATGAAAACAAGACCAGATCCTCTATTTATACACATCTCCCCATCTATACAGACTCTCGACCAGATAGCCCATTTATAGAGAACTCTCTTGTATATAAAAACCAGACTAGATCTCTCCATTTTTACTGACACAAGAGCAGATCATGTCCTGGGCCAGATGCCCTATTACTACAGACCCCATACCAGACCCTTCTCTTATACAAACATCAGACCATATTACCCATCTATACCGAGCCTGGCCAACATCCCCTATTTATACAGACCCCATACCAAACCCCTCATTTATACAGACCCCACACCAGGCCCCCTTTCCACGTATACAGACCCTGGCCCAGATCCCCCATTTATATAGACCACACACTAGACACCTAATTTATACAGACCCCTCTCCCCATTCCTTTAATCCTCTTCAATCCTTGGTGCTGCCAATGTTCTAAATACAGTGCCATACAGGACATGGAGTGTAGGAAGGGGGAGAGGGAATTTAGCACTGTCCACAGTGGTGACCTAAGAAGTGTTCATAGGTCACTGGTACAGCCAGTGATTGGCTGCTACAGTCACATGTCTGTGTCGACGCGTCATTGCTGAAGCAAGTACAGAGACCGGCGGGGGTTGTTAAGGTGACTATTACTGCTTTTATTATTTTATAACACTCATTCATCTAATAAACCTAAAAAGCCTAAAAATTGTCACAATATATTTCAGATTTGGCAGACTGCGGAATCCATCTGTGGATAACATGATTGTCTATATACATGTCTTCTTGCCGCAGGCTTCATTAACCAGCGTCTGTACTGTAATAATGTCTCAGTGATAGGAGCCTGAGACTTGGAGAAGCTCAGCAGCATTACCCCATATGTTTCACATTCTTGCAGTAGGGGACCCCCTGGATGTTCTGTAGCTGATGGAACTTCTCGGCGGAATGTTCTCCTTCTTTAGGGTTTTGATACAGAGAGTGAGGAGTAGCCTGCTGGAACCAGCTCTAACCAGAGGCTGTCTGAACTTTGCACCACTTATAATATGACCCATCTGGACATCAGCCAAGAGATGTTGAGAAGAAGAGTTTGTTACTGGAGGAGAAAAGACTATTAAGTCGCTCAGAGTTCAGAGAGAATACTGAGAAAGCTGAGTGATAACCAATATGGCGGTCAGCTCCTACAGGGGTTGTAATCAAGTCATGTAGAGTTCTGGATGGTAAATGTGCTTCAATGTCAACTGATTTTACTGTATGAGCTAGGACAGTGTTCTGGTGGTCTCATTCTTGTGGTCCCAACCCACAGATATAGTACACAGATGAACTTTTATCTGAATGTCTGCCATGTAACGCCGAGGCGTTCCCCAATGATCACAGCTAATCATTAGAAGTTTGACAAGCCGGACCAGAGGTGATTTTCCAAGATTTTTATCTCCTCAGGGTAAGTCATCAGCATCTGATCAGTAGGGGCCGACACCCGGGACCCCTGCTAATCAGCTGTTTGCCCCTCAAAATCCAGGGCCCCTCACACAGGTAACACTAACCTTGTTCCCCGGCACCCATGTCGCACAGATGAAAACATCCGGCAACGGGGGGAGCCTCATCATGAGTGATGCTAGGGAGGCTCGGGAGATGCAGCGCTGGCACTGCGCACATCAGAAGTGAAGCTGGTGACGGGAAGCAAGGTAGGTATAACCTGTGTGAGGGGGGGACATTATAGGGGATGGATAACTCCTTTAATTTTACACATAAAATATTTTTCCTGTACAGTAAACACCGTAGAGAAAAACAAATCAAAATGGACAAATCTGTTTTTTTAGTTAAACTTGAGTAAAAATCGATCAAAAAGTCACATGTACCCCAAAATGCAAAAGCAAGGCATTATACAGCCCTGTAGACAGAAATGTAAAACAGTTATGGGTATCAGGATATGGTAATGCAAAAACAATTTAGATTTTTTTTCAAAGATTTTATAAAAAAAATAGTAAAACATAATAAAAAATGTATGAATTTGGTGTTGCCGTAATCGTACTGACCCGCAGAATAAGCTCATCATGTCATTTTTAGCACACGGTGAATGACAAAAACTAAACCCATAAAACAATGGAGGAATTGTGGGGTTTTTTTTCAATGTCACTCCACAAAGTATTTTTTTCCTTTTTTTTTGACAATCAGTATGCTGTGAATCTGTCTTTTGAAGGAACACTTACACCTTGAGATGGCCTTATGATGGCCCAGTCACCTTTGGACTTGCTTATCTCTACAAATTTAAGGGGTCAAAAAATATTGGACTATTTGGCGAACTTTAGAGATACCACTGAAGGACAATGCAGGCTATAGACCTATTTTTCCCTCAAAAACCGAACTGTGTCCAGCCAAACGGCAACTGCACACTTCACTGAGTAAGACACAATACATGGACAGCAGTATTAACCCTAAACCCACAGTCAGGTCAATGATAGGACTAAGTCCTGGTGCAGGATGATGGTTTAGCTGAAGGGCAACCATGACTTCCCATATAAAATGTATTACTGTCTGAGTCATCTCCTGGTCCTCTCCTGCCTGTGGCTTCCTCTGTGTCTCCGGTTATTGATTCCAGTTGGCTTATGGATCACTTAGCTTCTCTGACTTGCATCTTTATGGGCTGGAATAATTATTACAGGACGTCCTAATTAGCTGAAGACTAATTTTGTGCTGGCTCTGCTTTCTACACCAGGTCAAAGTCAATGCAATATAATGGAAGACAGAGCTGTTCAAGGATGGGTTTGATATTCTGATGTTTTTCAAAAGTGCCTCTCCCCCCCCCCCCCCCAACTCATCCCATGACTGGAAGCCATGTTCTAGAACTGTTTCTGGCTTCACGGGTGAATCCTTTCTGCATATTTATGGTTGCCACGAGGCTTGTAAACCACTGGTCCATCCAACATGTACACTAGAAGACAATTTTCCTAATAGGACAGTGTGTCACTGTCAGATTACCTCCTTTTCTGATTGAGTATTTCTCCTTTGCTGGGCCACCCAACCCTAGTAACATCTGCAGCATCAGGACTAGGGCAAGTGTTGGATTGTCTCTGGCTGGAGATTTCCCCTTGTTATCCTCGGTCCCTATCACCTGTGGGGCCCAGCCATTTCTAGTTACTTCCCTGAGAGAAAATATAATTGCAGAAGGAGGTGGGCCAGAGTCTCAGCTTTATCATCATCACACCTGGCTCTCCTGGCTCGACTCCTTCTACAATTTTACACAATCCGGTTCATTACCATAAGCGTCTTCCGCGGGGCAGCAACCACAGATGTTGTGTCGGAAGATACTTCTTAGTAACGTCAGAAAGGCATCCTATCTCATGTAAGAAATGCTTCAGGCACAATGGAGAACATAAGGTGGAGACGTTCAGAGAAGCTGCAGGAGACATTTTGCCAAGCCACTGTGTATGATTATACTCATTCTGTCAGGACACTGAGATCTAGTGTCTGATCTAGACGGCAATCTAATATTATGTATTGATTACAGCTTGAGGGGCAGAAGTACTGTATGGGGGCACTAAAGGGGCATTCTACTGTGTGGAGGCTCTAAAAGGGGCATTCTACTGCAAGGGGACACTAAAAGGGGCATTCTACTGTGTGGGAGAACCAAAGGGGAAAATCTACTTTATGGTGGCACTAAAGAGGGCATTCTATTGGGTGGGGACACTAAGGGGCATTCTATTGTATGGGGACACTAAGGGAACATTTTACTGTTTGTGGGCACTAAGGCATACCTCCCAAGTGTCCCTCTTTTGGAGGGACAGTCCCTCTTTTTGACCCAAGTCCCTCTGTCCCTCTTTGCTCCTTACATGTCCCTCTTTTTGACCTGGAGGATTAATGCATAAATGTGCATTAATAAATTTACTAAATTGCTCCTTACTAAACTATCTGTATGGTTTCTACCTATAAATTAGACCAGAACTTCATTATTTGGTGCAATTTGGACCTTAAAATATCTATAATCTGATGATTTATGTGCTAATATTTATATGGACAATGAAGCACAAGAACAAAATTGCCGCAGGGGCTCTAGTAATTATGCTTTGGGCGGAGTTAGAGGTGTGGCCTAGTATGAAAAAAACTGCTGTGATGTGCGCCGCACACATTGTCCCTCTTTGCAATTTTCAAAAGTTGGGAGGTATGACTAAGGGGCCCTAACTAATATATACGGGCACCAAGGGGTAATTATACTGTGTGAGCGCACAAGGGGTGTAACAATATACATCGGGTGGGGTTAGAGGTGTGGCTTAGCATTAAAAAAAATTTGCCACAGCATGCTGTGCATGATGCCAGTATTGTTTTTCCTTGGACTTTTTAAAAGTTTAGAGGTATGTAATTATTGTGGCACTACAGGAGGCATTATAAATACTAGAGGCACTACAGGGAGCATTATAAATACTGGGAGCACTACTGGGGGCATTCTAACTATTGGGGCACTACAGTGGGGCCTTATAAATACTGGAGGCATTACAACATACATAGTAACATAGTAACATAGTTTATAAGGCCAAAAAAATACATCTGTCCATCCAGTTCGGCCTGTTATCCTACAAGTTGATCCAGAGGAAGGCAAAAAACCCCTGTGAGGTAGAAGCCAATTTTCCCCACTTTAGGGGAAAAAATTTCTTCCCGACTCCAATCAGGCAATCAGAATAACTCCCTAGATAAACTGTAATATTATTACCCTCCAGAAATACATCCAGGCCTCTCTTGAACTCTTTTAGTGAACTTACCATCACCACCTCCTCAAGAGACAGAATAACTATTGGGGGCACTACAGGTGGCATTATAAATAATGAGGGCACTATAAGGGGCATTATAACTATTGGGGGGACTAAAGGGGAGCTTTATAAATACTGAGGGCACTACTCGGTGCATTATAACTATTGGGGGCACTACGGGGGCATTCTAAATACTGAGGGCACTACAAGGGACATTATTACTAATAAGGGCACACAGCGCAGCCGCCTGCCAATTTTTGGAAGTCCCTAAGCAGTGAATGGAGAGGAGACTGTGGATGCGTGGGGTGTTCTCCTTTCACTTCAGGGCCTGTAGTAAATCTCCTCGCTGATCAGCTGTTTGAAGAGGCTGCAGTGCTCTAGTGAGTGCTGCGGCCTTCTCTCAGCATACAAAGCACAGCGCCATACATTGTATGGTGGCCACGCTTGTTATTGCAGCTCAGGCCTATTCACTTGAATTGGATTGAGCTACAAATAGTTACCGATGGACTTGACGTCACTGGCCCTACTGATCAGATATCGATGATCCTGAGGATATTCAATATTCAACCCCTTTACTTGTGTTAGTCTGACCTCTTACATTAAATGCCTGAAAACTGCAAACAGAAGTTGCAAATTTTTGTGTAATAAGTGGGCGTAACAACTGTGTAGGGGCACTAAACAGGGCATAACTACTGTTTGGTGATACTAAGAGGGCATAAATACTGTGTGTGAATACTATAGTAGTTCTCTTGTCACTGTCATGATGTTCTGCAGCAGCTGAGGTGTATAGTATGAGGCTCTGCAGGAGCTGAGGTCTGTATTAGGAGGCTCTGCAGAAGCTTAAAGGGAACCTGTCATCTCCAAAACACCCCCTGAACTAGAGTAAGTGTTGTATAGTGTAAGTGATGCTGAATCCAAATATGTAAGTTTTATCTTCATACTCACTTCCATTCCGACGCTGTGCTCCCATAAACCAGCAGTAAAATACATTGACAGGACTCTTCTTTGAGTCCTCTCCATTATGTGAGTGAGCACCGGAGTCCACTGAGTGCATTTTACTGCAGGTTTGTGGGAGCACAACATCAGAATGGAAGTGAGTATGAAGATAAAAATTACATATTTGGATTCACCATCACTTACACTATACACTGCTTGGAGGGTGTTTCAGAGCTGACAGGTTCCCTTTAAGTGTGTATTATGAGGTTCTGCAGCAGCTGAGGTGTATTAGGAGGTTCTCCAGCAGCTGAGGTGTGTATTATGCGGTTCTGCAGCAGCTGAGGTGTGTATTATGAGGTTCTGCAGCAGCTGAGGTGTGTATTATGCGGTTCTGCAGCAGCTGAGGTGTGTATTATACGGTTCTGCAGCAGCTGAGATGTGTATTAGGAGGTTCTGCAGCAGCTGAGATATGTATTATGATGTTCTGCAGCAGCTGAGGTGTGTATTATGAGGTTCTGCAACAGCTGAGGTGTGTATTATGAGGTTCTGCAACAGCTGAGGTGTGTATTATGAGGTTCTGCAGCAGCTGAGGTGTGTATTATGAGGTTCTGCAGCAGCTGAGGTGTGTATTATGAGGTTCTGCAGCAGCTGAGGTGTGTATTATGAGGTTCTGCAGCAGCTGAGGTGTGTATTATGCGGTTCTGCAGCAGCTGAGGTGTGTATTATACGGTTCTGCAGCAGCTGAGATGTGTATTATGAGGTTCTGCAGCAGCTGAGGTGTGTATTATAATGTTCTGCAGCAGCTGAGGTGTATATTATGAGGTTCTGCAGCAGCTGAGCTGTGTATTATGATGTTGTGCAGCAGCTGAGGTGTGTATTATGAGGTTCTGCAGCAGCTGAGGTGTGTATTATGAGGTTCTGCAGCAGCTGAGCTGTGTATTATGATGTTGTGCAGCAGCTGAGGTGTGTATTACGAGGTTCTGCAGCAGCTGAGGTGTGTATTATGAGGTTCTGCAGCAGCTGAGGTGTGTATTATGAGGTTCCGCAGCAGCTGAGGTGTGTATTACGAGGTTCTGCAGCAGCTGAGGTGTGTATTAGGAGGTTCTGCAGCAGCTGAGGTGTGTATTATGATGTTCTGCAGCAGCTGAGGTGTGTATTATGAGGTTCTGCAGCAGCTGAGGTGTGTATTATGAGGTTCCGCAGCAGCTGAGGTGTGTATTAGGAGGTTCTGCAGCAGCTGAGGTGTGTATTAGGAGGTTCTGCAGCAGCTGAGGTGTGTATTATGATGTTCTGCATCAGCTGAGGTGTGTATTATGAGATTCCGCAGCAGCTGAGGTGTGTATTACAAGGTTCTGCAGCAGCTGAGGTACGTATTAGGAGGTTCTGCAGCAGCTGAGGTGTGTATTATGATGTTCTGCATCAGCTGAGGTGTGTATTATGAGGTTCTGAAGCACCTGAGGTGTGTATTAGGAGGTTCTGCAGCAGCTGAGGTGTGTATTAGGAGGTTCTGCAGCAGCTGAGGTGTGTATTATGAGGTTCTGCAGCAGCTGAGGTGTGTATTAGGAGGTTCTGCAGCAGCTGAGGTGTGTATTATGAGGCTCTGCAGCACCTGAGGTGTGTATTAGGAGGTTCCGCAGCAGCTGAGGTGTGTATTAGGAGGTTCTGCAGCAGCTGAGGTGTGTATTAGGAGGTTCTGCAGCAGCTGAGGTGTGTATTATGATGTTCTGCATCAGCTGAGGTGTGTATTATGAGATTCCGCAGCAGCTGAGGTGTGTATTACAAGGTTCTGCAGCAGCTGAGGTACGTATTAGGAGGTTCTGCAGCAGCTGAGGTGTGTATTATGATGTTCTGCATCAGCTGAGGTGTGTATTATGAGGTTCTGAAGCACCTGAGGTGTGTATTAGGAGGTTCTGCAGCAGCTGAGGTGTGTATTAGGAGGTTCTGCAGCAGCTGAGGTGTGTATTATGAGGTTCTGCAGCAGCTGAGGTGTGTATTAGGAGGTTCTGCAGCAGCTGAGGTGTGTATTATGAGGCTCTGCAGCACCTGAGGTGTGTATTAGGAGGTTCTGCAGCAGCTGAGATGTGTATTAGGAGGTTCTGCATCAGCTGAGGTGTGTATTATGAGCAGTCAGAGAAGCATGAGTTGTGAATGATCATTTAGTATTCTGTGTCTGTACCTTGTAAAATGTTTTAAAAATTCATTTTTATTACTAAGTACAGTAGTGTTTAATTATTTTTTACAAATGGGATGCCTAATTTCTTTGCCTTATCTGACTGGAGGACCAAAACACCGTGTCCCGGCCCTGTTCCTCTGACAAAACGCGTCGTACTGTGACCTGATCTGATCCAGCAGCGTCCGCAGTCCAGCACTGTGAAGGCCTGCTCCAGGCCCTGACTGCACTGTGCCACAGTGACAGCAGCACAAACAGTAAGTCAGCACTGG
This sequence comes from Rhinella marina, assembly GCA_900303285.1. Taxonomy (NCBI): domain Eukaryota; kingdom Metazoa; phylum Chordata; class Amphibia; order Anura; family Bufonidae; genus Rhinella; species Rhinella marina. Next base: position 271,304 of record ONZH01006150.1, on the reverse strand, counting down.
GGGAGGGTGGTGAAACAGCAGCAGGCACAGTTCATGGAGGGTATGGCACATTATATAATAAGCAGCAGCAGGCACAGTTCATGGAGGGTATGTCACATTATATAATAAGCAGCAGCAGGCACAGTTCATGGAGGGTATGGCACATTATATAATAAGCAGCAGCAGGCACAGTTCATGGAGGGTATGGCACATTATATAATAAGCAGCAGCAGGCACAGTTCATGGAGGGGTATTGCACATTATATAATAAGCAGCAGCAGGCACAGTTCATGGAGGGGTATTGCACATTATATAATAAGCAGCAGGCACAGTTCAAGGAAGGGTATGTCACATTATATAATAAGCAGCAGCAAGCACAGTTCATCAAGTAAAGCTAGGTGCACACTTGTGATTCCGGTATTCTGTTCCAGCATAGCCAGTGGGAAGGGACACAGCATGGGGACCAAATTCAGATTTTAACTTTGGGGCCCGGTGATTTCTATGTAAGCCCCAGCCTAGTTACAATAATCAGATGTGGTTTTGAGCTCTGTATCATGTTCTGCTAGCATGGGAGCGGGACACTTTACTTCCATCATGAGAACATACGGCCTTGCTAGTCCCCATAGTGGGGCTTCCCTTACAATAATCACTATTACAGAGATTGCAGTGACTTAAGTCAGATAATGATCGGGTCTGATGGATTATTATGACAGTGATTACTGCCATGATCCTAGAAAATTACTAAATTGGCACAAACTGATTAAAGAAGACATTTGGCAAAAAAATGTTCTTCATACTTTGATGCTGGAGATCAGTGACTGATTGAGAGTCCTCTGGGCCCCAAGGCAATAAGGGTCATGGGTCCATTACTGCCTACAGTACAGATATATTTTTTTTAACTTTTACCAATGTATTACTTTATACCATACTCAATTTTTATTTAAAGGGATTTTCTGGGAATTTGAAAAAGTTCTACAGAGAACAGGAAATAGATAATGATAATCTTAATTTAGAAAGCACTAACATATTCCATAGCAATTGGCACAGGAAGTCTATACTTACCCTCAAAACCTCTGGCTGGCACCCCACTGCTGGCCTCCAGGTTCTCCTGCGTGTCAGCTAGTGATGAGTCCATAGGAGTTCATGTTACATAGGGGCATTGTTCAGTAGCTGTGGGACATGAAATCCTTATACTCAAAATGTCTGTAGAAGCCTGTAGCCACCAGCAGGGGGAGGATTTAAAATTGTAGTTGTCAAATTTAGCAGTGAGCTCCCCCTAGTGGCAGCAACAGGTAGCCAGAATTTTGTTATTTAAAGTAGTGCCGAATTTTAAGGTTATCCTCTAACCACAGGATAGAAAATAACTGTCTGATTGGTGGGGACCAAATCTTGAGAATAGGAGTTCTGTTTGCTCAGTGAGACTACCGAAGATTGCCAAGCACTGCCGATCTCCTACCAACATATATGGTGCGGTATGGCTCGCCTTCTTGTTCGTTTTGAGCAGCGCTGATTCGCAGTCAGCGTGACGCTAGGGGGATATTGAGTACCTAATGACCAGACCTGTTGCAAGGCACCTGCATGTACAAGCATAGGCCTTGCAGTGATTACTCATTATGCAGTCAGAAATCCCTCCTAAAGTGGAGGCTTAGGCTACTTTTACACTTGGGTTTTTGCTGGATCCGACAGTGATCGGCAAAAAGACTTCCGTTACTGATAATACAACCAGCTCCACCCGTTATAAACAGATCCAGTTGTATTATCTGTAACATAGCCAAGACGGCTATTACCTCCATTGAAAGTCAGTGGGGGACGGATCAGTTTTCTATTGTATCCGAAAAAAAACGGATCCGGCATGACACACGATGCAAGTCAATGGTGTGTGTCAATGGTATTGTGTCTGTTTTCTCTGACACAATAGAAAACGGATCCATGCCAGCTTGCTGAGGTTTGCTCTTTGGTCTGGGAACGCAACCAAAGGGAACTGAATGCATTTTAGAACATTCTGTTCTGTTCAGTTATGTTTTTCTCCGGTATTGAGATTCTCTGCCGGATCTCCATACCGGAAAACTTGAAGGCAAGTGCGAAAGTAGCCTTAGGCCTGTATTACACCAACAGATAATTATCTGACCAATATCTGTCCAATCAGACCAATAGTGGGTGTGTATAACAAAAGATCTGTGTGTGTAATTGGCCATCTCACCAATGATTGGTCGGAAAATCTGTCAGATAATCTGTTGGTGTAATACAAGCCTTAGGAGCCTTTTGATGGCAGAAATTGGCACGGATTCCAAGCCGAAGACCTGCCAGCAGTCATGCTGAATTTCACTCCAGTACGTAGACGACTCTGCAGTTTACGTGACTTGTAGCGGTGTCCTCACGGATGCTGTTGGAGGAAGCGGCGGGTGTCCGCTCATGGTTTAGCTCCATTCATTGTAGCTATACCGCAAGCAGGTCTGCAGCACTGGAATTGAAAAACTGTGGAAGAAACTGAGGGGGGTTTCTGCAGAAATTGCCTATGTACAATGTGAACTAGCCCTGATAAATACTGGTACTTCTCATGGGATACAAGTTTTTAGCATCATTTCTCCCAATAAAAATTGCAGAATACAGCAGGATCAGAAAAATGGATGTTATTGTTCCAGAAACAGCGCCACATCTGTCCCCAGGCTGTTTCTGGTATTGCAGCGCATTCCTATTCAAGTTAATGGGGCTGAACTGCAAGACCAGGCCAGGCGTATGGACAGACGTTGTACTAGAAGTAAACCCTTTTATCTAATCCTGGACAGTACTTTACATTTCGATAAAAGCTTTTCTCTCCTAAACATTATAAATGAGCAGAAGGTCGTCGAAGGCTTTTAATGAGCAACATGCTAAGGGTCAGAAAAGCAAATGGCAGCTCTCCATGGCCTCCCTGGTGCCTAGTAAATCCCCAGCTTGTGAAATGCATACATTCTCCAAACAGCTGGGAGCGATCTGGAGGAACAGCGAGGGGTGATATCCGCAATCCTGGAGAGAGGTTGTAAGGGGTCATAAGAAGCCCATGGCAGTCCCTCTCTACGTTCAGCCAAACACATGTCTATGTACATGGAAGCAGGACTATAGTTTAGTCAACATGGAGACACTCGAAACCACATGAATTTTAAAGGAAAATGAAAATTGATAACCTTAAAGCAGCTAAGACCATGTCCACCCCCCACCGAGGCCGTGGAAACTTTCCTACTTTTCATTTTTTGTGCCGTGACCTCTTCCTACCACATATCAGGAGAGGTGAAGAGGGCAAATGATGGATGCCTCCAGTAAGTACAGCCATGCCTTGTCCAAGGTGTTACCATTCATCTAGGTCTCACTGGTTAGAAACCAGTGTGGCCACCATTATAGCTCCCACCCAGCAAGAATGCAAAATACTCCTAATAGCACAGTGATAAATCTCCTACCCATATCACTGTATAAGTAGACTCTCAGGATTCTGGGAAAGTTGGGTGGTAATTTTCATTTCACTATGGGAGCTCTTATGGCAGCCCTACAAGTACAGTGGGGAAAATAAGTGTTTGATACACTGGCGATTTTGCAAGTTTTCCCACCTACAAAGAATGGAGATGTCTGTCATTTTTATCATAGGTACACTTCAACTGTGAGAGACAGACTCTAAATCTAAAAAATAATTAATTTGCATTTTAGTGCATGAAATACGTATTTGATCCAATAGAAAAACAGAACTTAATATTTGGATACAGAAACCTTTGTTTGCAATTACAGAGGTCAGACATTTCCTGTAGTTCTTGACCAGGTTTGCACACACTGCAGCAGGGATTTTGTCCCACACTCCTCCATACAGATCTTCTCCAGATCTTTCAGGTTTCGGGGCTGTTGGGCTACATTGAGTTTCAGTTCCCTCCAAAGATTTTTGATTGGGTTCAGGTCTGGAGACAAGCTAGGACACTCCAGGAACTTGAAATTCATCTTACAGAGCCACTCCTTAGTTGCCTTGACTGTGTGTTTCGGGTCATTGTCATGCTGGAAGACCCAGCCATGACCCATCTTCAATGGCCTTGCTGATGGAAGGAGGTTGTTGGCCAAAATCTCACAATAAATGGCCCTATCCATCTTCCTTTCAATACGGTGCAGTCGTCCAGTCCCCTTTTCAGAAAAGCACCCCCAAAGTATGATGTCTCCACCCCCATGCTTCACGGTCGGGATGGCGTTCTTGGGGTTGTTCTCTTCCTTCTTCTTCCTCCAAACACGGCGAGTGGAGTTGATACCAAAAAGTTCTATTTTGGTCTCATCTGACCACATGACCTTCTCCCATGTCTGCTGTGGATCATCCAGATGTTTTTGGCGAACTTCAAATGGTCCTGGACATGTGCTGGCATGAGCAGAGGGACCTTGCGTGCCCTGTAGGATTTTAATCCATGACATTGTAGTGTGTTTCTAACGGTAATCTTTGAGACTGTGGTCCCAGCTCTCTTCAGGTCATTGACCAGGTCCTCCTGTGTAGTTCTGGGCTGATTCCTGATCTTTCTCAGAATCATCTTTACCCCACAAGGTGAGATCTTGCATGGCGCCCCAGACCGAGGAAGACTGACAGTCATCTTGTGTTTCTTCCATTTTCTTATAATTGCGCCAAAAGTTGTTGCCTTCTGACCAACCTGCTTGCCAATTGTCCTGTTGCCCAACCCAGCCTTGTGCAGGTCTACAATTCTGTCCCTGGTGTCCTTAGACAGATCTTTGGTCTTGGCCATGTTGGAGAGGTTGGAGTGTGATTGATTGAGTGGACAGGTGTCTTTTATACAGGTAACGAGTTCAAACAGGTGCAATGAATACAGGTAATGAGTGCAGAGTAGGAGGGCTTCTTAAAGAAAAACTAACAGGTCTGTGGGAACCAGAATTCTTGCTGGTTGGTAGGTGATCAAATACTTATTTCATGCAATAAATGCAAATTCATTATTTAAAAATCATACAATGTGATTTCCTGGATTTTTTTTTGCAGATTCTCTCTCACAGGGGAAGTGTACCTATGATAAAAATTACAGACCTCTCCATTCTTTGTAGGTGGGGAAACTTGCAAAATCGCCAGTGTATCAAATACTTATTTTCCCCACTGAAGATTCTTGGATTTCCGAGACAGTCTCTAATGTAATCTGAAGCTTATTCACCGCACAACTAATTATCCTGCAACTTTCTAAAATGCTTTGTGTTGGATTTTCTTTTCCATTTTCAAGATCTCCGTTTGCTGTCAGTGAATAGGAATATTAATTGTAGCTGAAAACCTGTACTGACTGGCTTGTAGCAAACTGTCGGCTAAGGGCATGTTCACACTAGCGGTAGACATTCCCCTTGTTCTGTTCCTTTAGATGAGCAGAACACTGCAAATAATAAAAGTGCCAGATTCGGCACATGACTGAACACATTGACTATAATGGGGTGCTTTCGGTTTGTATTTGGTATGCAGCGTTTTTACTACACAAAAAAGTCTTGCCTTTTTGGAGCCATATGTGAATGAGCCCTAAGAAAAGTGTTAGGCCCCTTTTACACGAGCGAGTTTTCAGCACGGGTGCGATGCGTGAAGTGAACACATAGCACCCGCACTGAATCCTGACCCATTCATTTCAATGTGTCTGTGTACATGAGCATTTTTTTTCACACATGAGTTCTGCGTTACGTGAGAATCGCAGCATGTTCTATATTCTGTGTTTTTCACGCAGCCCTGGCCCAATAGAAGTGAATGGGGCTTCAGTGAAAAACGCATTACATCCTGAAGCAAGTGTGGATGCAATGTGTTTTTCACTGATGGTTGCTAAGAGATGTTGTTTGTAAACCTTCCGTTTTTTATCACGCGCGTGAAAAACGCATCAAAACGCATTGCACCCGCGTGGAAAAAACTGAACAACTGAACGCAATCGCAGACAAAACTGACTGAACTTGCTTGCAAAATGGTGCGAGTTTCCCTGAACGCACCCTGAACGCATCCGGACCTAATCCGTCACGCTCGTGTGAAAGGGGCCTTAGGGTAGGTTCATCTCTGTGGCAGGTAAATCCGGTAGACTGTTCTGGCAGAGGAGCAGATGACTCATCACCGGATCCTAATTCACTGTAATTGGATCCAATGGGAATGTGGTGTTTCCGCACCAAAAACCGCATGTGTTACTTCTGGGTTTTGGTGCAGATTTGACGCAGTTTGGCTGCAGGTCTTACCCTTGTATTGGAAAAAAAATTGCGCAAACAATTGACAAGCTGGGGATTTAAAAATCCGCACAGCAGGTCAATATCCACACGGAAGAAAGAAGCAATATGTACATGAGATTTATCTAATCCCATACACTTTGTTGGTACTGTATTACGCTGCGGTTTTTCCACATGATAATCCACAAGGAAAAAACGGTAATCCACATCATGTGCAGATAGCCTTATAGTGAATCGGGATCCGTGGTGCCTAGCAGTGTCTATGCCGAATATGGTAACTCTGGTAATCTGCCCCTCTGCCGTAACAGACTACTGGATTTACCTGCCACAGATGTGAACCTGCCCTTACTTCTATACCGTCACTGGTTGTAGACAATGGGGCAGATTAGTAAATTGGGGTAAAATATCATGGTTGCTGCGCCAGGAAAGTGGAGCAATTTTGCTCTTTTGTTGTTGGAGTAGGCATTTGCACCAAATTTAAAATGTATTTTTGGCATTTTTAGGGTGGTTTGGACCATGCCTGGCAGTTTGCCGTTACTAAGGGGCAGTCAGATGTTTGTGGCTGGGGCTACATTTTTAGCTGAATTTGACAAAAAGTTGCAAAAAAGTTGTAAGGTTACTCCAATCCCCTGGCGGCGTACAAACTGATGAAGACCTAGTAGTAAATATGATTAGACTAAAAAAATCCATTGTAAGTGCTCATGCACACGACTGTATGTATTTTGTGGTCCGCAAAAAACGGATCTGCAAAAAATATGGATGACGTCCATGTGTATTCCGTATTTTGTGGAACGGAACAGTTGGACTCTAAAGAACAGTCCTATCCTTGTCCGTAATGTGGACAATAATAGGACATGTTCTGTTTTTTGCGGAACAGAAATACGGACATATGGAAACGGAATGCACACGGAGTACCTTCCATTTTTTTGCGGACCCATGTAAATGAATGGTTCCGCATACTGTCCGCAAAAAGAAAATACGTTTGTGTGCATGAGCCCTAAAGCCTTATTCATACGTCAGTGTTTGGTCAGTGATTTCCATCAGTGATTGTGAGCCAAAACCAGCATCGGAAGCTCCACAGACATACGGTATAAGGCCTCATGCACACGAACGTGTGCCGGCCGTGCCCGTGCTGCGGGCCACATACTGCGGGTCCGCAATAAACGGGCACCGGCCATGTGCAGCCCGCATCACGGATCGCGGACCCATTCACTTCAATGGGTCCGCGATCCGGGAGATGCGGAGCGGAGGCACGGATCGGAACACCACGGAAGCACTACGGTGTGCTTCCGTGGTGTTTCTGTCCGTGCCTGCGCACCGCAAAAAAGTAGCGCAAGCACTACTTTTTTGCGGTGCGGACCCTCGGATGCGGATCGCGGACCTCATTCAAGTGAATGGGTCTGCGATCTGCATGCGGTGGCCTCACGGTCAGTGCCCGTGCATTGCGGACCGCAGTTTGTGGCCCACAGCACGGGCACGGCCGGCACACGTTCGTGTGCCTGAGGCCTAAGGGGAAGATCTGCTCCACTTCTGTGTTTAGACCCGCACCTGTTTTAGGCTTAAAATCACTGATGAAAATCACTGACCAAACACTGACTGTGTGAATAAGGGCTCATGCACACGGCCATAAGTGCAAAATGGACAAGAATAGGACATGTTCTATTTTTTTGTGGTTCCGTATCCGATTGGAGTTTTTTGGGGACTTGTAATGTTTAGTCAATTTATTGGAGAAAACAATCAGACAAAAAAGAAGCACAAAAACACAAAAAGTTGCATCTTGATACATTACCCCCTTAGACTATACAGTCTACTGTAAAGACGCGTCACATTTACCACAGTGGCTGATGCTCAGAGCGTCAGTTACACAGCCCCGCAAAAAATGGGGATAAGATGCGGACAAAAGACACGGTCGTGTGCATGAGCCTTTAGAATGTATAGTCTAACTTTATACCACTTATTAACTGGCTTACTTAGCTCCAGAATTTGGCACCAAACCTGTGGCACAATTCTGGTGCACAGTGTTGTCTTAAGCCACGCCCACTATCATCTTAACCGCAACCTTTTGTGCTGAAAAAGTGTCTACACCCTTAATAAATCTGGTGTAGGATATGTGAATCTGAATTCTGGCACCTTCGAAATAGTACATCTCCCCCAGTGTACCTTTCTATACTTATTGTCTACTTTGCAGAATATGTAATGTACAATACATTGTGTGGGGTTAGCCGCATCCATGCAGCTATTCTGCAGATTACACAACATGTCCACAAAACAAACAAGAATAGGGATTTTATACTAGGGACCAAGGTAATTGTGGCATGCACGCAGCCAATATCTGTATTTTGCGGATTCGCGGTTTGAGGACAGCAAAATACATAAGGTTCTGTATGAGAAGCCTAAGGTCTCATTCAAATTTCTGCGCCTGTTTGAAGCCTTGGAAGATCTGTCCGTGTTTAATCTGTGAAGCATCCGTCTTTGGTCCGTGTGTCCGTTTTTTGCCCACCATGTGTCAGTCGTATTCCACAGACACTGCTCAGCTGAAAATTAATTTCCAGAGCATCTCCTACCAGTGGTCTGTGAAAAAACACTGACACAACATGGATGCCATCCGTGGTGTGTCAGTGGTTCTTCATGGACCCAGACCCATAGACTTCGATTGGCCTGTAAGTGTTCCATGTCTCCGTGAGTTTTCCACTGTGTAAAACCATTGAAGTGTGAACACAAATCAATGAGTACGTGTGCTGTGGAGAACACGGACATCACACGTCTGTGATTCACTGAATTGTGAACGAGGCCTAAGGTTTCGGAGCACGGAATGAATAATTCTTGACAGCCATACATCTGCCTGGTTCTACATTCCCTCAATGTGTAATAATACATAATCCAGATGGGTTGTTTCTTTGTTCTGTGGGGAGAACCTGTGAAGAAGCTCCTTGTTCTCCTGACCTTCACAGGCCTCCTGGGGTCCGGCAGCATGTTGGCACATTCTGTAGCTGCGGGGAGGATACCTGTGTTGTCCGACACCTCGCTCTGTGCACCTGACAGCACTTAGCACCTCATCAGCAGCTGTGCCAAGTAACACGGTAGCGTTTAGACATCTTCTTTCCCACAAGCTGAAATGTTGAGAGCTCCTGTGGTAGCCATGGGCTGAGGACTAGGTTGTTAACATAAGCAAACGCCATCATGGCGGTCGCACATTGCTGTGAATGCCGCCTGTCTTGTCCGACAGTGAGTAGATCTCGGTGGGAAGCCCCTGGGAGGTCAAATGGAGGAAGGGAATCATTTGTTCAAAAAGACTATGTCAACTGAAGAAACCATCATCTTGGCCAACCCCAGAAGCTTGAAAACATAATATGGAGGTGGTTCTCCAGACCTCTCATCCACAGGCACCAGGCTGCAGATTTCTGTGGGGTTAACCCTTTATGTGGTTTGTCCTGTGTACGTCATACATTATTAATCTTCTAGTTAATAAATTATGGATTTATATAAATATATTAGAGGTTGTCTCAATTCAGCAAGTGGCATTTACCATGTAGAGGAAGTTAATACAAGGCACTTACTAATGTATTGTGATTGTCCATATTGTCTCCTTTGCTGGCTCCAGGGGGTTATGACCCCCGCTGCAGTACAGATACGAGGTGGCCGGGATTGGAGCTGCCGCGCATGCGAGCCTACTGTATGCACACTTCCACAGTTCTGGCCACCAGAGAGGCCACAGCCTTTTCCTAAAGTGTGCAAGCATGACCACCACTAATGGATTGCAGGGTGGTCATAATCCCTGGAAAAGAACAGTGTATAATGTGATGGAAAAATGAATCCAGCCAGCAAAGGAAGCAATATGTACAATCACAATACATTAGTAAGTGGCTTGTATTAACTTTCTCTACATGATAAATGCTATTTGCTGAGGTTAGACAACCCCTTTAAATTCTCATTATCACTAAAACCTGGAGCCACACAGAGTAGTGCTGCAGAGCAGGTTGGTTGGTGTAGTACACCGATGTAGCGGGGCTGTAGACCTGATGCAATAAGCTGGAAATCTAATGCGAAAGTAATGCACAGAAGACTGGTGTAGCACAGTTAATGTAGCAATGTTGACTGTAACCCCATGAAGTAGAGGTACTGATGTAGTGGAGCTAGACTTTACATGTTCTGTATAGATGGAGAGTGGATCTCAGAATTCTTCTCTCTATTGGGCCCAAGGACCAGGGGTGGATTGGCCACAGGCCTTACAGGGAAATTTCCCAGTGGACCGATGCCCAGGGGGGCACCTTGGCCCTCCTCATGGCCGGCCAGTGGAAGGTTTTGGGGATGTATTGTGTGGTGGACTGCGGTATTTGGCTCTGTTGGGGTGGTATAATGTGCCACAATATGGTATCGCTGGCCCTGCTTTCCATCAGTTTGGAACCAACTACAAAACTGGCCACTTTTAGTATTTTTTCCAGGTCCACTTTAAGTTCCCAGTCCACCCCTGCAACGGACCCTGAGTCCAACCTTGGAGAGAACAGTAGATAAAATAAAAAATGACGGCTGATGGTCCTAATTTCGTTAGAAAAAGTAGAGGGAAGGATGTGAGAAATGAATAAGTTCACATCAATGTTTATTCTGAGCACAGGGAATGGAGCGTCCGTCATATGTCGGCCAACCCAATATCCCCTTCCTGTGCCAATATCTAATACAGAAATCTGAGCAGAAAGTTTCCCGTAGAGTAGAGTACCAAACCACTGGATACCGGTGACACTAGACCCCCTCTATGATGTCCATGTGCAGGAGCAGACTCCAGAGGGCCCTTTGCAATAATATGGCTCTGTGTTTTCGAACTAGTAATTAGATGACAGCGGAGGGTCAGCTATAGACCACCTTATTCATGGCTTCCAGAAAATCCCTCACCGGTGTTACAATCCACAAGTCATTGTGAGACATGGATGGGAATAAGCATAATGGTGAGCCCTGATGAACCTCAGCCCTCTGCAGGTGCCCCATGCGTTTCGGAAGAGATAAACTCACCTCATACATTGTAACAGGAAATTATTGTGTTAAATGGTCATCATCAAAATGCATGGTGGTAGCTTCCAATGGCCTTATTGAAGAATTACATCTATCTGTTGTAACCCCGCTCCACTTACAGAAGGCCGTATACCGCACATGGACTCCGAGGGACCTCAGCAATGTCCTGTCAGCTTTCCAATAGACTTTGTGTGCGGTGCATTCACAAGCTGAAGGGTTATTGTTGGGATTGGTCACGCTTGTAAAGGTCTACAATAATTTGGCTTCACCTCAATGCCACATGTGCCCGATTGTTGGAAGCTTTGTCATAGAAATACAGTAACAAATTAATCTGTCACTGTCCAATCTAAGCACATTCACTTCCCATCTATCACCTCCCGACAGACACCGTACAGTAGCACAAAAGCTGCAGATGTATGAGACCATCTGTCCACATAGCTCCTTTTGCATCTGCCATGGATATCTGAGACTTGGGGAACTGTGATCCTCCTCTGTGGTCTGAAATCCAGAGGACGTTGCAGTATGTTCTCTGATTAACTCTTCCCTGTGTACCGAGTCTATCAGAAATGCAGTTGATTTACTGTATACTGGCAAGTAGCCACAGATATTGTGAAGGACATATAGGACATATTATATTAGAACGCATTGGGTTTAGGTGGAGTCTCCAGGGCTCTTTTTCCATTATGGTAGCTGTCTTCTTTACATGAGAAACCTCCGCCCTGCCGCTATGGTCAACAATACTGCACAGTTTATTTGTTAGGTAGAAGCAGGAAGAAGTGTGGGACCTTGGGTTCACCAGAGGAGATGGTTCTGGAGGTCTCACCCTCCATCTATACAGAAGATGTAAATGTTCATCATTGTACGCACAGGACATATCATCAATACGATCAACCCATAAGAAATATACTGTAGTGGTAAGTGATTGTCTCCAAAGTCACCTCCAAACGGAGTTGTCTTCTGCTGGACCTTTTGACCCATAACTGTGTCAGAGACTGTGGCCATCAGAGGATCATCTGGTGGACCAGTCCAAAGCTGGCCATACACATTAAATGTATGCTGAATGAACCTGACAATTTTGGCAGGACCAGTCAACCACCTAATGTTTATGGGGGTCTCCTGATTTGATGGCAGATGTCAAGGAGGAGAGAAGGGTTGGGCCTGTTGGATAATCCTTTGTATGTCAGGGGGATAAGCCATCCACCTTTTCTTCTCTCCCATTCACGTGCATGCTCGGACGGCAATCATCTTATGTGTATGGCTTAAAGGGGTTGTGCCTCGAAAAATATTCTACATTTTTCAAACCAGCACCTGGATCTGAATAATTTTGCAACTGCATTTATTTAAAAACTTAGTGAAGCTGCTGAGTTATTCAATAAAATGTATCTGCATGTATGTTATTTCTCTGTCCACCTCACTGAGGTGGTCGCACGTGCTCAGTTTAAATCTTTAATTGCCACCAACCTATCTTCTCTTAGAAGCTGTGGCAGTTAAAGGGAATGGCCTGCAGCAGAAAAGACACACCCCTTGAGCTGTGATAGGGAGAGAGCTGAGGCAGAAAGGACATGCCTCCCTGAGCTGTGATAGAGAGAGAGCAGAAAAGACATGCCTACTGAGCTACTAGCTTGAAATAAATCTAGCAGAGAAATTAATGAGGAGATCTCTGGATCCATGTGAGGTACAGCACTGCTTCTAGCTTTGTTGTGTACTATAAAATGACTGATTTTAATTTTTTACATCAATTATGGGATAAACCCTTTAAGACGCCTTTTAAAAGGCTCAGTGTGGAACCAGAAAATGTACTAATTGATGGTATAAAGCGTCTTTACATGGGTCGGCAATCTTTGAGATCAAACATTGACTTATAGGACAGCTACCTTCCAAACTGGTGGCACCAGAGGCACAGCTTTCTTTTCATTTTTGGAAAAAGGGCTAATTTGCATGTGTGGTTAATCATCTCTCGCCTATGACGTCATCAAAGCGGACTAAGGACCTCGATGTTAATATTGTACTGGACATTCAAATATGTTCCCGAACCTCTCGGCGTACTCATTAAGTCACGTCTGCCATGTCTTCACAAGGAATGTACAAAAGTTTGCCTCGGGTACCAGAAGATACTGAAGATATTGAAACCGGTCCTGCCCATATCACAAGCCAGGGCCCTGGCGAAACACAGACTGCAGGTTTTCATGTTCATTCGGGTTATTGCATTTAATATCATTTCATATCAATATCATATCTTTCTCTCGCTTGAACCATTCTCACGGAGTTGTTCTCATTTGGACTGCTGTTATCCTGTCCTTCCCATGGACTTGCATACCACAAGGATTCTGTATAATTTAACCACTGTGCAAAAATCTTCACACGCTTTAGAACTGTTTGACCTGGTTAGATTTGGTCATATGTTTTAGGACAGTCTGACGTTGATCAGCCCAACCTCCACAGGGGCATGGGTACGTGCTAGGACACTTTCTATGGTGTGTCCTTTGGTCCACCCATGACCATAGCACAGTGGATCTGCTTCTCAGAATATCACGTGTGACGTAACCCTTTACAGTTCGTGTAGTTTTACGTTGGATAATGTGACCAATTTTTTTAATTTTTTTTTTACCAGAACACTCTCACTCTTTATGGTCTAAGTCTTGAAGCTCAGTTCAAGTGAAGGATGCCAATGGTGATTTTCCATGCCTCATGTGTCCTATTTTACGTGCAGCTCACCTTCTGAGGCCTGTGGTCCTCATCAGCCCCTATAATTGTTACCCATCCCTCCTTTACAGATGACACACACAAATACACAGCACAAATAGTCTTTATGGGCTCGTAGATCTGCAGGATTGCCTCCCTCTTTGAGGTGAGGTTCCTGTAGATCCATGGCTGATCCATCTCCACTTAGAGGTGCTGTGAATGGTGGAAGCGGACACTTAACTGAATACATAGCTTAGGGACACTAAGGAAAGGAGAATAATACATGGGGTGACACAGACTAGATAATCATGTTGGACCCCCTTTGCAGCTTTGTTATGGGGCTTTATGGTTACTTGGCACACCCCTAGGACTCAGTAACAGTTGTAAGAAAGGTTGTAACTTTTCAGTGCAGCACCTCCTTCTCTACCACTTCTTTCCATGTCCTAGGCGGGTACCTGATCCACCCACCCCTTGCCTCTATACCTCATTTGAATGCACGCTCTATGGGGTCGCTATATTTGAGCTGTGTGTCCTTTTATCAGTCTTCTGTCTTTCTCTTTGTATTTCATTTTGGAATTTAGTTTTTGAACCTTCTCCATGAACGGTAAGACTATGCAAAGAGGTATCTCCTGGAAACAGTGAGCCATCTCACCAGCGCCACCTTTTGGAAGTGGCTTCCTATGAGTAAAAGTCCGACGTTTTAGCAAACCTTGGGACATGACAAGGGAAAATAGCCAAGCCAAATATCCATCCATAGATAGCCGTTTTGAGGCTTGTTAAGAAGTCAGACTTTGATTCTTAAGGAACCACTTCCAAAAGGTGACTCTAGCAAGATGGTTCTCTTTCCCTGGGAGATACCTCTTTGCATATTATTTCCCCATAAAGCATTGCCAATAAGTCTCCATATATAGCTGGTCTCAATACCCTGCCTAAGAATCAATGGAAGGAAATGAAAAAGAGTTGTAATGAATTTTGAGTGAGAAGGTCCTCGACTACAGTAGGCTAGTCTTCTGTCACTCTTCTAGAGACACTTACATCGCTCCAGGCCATTAGCCTACAGAAAATACTTACAAGACGCTTATTCTCAAGTGTAAACTGCAAATAGACATTACAGGCGGCAGGGGGTGAAGTGAGGAACCTGTTGTAAGAACTTGTTAGGAAAAAGCAAAGAATGTGTGGGGGATGGGAGTCTGCTGAATCCTTCTACACAATCTACACACTCAGGGATCTTCTCTCCTAGCTGACCGCGTCCACCTATTAACTGAATGTTATTTTCTGACCTTCTGCCTCCGACAATTTATCCATTGTAAGGAGATTCTTGGGTTAAGTTAATTCATTGGCACCTGGCTGTCACAGTCGTTAAAGAATAATTCCACTAAGAATCGCCCTTCACCCTAGAAGAGGATGGACACCTTGGGGCAGATTTACTTTCGTGGTGCACTTTACACTGTCTAAGAATATGAATCACAGGTCTGAAGGTGAACACAACCGTGATGGTCGCAGGAAACAGGGCCCGGTCCACATCACCTGGCCCGATCGCTGCTCTCCTCACCCAAACAGACTATACCATAGTAGTTTATGATACAGCCGTAACTGATAGAGAGGCTATTGTGCTGTACTGACATGGTGATGTGAGGACACTGCAGTAGCTCCGCGATCAGATAGAGATGTATCATAACTGACTATGATACTGTCAGTTCTGGTCAGAGGAGCCACAGTCGGCCAGTGAGATGAGGCCGTCACAGGGACCAGGTTTCCCGGCCATTCAGTCATGTGTATGAGCCCATAATATTAGAAAATGTACTATTCTGGCACATGGACCTTTTGTAAATTTGTATTATTGTAAGTCCTGTCCTAGATTTAGGTGCACCAAAAATCTGTCCGTGTGGTCCATGGACCAAAAAATAGTCTGGTCCAAGTTTACACCACCAATAATGCAAAAATGCACCTACATTTTTACACAATTTTTGCCGCATGGAAGCACATTTAGGTCATCCCACCTTCTGAACAAAGCCAAACCTTTTCACACCACTTCATTGGGCAAAGTGAAAAAAATGTTAGAAAAGTGTGTAAAACAGTTGGTAAAGGTGACGCAAGGCATGCACTCCAAAAAAGTGGCGCACTTTCAGGTGTAAATCTGTCCCTTTGAGGTCAAATGAATGTTACCTGGAAGATATTACAACCCCCCTACCCTGGTTCATCCCACCACCCCATCAGGAAATTGGAAGTACTTGGCTAGCCTGTCAATGTGACTTTTTAAAAAGTTGTCTAAATGGTGATTTTACTCCATCAAGCAGAACTATGTTTGCTCTCAAAGTGGTGGACTCCACAACAGAACCCGCATGAGGCCTATATAAGTCGATGGGGGAGATTTAACAAATCTGGTGCAAAGGAAAACTGTCTTAGTTGCCCTTAGCAACCAATCAAATTCCACCTTTCGTTTTTTAAGAGCGACTTTGGAAAATGAAAGGCTTAATCAGATTGGTTGCTATGGGCAACTAAAGCAGTTATACTTCGCCCAGTCTGCACCAGTGTGGTAAACCGAGTGCTGTCCAAATCCGTCATGATGGATCCAGCACTAAAGGCCGCTTTAGGGTAGCTGCACAGGAGTGTGGGTGAACGCACATAAGATCCGCACAAATTTTCTGCACCGTATCCGCACCAAAATCTGCAGTTCCTAATGACAGTTTTTAGTGCGGATGTGATACGGTTTTGCTGCAGATTTCACCCTTCTATTAAAAATGGGTGAAATTTGCAGATAAAACTGAAAACATGATTGACATGCTATTTCATTTAAAAAAACGTATGGCAGGTAGAGATGAGCGAGCATGCTCGGCAGAGCATGCTCGAGTGCCATTTTTGTGTATTTGCGTACGCATTTTAAAATTCCTACGCTATTCATACGCATATTTTAATCTATACGCAAATGCGTACGAATAGCGTACGAATAGCGTACAAATTCAATTTGCTCATCTCTAATGGCAGGGCAATTTCAGCATGGAAAAAATCTGCAAAGTGTACATGAAATTAGTGTAATTTCATGCACTTTGCTGGTACTGTAATACGGGAAAAAACCACACATATTCTGCAACTTTTGCAGGTGGCCTAAGTCATGGCTTCCATTATGAGTGGAAGTGGAATCCACAACATAAGTGTGTACATAGCCTTACAAGAAACACGAGAAGAGACCCCTCTGTACAATTCCTAGTCTTTGCCTTGATTCTCATCTTCATTCTCATCCCCTAGACACCGTCAAGGTGTCTTCACATGTTGTTGCTCTCCAGAAGGGATGGTAAGGTACGGTGCACCTCAGTGGGAAATAAGTCCAGAGAGACAGCGTCTGCAGTAAACCAGTGTGCTTCTTTACTGGAGGAAGTTAGGTGCAAAACAATACAGACAAGGCATAGGGCTGGCTTCTACAGTCTCCTCCCGGGCAGAAGAAGGGTTTGATGCTGAGGAAAGGCCTGAGGTAGCTGTCCCTCTCTCAGAAGGCTGGTCCCCAGGGCAAAGGCTGGTGATCCAGGGTCTGTAGTAGAGTATCCCCATCTCAGTGCCATCTTACGGTCACTCAGTAGTCTGGCAGTCTCCTCTTCTAAGCACTGTTCCATAACTGCAGTCACTTAGGGGCTCTGACTGCTCTCCTTATATACAGTTTCCAGCTGAACTAGACCTTCTAGTGAGAGGGGTGGAGTAGAGAAACTTAGCACAAGCAAATACAATGTTACACTTTCCGTCTCTCATAGATTTACATTAGATCTTCAGTGATGTTCAATGGCAATGACACAGCAGTTTTTCCAGACAAAAATAGGTTTTCAGACATAACAACATAGCTAAACCAGACCTCCAAAACGTCAGTCTGTCTGTCTGGTTTTGGTGGTAAATAAGTCTGACTTTTTCCCTCCAAAACATGCTCTTCTTTAAACCTAGCTAAACGTAGCTGTGGAAAATTACTAGTGTCTCATTATTAGGTAGAACGTCCCCAAACTCTCTCAGTATTCATTAACCCTTTCCACAGTGCTGTGCAAATGAACAGGATATACTGTATATCACAACATACGTATAAAATGCAGTTACACAGTATTGAACAGTAAAAGTCAGTGCAAGTTAACCCTTTAAAATGAAATAAAGTAAGAAGTTGATAACTTTGCATAGGGGAAATAGGGGCAAATGTCCACAAACGTCCAGACTTTAAAGTACCCCTGTTCCAGGACACTACACATGCCATGTGTGCCTCTGTCCTCTCCATGTACCCCTGATGGATTTTACCCCCGCTAGATGGTATCCTACCTCGAAAATACATCTCAGTACTCCCCATGGTAGCATGTTTTATGTACCTTAATACAATAAAAGTGTTAATAGCGCCATATATTACAGCAAATATTACAGCTACATTTTCTATTTCTGTCCTATTTCAGGTTATGGATTAATAATGTTTTCCATTAACAACTCATCCCCCCCCCCCCCCCTTCATTCTGCATTCCCTTAAATTTTTCAGTGTAGCGCCAAACATCATTTAGATTGTACAGCGTTCCACGCACTATAAAAAAGTTGCAGCTTAGAGACTGCAAAGTCTTTTGTGTCGTCAGTTGCCTAGCAACAGAGTCCACAAGGACAGCTCTGCGGTTCTATCAATACCATTCATAGTCTGAAAAGTTCTGACTTTTATTATCGTACAGTAGGATGGCGGAGGATGTCACCTGATTGAATTTACCGCCCGTTGTTATTAAGTCTTCATTTACATAATGGCAAAATATATGCAATTGTTAACGCTTTCGCTGCCAGATAGCACCTCCTGGCAGTCCTACCGTTTACGGTTTTTCCCTGTCTACAGTTTGCCTGTAATAACTTTTGACTTACTTTTGTGCTTTGTTAGGTACCGCCTGGCATTAGAAAACAAAAGGGCATCTGTCAGCAGATTTGTACCTATGACACTGGCTGACCTGTTACATGTGCACTTAGCGGCTGAAGGGATCTGTGTTGGTCCCATGTTCATATGTGTCCACATTGCTGAGAAAAATGATGTTTTATATATTTGCAAATGAGTCTCTAGGAGCAGCGGGGGCGTTACCATTACACCTAGAGGCTCTGCTCTCTCTGCAAATGCCACAACCTCTACCGCTTTGATTTATAGGTCCAGGCAGTGTAAACATGATCACCCCTGGCCCTGTCAAACAAAGTGCAGCGGGAGCAGCACTGCAGAGAGAGATGAGCCTCTAGGAGCAACGGGGGCGTTGCCATTACTCCTAGAGACTCTGCCCTCTCTGCAACTGCTGCACCCTCTGCACTTTGTTTGACAGGGCCAGGGAGTGATCATATTTACACCTCCTGACCCTGTCAACCAAAGTGCAGAGGGTGCAGCAGTTGCAGAGAGAGCAGAGTCTCTAGGTGTAATGACAACGCCCCCATTGCTCCTAGAGGCTTATTTGCATATATTGCAACATCATTTTTCTCAGAAATGCGAACACATATGAACATGGGACCAACACAGTTGCCTTCAGCTGCCAAGTGCACATGGAACTGGTCAGCCAGTGTCATAGGTATAAATCTGCTGATAGATGTCCTTTAAACGATTAAAAAACATGGCTGCTTTATTCCAAAACCAGCGCCACACCAGTCCATGGGTTGTATCTGGTATTACAGCACAGCTCCATTAAAGTGAATAGGGCTGAGCTGTAATACCACACCAAGCTGGAAGAAAGCAGCCATATTTTTCTAGTCCTGGAGAACCCCTTTAAAGGGATTGTCCAACATTCATAAAAAATAAGAGACCACCTGGACAGTGAACAATAAAAAAAAACTGCACTACCTTTTGAAAGTCCTGCTGTTCCAGCGCTATCTCCCATCCTCACTGTTTCCAGTCCATTGACCGGAAATGACAACGCTCTGTATAAACTCATGTAAGAACTGTGGGTAAACTAAGCCTACAACTTTATCTTCAATGACAAGTTTAGCTCTGCTACATCTGAATCATTCCATTTAGATTTCAGGGTTAAAGTGAATTTCTCCTTCCGCCCCTGTCTGAATGGACGGTGCAGTGAACATTGCCTCCTTTCATTCTCATGACTGAAGCTGATTGAATATAATATTTATTTTTATTGCAGGCCCCGAACATACCCCTCTGACTGCTGGGTTATCCAGAGGAGGAGAAGCTATGACAGGACAATAATCTATGAATAATCACAGAGCGGCTCTGTAACCAGTAAAGCCAGTAAACCTTTGACACTGTGAAGCTTTCCGGCAGCAGATTGACATTGAGGTCCAAGCAGGAAGTTACAACATATGTTTTACTTAATCCTGTAGTCGCCCTGTGTTACTTGTGTCCGTGTAGTTAACAGTCTAATACAAAGCGTCTAATGATGCCAATGGTCTGGGTCAATAATGACGCCATGGAATCATGCCCTATTTTTGTCTGTAAATATGGATCCCTCAAGCACATTATAATTTATGGAACATCTAGAACATCTCCTACCAATGGCCCATGAAAAACCATGGACACAACACAGGTGCCATCCGTGTTTGGTCCGTTTTTTTTTTCAAGGAGACGCTCTGGAAATAAATTTTCAGCTGAAATTTTTCTAAAGCTGTCCGAAGATCTGAGAGATGCTTTTGAAGAACCCTTGTTGCCCTTGTAGACATCTCCAAATTAAGACAGGAGACAGCATCCATGTTCTGATGGTATGGACAAGTAATAGGATTGCCATGATGATCTCTCCATGTACGAATGCCGAGTACACTTTAGGGGGTCAGGAACCCTTCTTATGAGCTAGAGCCAAGCTGTGCCTCATGCAGCTCACTGATCTGCTCCCATTGACCACCATCATATTCCATGACAGTGGTGGCTTTCAGAAGAAAGGTCCCCTGCTCAGCAGCTGAATTCCCATAGATCAGGGATGTCCAACCTGTAAGAGGTTGGCTGCAAGTTCACCATCATGATCTATGTCAGGGATGCCCAACCCGTGGCCCTCCAGCTGTTGCAAAACTACAACTCCCAGCATGCCCTACTGTAGGCTGATAGCTGTAGGCTGTCCAGGCATGCTGGGAGTTGTAGTTTTGCAACAGCTGGAGAGACGCAGGTTGGGCATCCCTGCCATAGATCATGATGGTGAACTGGCAGCTTTTTTAGTAGGGTGTCTTACATATGTCCTTATCTCCGAATTTTTGTCTTGGGTGATTCTTCCCTATAAATCATAACTATAACCAGAGGTAACACCTACAACACTAATACCAAGACTGTGGCTGCATTTGCCTTTCATGTATCCGGAAACATGGACATAATGATGTTCACACCACAAACAAATAATGTGCTATGGAAATTGGAAAACATGGAAATTACAAAGTGTGAGGCTATGCCAGACATGGATCCCTGCCGGGAAGAAATCATACATAGTATGGGGGCAGGGAGAGATCTATTCAAAAGTGTGAAAGATGGATAGATAGATAGATTGATAGATAGATAGATAGATAGATAGATAGATAGATAGATAGATAGATAGATGTGAGATTGTTAGATTGTTAGATAGATAGATAGATAGATAGATAGATAGATAGATATGAGATAGATAGATGTGAGATTGTTAGATAGATAGATAATGAGATAGATATGAGATAGGGATAGATAGATAGATAGATAGATAGATAGATAGATAGATAGATAGATAGATAGATAGATATTGATAAAGGAAGGCAGCACTCCAATAAATCCGTGAAGAAATAAATGGTTGATTCAATCATCAAGCAGCTACTTGCTGCTTGATGGGTGAATAAACCACTTATTTCTTCACGGATTTATTGGAGTGCTGCCTTCCTTTATCGATTTATACGTAGCGGACCAAGGTTCCTGGCTCTTACAAGGATTTGCACCCATCTGGGATGTGCTGCTTCTTTCTGTCTTTTTACGATAGATAGATAGATAGATAGATAGATAGATAGATAGATAGATAGATAGATAGATAGATAGATAGATAGAAGATAGATTGATATTAGATAGATAGATAGAAGATAGATTGATATTAGATAGATAGACAGATAGATAGATAGATAGATAGATAGATAGATAGATAGATAGATAGATGTAGACAGATGGTGTTTTAATCAGGTGAACCATAGCTATGTGTCTATGCAGTTGGATAGGGAGGTCGCTGATGACGGATTCTCTTTAGTATTTCTCACAGACTTCCGTGTAACACCTGGAACTGGCGTTTTATCACAAAAAAATGCAGCAAAAAAATCCCAATAAACTGCACAAAGCCTCAAAAGCCTAAAAAAAAGCTATGTGTGACACCAGCCTTATGGAATTATTATTTGGCTGGTTTGCCGACCCAAAAATGTGGTACAAATACATAGAAATTGTGCCTAGAAGTGTGTCCAAGTACCAATATATTGATGTTCTCCTATTCCATCCAAAACCCTGGTTGCGTCGGTATTTAGATAAGATCCCCGAACGTATAAGGGCGTATTCAAAGTTTGAGGTCATATTACGATATTATAGCAACAATAAAAAAATTGTGCGGTAGAAACAAAAGTTTGGATTTTTTTTTTTTCAAGTTCTCCAAGGTATTTTCAGCATGACTCCCTGAAAGACCCCCAAGCATCAAACAATGGGTCAAGACATCCAGACCATGACCGGTGGCAGTGACGCCCAGTCCTTTCATGATATGGGTCAGTGCAGTGGAATGCTGAGACGTGTTAGAAGTGCGAGTCCTTATATCTATGCACACCCCGAGCAGACAAATATAGCTCTTTAATTAAAATTCTTGTTTTTATTCTCCGGCTCAGTATTTCAAAGCATGGAGCACATTGAATCCCCCACAGCTGTTGTTAAAGTGACGGAAAACATTGGATAAGAGACCAACATACTGGCGCCCTCATGGCAGGATGATGCCGAAGAGTAATCCACCAGCAGGTGGGCCTTGTTTGACAAGTCGTAATTAAAATCTTATCTTCTTAATGTACACCCCTACACAGTAGAATACCCTCTTAGTGCCCCCACACAGTAGAATACCCTCTTAGTGCCCCCACACAGTAGAATACCCTCTTAGTGCCCCCACACAGTAGAATACCCTCTTAGTGCCCCCACACAGTAGAATACCCTCTTAGTGCCCCCACACAGTAGAATACCCTCTTAGTGCCCCCCACACAGTAGAATACCCTCTAGTGCCCCCACACAGTAGAATACCCTCTTAGTGCCCCACACAGTAGAATACCCTCTTAGTGTCTCCACACAGTAGAATACCCTCTTAGTGCCCCCACACAGTAGAATACTCTCTTAGTGCCTCCACACAGTAGAATACCCTCTTAGTGCCTCCACACAGTAGAATACCCTCTTAGTACCCCCACACAGTAGAATACCCTCTTAGTGCCCCCACACTGTAGAATTCCCTCTTAGTACCCCCACACAGTAGAATACCCTCTTAGTGCCCCCACACAGTAGAATACCCTCTTAGTGCCCCCACACAGTAGAATACCCTCTTACTACCCCCACACAGTAGAATACCCTCTTAGTACCCCACACAGTAGAATATCCTCTTAGTGCCTCTACACAGTAGAATGCCCCCTTATTATCCCTACACAGTAGAAGACCCCTTAGTGCCCTCACACAGTAGTTATGCCCCCCTCAGTGCCCCGCTTACAGTAATGCTCATCTACCCCATTCCCACTATGAATGGACCTCTCCCCAGCAGCAAGCCCATAGTGAAGTCAGGGAGTATCTGCATATAGGTTTGTTCTTAAATGATAAGTCATGTTTGGTATTACCATGTTATGTATTACACCCAGTATAGTGTGTATGCATGGCAAACCCTGGGTTAATAACCCTGGCTCAGTTCTCGTAGAAGGTTAGATGTGGGCTGGCCCCACCCCTAAACTTTGGGGAGAGAATACTGAGACTTCAAAGATGGAGGAAGCAAGTCCATGTGCTCCTACTCTTTTGACCTCAAGACCCAGGGACTAAACAATCTCTGAGAAGGTTACTGCTTATGCTAAAGCAGGGAAGAGAAAAAAAAGAAGTTAGAATGAGGTGTGATGTGAGGGTCTGATCTGAGGCCTGATATGGGGGTCTGATCTGAAAGGTAAGGGGTATTTTTTGTACTGGCGCACAATATAAGGGGGTATTTTTTGTACTAGCGCACATTATAAGGGGGTAGTTTTTGTACTGGCACACATTATAAGGAGGTATTTTTGTACTGGCACACATTATAAGGAGGTATTTTTGTACTGGTACACATTATAAGGAGGTATTTTTGTACTGGCACACATTATAAGGAGGTATTTTTGTACTGGCACACATTATAAGGAGGTATTTTTGTACTGGCACACATTATAAAGGGGTCTTTTTCTACTGTCACAGATTATAAGGAGAAGTATTAGTACCAGGGGCTATGGAGGACATGATTACTAGTAAGGGTACAATAGGGGCATTATTACTATTGGGGGCACTGTTAACACTATGCACTCTGGGAGGTAATTATTTCTATTTGTGGGACTTTGGGGAGCACCATTACTGTGGGCACAAGGGCTCAGGAGCCTTTAGTTACTCCTCTGTATATTATCTATAATGCTGGGAAAATGACATAAAAATTGTGATGTTGGGGTTGCCTTCTCAAAAAAAAAAATTCTAAAATTACATGTATGCTAAAACAGTATAAATAAAACTACAACTGATGCTGCAAAAACAAAGCCTTCATATGACTACGTCATTGGAAAAATAAACAAGCCATGACTCTCGGAACACAAAAATAACCTTTTCCATAAAAGATATGTGAAACTGCTAAAATGTTAAAAAAAAACTTAGAAATTTGTCCATACTGACCTGTAGAAGAAAATTTAAAGGGTTAGGCAAAACCTGTAGAAAGAATGCCCCAAGCAGCTACATTGATGGAAGAATAAAAAAAAATATGGTCCTTAGAAAGCAACACTGAAAAAATGCTTGGTCCTCATCGCCCAATATAGGCCAGACTTTATCCCAATCAGACATCACACAGTACATGACAATCTCTTTCTAACAAAGCTAGAACCAGCCCTGTACCTCACATGGATCCAGAGAGCTCCTCATTCATTGATCCAATTGCTCTGGTAGATTTATTTCAAGCTGGTAGCTCAGTAAGTGTGTCCCTTCTGCTACATCTCTCTCCGTATCCCATGTCAAGGGGGGTTTCCTTTTTGCTACAACTCTATCTATATTGCAGCTCAGGAGGCATGCTCTTTCTACTGCAGCTCTCTCCCTATCACAGCTGAGAGGGTGTGATTTTTCTGCTGCAGCTATCACAGCTCAGAGGGTGTCCTTTCTGCTGCAACTGTATTGATCACAGTTTAGGGGCGTGTCCTTTCTGCTGCAGCTCTCTCCCTATCACAGCTCAGAATGTGTGGCTTTTCTGCTGCAGCCATAGCAGCTCTGGCGGGAGTCCTTTCTACTGCAACTGTACTGATCATAGCTTAGGGGTGTGTCCTTTCTGCTGCAGCCCTCTCCCTATCACAGCTCAGGGGTTGTGCCCATATTTCTACAGCTCTCTCCCTATCACAGGTCAGAGGGTGAATCCTTTCTGCTACAGCTCTCTCACTATCATAGCTCAGTAGGTGTTTCTATTCTGCTGCAGCTCTCTCCCTATCACAGCTCAGGAGATGTGTCCTTTCTGTTGCAGATCTCTATCACAGTTCAGGGGGCATGTTCTTTCTTCTGCAGCTCCTTCCCTATAACTGTAACAGTTGATATGGCTACTGGCAGTTGAAGGATGGAACTGAGCATGTGCGTCCACTTCAGTCATCTTACCGAGGTGGACATAAGGAAAAGAACACACAGCAGGTGGCGCTATACAGATACATTTTATTGAATAACTCACTGGCTATGCACAATTTTTAATTACACGCAATTACAAAAGTATTCAGATCCAGGTGCTGGTTTGAAAAATGTAGAATATTTTTTGTGTGACAACCCCTTTAAGAGATTAAATAATGTCACCCTATGATAATATATTGTCATGTTATTTAGGCCTCTCTGGCTACTCATCAGACATAAGCGCTACTTCAGGTCTGCGGACACAGAACTGTTCATACGTTCTACTGCAAAGTTTAATCTAATCTGTGAGTTAATGATTAGTGGGTGTGACGCTGTGCTGCCAGGTGGTACATACAATGTACTGACTCATGAAAAACCACTGCACGCCAATACACCACGTAGTACTAATTCACAGTTTACAGCCATGTTATGCAGCCGTCCAATCCGATTATAAAGGGCAACTCAGTGTCTGAGCTGAATGTGCTGTTTGAGGTGGACACCAGGAGACATGACTATGGGGTACATTTACTAAAGCAGAGGTCATCAGCCTCCAGTACTGCTCTGAAACTACAACTCCCAGAGTCCTCCTTTCACCTCTATAGGAGTTACAAGAACAGCACAATAAGTGTGTATGCTGAGAGTTGCAGTTTCACAGCAGCTGGAGTGAAGGTTGCTGATCCCTGTACTAAAGACTTGCGTTTCATACACCAGTGGGACAGATTTATCAAAACTGGTGTAAAGGAAAACTGGCTTAGTTGCCCATAGCAACCAATCAGATTCCACCTTTCATTTTTCAAAGCTCCTTTGGAAAATGAGAGGTGGAATCTGATTGGTTGCTATGGGCAACTAAGCCAGTTTTCCTTTACAGCAGTTTTAATAAATCTCCCTCATTGAGTATGACGCAGCTAATGTATTAAGAAGTGCAATAGCGCATGCATTTTAGATGTGTTGCATCTTGTCCTGACATAAATCTATACCAGTCCTGTCATGAACACATTAGAGCAACAGGTAATGGATAAAACCGCTTCCCTGCCCTAGGCCACCAGGGATGTTGATATGAACCCCTTCCTACCCTAGACCGCCACAGATACAGAGACAGTATAACAGGCCCAGACTGGTAATCTAACCTACCAGGCAAATTTCCAGTGGGTCCAACCATGGGCGCATGCATGCAGAGTTGGACTGGACCCAAACACAAATCAGTACCGTTCATGTCAACCCAAACCATCTGCCCTCCTGTGCTCCTTTTTGGACCATGTAACTTTTTATGACAGTGATCGGGGAATAGACTGATCTCCTGAGGGCTGCTTTGCAGTTCCAGTTTGGCCCAACATTAAAACCTGGCTCATCTAAATCATTCACCACATTAGGCCACCAGGGCTGCTTACGCCTACCCCTTCACTGCCCTAGACAACCAAGGATGTTGGCATTGACCCGATTCAGTGCCTAGAACACTAAGGAAGCTAGCTAACCACTTAACTACCCTAGACCACTATAGTAGGATACTAGATAATAAAAGGTCTTTGCATAGTGTGATGCTCCCGTTATCACACCCCCTTTTATCTCACGACCCTGATTGCGGCAGTTATCCTTGAACAGAGATAAATGTCAAATGATATCAATTATTATATGTTATATATTCATGTATTATATGTCATATGCATATGAATTATTATATGCCATATATTCAGATTATTTCTCCTTCTATAAAAAGTACTATGTCTTAGAAATGGTGGTGGAGTCAATTACAAGAAATACGACCATCACAGACCAATTATTTGGGACATTTGACATCACTGGCTCCAGACAATGGTGCTGCACTTTATAGGTAATGGCATGTCGAGAAGGATGTTTAGAAATTTTTACCGACAGTCATTAGTGCCACAATCATTACAGCGGTCAACAATTAACCCGAAAAGAAACTCTGAAAACACTGCTCAACGCTTGAAGCTCTGCTAAATCTGCCTTCAGCTCATATTCGACAAATGGGTAACATAGTAACATAGTTTATAAGGCTGAAAAAAAAGACATCTGTCCATCCAGTTCGGCCTGTTATCCTACAAGTTGATCCAGAGGAAGCAAAAAAAACCCTGTGAGGTAGAAGCCAATTTTTCCCACTTTAGGGGGAAAAAATTCCTTCCCGACTCCAATCAGGCAATCAGAATAACTCCCTGGATCAACGAGCCATCTCTAGTAACTATAACCTGTAATATTATTACCCTCCAGAAATACATCCAGGCCCCTCCTGAACTCTTTTAGTGAACTTACCATCACCACCTCCTCAGGCAGAGAGTTCCATAGTCTCACTGCTCTTACCGTAAAGAATCCTCTTCTATGTTTGTGTACAAACCTTCTTTCCTCCAGATGCAGAGGATGTCCCCTCGTCACAGTCACAGTCCTCGGGATAAATAGATCATGGGAGAGATCTCTGTACTGACCCCTGATATATTTATACATAGTTATTAGATCCCCCCTCAGTCGTCTTTTTTCTAAAGTGAATACCAAAATATTTTTGCAAGAACTGCAGCATATTTGATTTTTAATACTAGTAATAGCAGGGGGCATATATGATCACAACTGGGCTCCATAGCTAACTTCTCCTACTTTCATGATCCAGCACCACTGAAGCGAGGTAGAAAGTTGCACCTCAGATGCAGATGACGTCCTGCAGAGCTCTCATGTAGTTATAGGGGCCTGTGTCCGTGAGTGGCCCAGAGACCCCTTTCTACATGAGAAGCAGCAGTACTAAAAATGGCACATGGTAGAGGAGCGCCTTGTTCTGACGAAGTCAGCTGTGACTTTGTTGGTACTATGGAAGACTTTCCAGCTTCCCTTGCCCTGTCCTACAAGTGGTGGGTTCCTTATGTTTCTTGAATTCTCAGATGGATCTCCTGTTCCTAACCAGGATAGACCCCGACCTTACTCTTTTTGCTACACTGTATATCTGGTTGATATTTTGGCCAGTTTGTGAGTGGCATTCAAGAATGCTAGCCACTGTGGTCTACTCCAGTCATCATTCTTTCCATCAGCTCTTGGGAATTTGGTCTACTCATTTGTTTCCTGCCTCTGGGGCATTGGTGTAAGAAGGTGAAATCTTTCTAGAAGTCACCCTTTTACCACCACTGTCTACTAGATCTTTCTACCTCTCAAGGTACCTAGAAGAAGAACCAAGCCAAGAACACTGTGTTTTCCAAGTTTATCATGCATGAGTTATAGCTTTCTTCCACAGCTCAGATGGGCAGAATTTGAAAATGGAGGTGTACCTTGAAGCTTCTGGCCCCCATGGTGTCTTCTTATAAAGCAGAAGGACCTTTAGGCTACCTCCGAAACCAGGACCTGGGTGCACTGCTTACCTCTGCACCCTCTGTGGGTACGTCCTTTTATAAAAACATGATTGATGAGTATTTGAACAGAGAGGTATATGACAGACAAAGAGCATGGAGTAGAATGAAGAAAGATCTTCAAGGAGAACGTTCAGAAGAAGTATATGAAGGATCAATAACGCCCATAGGAATAATTGACATGCAATAGACTTTAAAGTGAACAAATAATTGCAGCTGGTCATCAAAGGGCTCTGTGCATCGCCTTAGGGGCCTTTTGGTGAATATCATCTTAAAACTTTAAAGAGAAGATGAGGGTCAAGTGTTTAAGAAGAAAAACATCTGGATGGGAGAACATCAAGTGTCTTTTAAAGGCTCTCAAGCTGACATTGAGATTTATGACCCCAAATCAGTTCTTTTCTTTGTGATACATGAAATGTGAAAGGATTATTTCATTGTTTTACAACTCTCCATGACGACTCTAAAACTTCTCATGTCAATCTTAATTTGGCATGAAAGTACTAAGCTATACTACTTAACACTGATGAGCTACTACTTAACACTGATGGGCCTTTCTGGAGCTAATTGCATGGATTAATTAAGTTGACTTTCCCATGAAAATGTTTCAGTGCTGGTTAATTGATAAGTAATAAAGGTTTGTTACATCCAGTAGTGTTTTTATTTTTTATTTTACAGTAGACCACAGATTCCTACATTTTTTTCTAGGTTTTAATCCACTTTCCAGTGATTTCCAGGTTTATGTTCAGTCACACTAAATTCTTAAAGAGAACCAGTCATCAAATGTACTATTCTTAAACAGCCAGAGTGTTTTTCAGGGTGGGTATAGCCTTCTTCCTATGAAGGGTCATGGGGGTTGTCTCCAAGGGGTTGTCTCACTTCAAATTATAAATTATTCAATGGGGATACAGATTTATTACCTTCATCAGTAAGTCAGAGTGGAGTTCAGGTGCAAAAAAGCTTTTCTTTGCTTTGGAGGACCCACTATGTCTATGAGTAACATGGACAGTCTATTGATTTCAAGGGGCGCTGCGTAATACTTTATTTCTCCTGTGGTGGCACTGTAGGAAAACTGAATACCGCATCCTAGTACAGAGTAGCGGTACACTGCAAAGTGTAAAATAATGTATTTCTGTGTAAACTATGCCTTTACTTTATATGAATACACAAGGTATTAATAGGCCATGTTCACAGCCACCACTAGATGGGGCTGATGTCACCCTCTTTATATAGGGAGGAGGAACATTTTAGAGATGAGTCTGAAAAAGAAGTGAAAACAGATGCACAATGTGGGAGTTGACAGCTCGGCCTGCCCTGGACCTAGGTACCTGCCAGGGCAAGGCCAAAAAAAAAGACTTTACTGGAGAAGCAGGCCAGATGAAGAGACTGGAGTCAAGGTCATTGGAGAATTGCTGTCCTAAGATGACCAGTCTCCATTGCTCTGTGTTCAGGTGTATTCTTCCAGTGTCTGGACACACCGCCAATTGGCTATCTGTATGAGTACACTGCCCATATCCTGCCCATAACCTGTTCAAAAAAGGTGCAGAACTTGGCCTGCTGTTTAGGGTTTGCCCTGTTTGTTCCATTCCTTTATAAGAATTATTACAATCCATGTCTGGTGTGGGAAAGGAGGAAGACTTCTTTAAATAAACATTTTGGGGGAGATTTATCAAGACTGGTGCTTCTGAGCCTGTCTTGATATCCCCTGCACTGCCGGAGGATATGCCTAATTTATGACAAGGTGCATGCCTCGTTATAAATTAGGCGCATCCTCCTGTAGTCCATGCGCCTAAACAGAAATCTATGACAGCTCAGAGCTGCCATAGTTTTCCAGCTTTACTTACTCCAGAAAACTGGTGTAAATGAAAATACATTTGTTGCGGTGGCTGACCATGCCCCCTATACTGCCCTTGCCATGACTCTCTTTAGAAAAGTGGTGAGGACAGTGAAAAAAGGGGAGATGCATCAATTCAGTCGCAGTTAAAAAGTCACATCTGACACTTTTCAGGAGCACAGGGAATGATAAATCTCCCGCTGTGGCCTAACAACTACATGTGCAGTTATGAAACCTCTAATATTTGTGGAAAGTGCATTCTCTGGACCAACTGCCGGTCCATTGCATGGTAAGAACTGTCCTGATCTTTTTGCATTTGAATTCTTCAGTAAAGAACTGTTCTGCTGCACAACTGACTCCTCATTGCTTCCCGCAAACTTCAGGCGTCAAGAACCGGGACCTTGCCTTGCACCTTCTACATCAAGGGCACCTCAACCATCATCAGGCAGGAGAACCCCAGAACCAGAGTGTGCCCCGAAGGGAAGAAACGGTGCGTCCTTCCCATCATTGCACTGCTCAGAGGAGCGACTTACTACTAAGAATAGTGCATGAACACACATTACAGCTGTGATCTGCTTATTTCCATGACACTTCTATCATAAATGGATTGCCCAAGGTGGACAGCCCTTTTAGTCCAACAGATTTTATTGGTTGCCAATCTGAGCCTAGCTGTGGTGACTTCAACATGCTTTCTTCTTCTGCTTCCAAATGTCCTCCCTCACATCTATCATTACTTGGCTTTGATGACCACAAGGTATTTGGACACCTAAAGCTATCATATTTCTCTTCCCTTGTCTATAATACAAGTCACCAATAGATCTCGTTGTGGACCATGGTGACCTTCAACCTCCTTCTACTGTGCAATAGTGTATATGCTATACATAGCATAAGTGTTGTCACCAAGATTGAAGACCTTCACTCACACAGCACATGATGTGATATGTAATCCCTATTTACAGTGCCTCGTATGGATCATATTACTACATCTAATGCATTATTGAATTTGATTGTAACTACATGGACAGGAACATTAAATAAAAGAGCCCCGCGCCAAGAGCCATCAGCGACTGCAGTCAAGAACGCTTTAATCTGCGACTCATTGATCAATAGCACAATGGACGGAATAGCAGCCAGAAATAGCAGCCTCGTCGTCTCAGCATAATAAATTTAGATGACTAGATGAATGCACAGATCTCAATGCAACCCTCTTCTGCCAGGAGTATTGTTTGGCTACTGGCCATTGGCTTCTGCAGTCAGCTATTACTTAAACCTCCTATTATTTTGCTAAGCTAGAATTTTCAGTTACTAGGGTCTCTGATAGAAATACTCAAGAAAAGCAAATGAAATTCTCTGTACCTTGTAGTCAAACCTGCTAGAGCAACATTGGGGGCTGAGCCATCAAGAACAGAAGATACCCAAAGGGAATAAGAAAATTGAGTGAGTCACCAGGACCTAGACACTACTCCTGGGCCACAATGCAAAACCCGTGACAGAGCCTCCCACCTATCAAGCTTAATTTTTAATACTGGTGTCTTCTTATGTAGCCCTCTAAGGAAACAATACCTGGGCTGTGACTGCTATATGTGCCATGCCTCTGAGGATCATTTACCATGCCACTGGTTCTGAACTGCACCCCAGTGTATTAACTGGGAATAGACACGGAATATATCACTTACAGCTGAAACGTAATGTGAATTCAAAAGATTTGAGAATGAATAAGCTTATGCAGGCTAAGTGAATAAGTATATTTACTAAGCGTGATTAAATATATAATAACACAAACAAATCACATACAGAATAATGAAATGCAAAAAAGCATCACTAGCCTAAATATGGGGTAGGAATTAAAGGGGACATAACCAATCAGTACTTATAAAATACCCTTACAATACAACCACACTATATAAAAACTCCATTACTGGGAATAAATATATTGTAGAAGACAAAAATGACTTCAAAGAAAAAGTTATGCTGGGTCCCTAGAAGTGTAGCCTGCACTACATATTAGAAAAAATAACCCCTTATAATTTGCGCCAGTGCAGAAAATGCCTCCTCTTAGTGCCCCCAGTAGAGCCAATATCCACATAGTGCCCCATAATGTGTGCCAGTGCCCCCTACTGTGTGCTAGTACAAAAAATACCCCCTCTTAGTGCCCCAGTAGAGCCAATGTCCCCATAGTGCTCCCATAATGTATGTGTGTACAAACAAAATGTCCCTTCTATGTGCCAGTACATAAAATGCCCCTATTTAGTGCCCCTAGTAGATGACCCCATAGTACTCCCTCCCTTCCCCATAGTGGCCCAACAGCATAGTGCCAAATGAAAAAATAAACACTAATACTTACCTCCTTGTGGCTGTTAGTGATATGTTGCAGGCTTCTTCCGGCCTGACTCCCACGCTGTACGCTGCTCAGCTCAATTGGTATGATGATGATGGTGTTATTGCGCTGCGTGCGCTGGCCTCTAGGCCTGAAGTGTGTCAGAGGGAACGGGAAAAGAAGATGTCGTTCCCGTGCTTCACAACAGCATTCAACTGTATTACCGTCCTGAGGAGAGATGAGCACTTCCACAATGGAAGCTCTCATTTCCCTTACTCTGCTTCTGCACCCACTTGACTGCCGGGTCATGTCACCTGAGGTAATCACCTCACCTTGCCTATTTGGTGGTGGGGCCCTGAGCCAGATAAACTGAAGTAGTAGAAAGAAATTCTTCTCCAGGGAGACACCATCCCTGTGAGTGAAAGCTTCCAGAAAATCAGCTTTGGTAAAAACCAATCTCTGAGGGAAAGACGCATTAAATATTTGCAGAAGGTTGAGGACCATTAAAGGGACAGTGCATGAACATTAAATACAGTAAAGGTAATGCACACTTTCGGCTTTAGACTTTGCAGCATGTGGTTAGGGCTAATTGTTTCAGGCACCTGCCACACTCCTGTCACATTGGCATCTGTTGTAAGATTGCACCCCACAGTTCGGAAATTCAGATATATTGAGCAAGGATGACTTTGGTCAATTGGGAAGACTGCTAGTATCTATAGAGAGAGACTGAGGGAGGACCATCATAATAATCACCTACAATATACACAGCCTTTAGGAAAAGCATGCTCTGTGATATACTCCAAAACTGTGCATACTGCTTGTTGTACTGTGACTCCCAACATCTATTCTGTAAAACAGAGACTTTTTTTATTTACTATAAGCAAGCTGGCCTGGACATGGGTCTCCTTATTCGATCTGGACCCATATTCTCCTGCCTTGCACCCTGCTGCTCATCTAACATCAAGGGCGCCCCAGCCACCATCAGACAGGAGACCCCAAAATCCTGGGTGTGCCCAGAGGGGAAGAAGGGTTACACCCCTCCTATAACTTCTACTAATTGTTCAATTGGATCGTTCGACCTAAATCAATGTGCAATATCGGCCAAACATCCTAATATGCCTCTAACCTATGACAATTTTCAAAAAATATGACAACTCCCAACAAACAAGCGTGATCCGCCCGTTGCATTTAGAGCCACCCTAACTATATCAAAACCGGAGGTTTCTTGTGAGGTGTGCCCACTGAAAGGGTCCATGGACCAATGATTGAGAAGATAAGTCTTCTCTGTTACATGTTGGGTCCATTCTTGAGGAACCATTCCAGTAGTTTAGCCTTTAATTCCAATATGGCTAGTACCTGCTCCAGGAACGGACTGGGAACTTAAAGTGGCCTTGGAAAACAACCTAAAACTGGCCAAATAGCAACACAAGTAGGAAAGTAGGCTCGGCCAGCAACACTGTAGTACAGCACAAATACCACCCCAGCGGAACCAAATATCACAGCGCAGCACAAAATACTGCTGCCCCCGCTACAGCATTTGACTGTATAACTGTCCTGAAGATGGCAATACAGTTGAGGAAGGTTCAGGAAGGTTCCTGCTGCCGCCAGCCAGGTGCATAAGTACCTGATACTCCTAGCTTTAATTTAAAGGGTTTGCCGACATTTTTTAACTGAAATCCTATGATTGGTGGGGGTCTGACCTCCGGGACCTCCGCAGATCAGCTGTTTAAGAAGGCACCGGTGCTCACAGTAGTGCCTCCGCCTAGGCCATATGACATCACGTTCATTGGTCACGTGGCCTAGGCGCAGTTCCGCCCCATTGAAGCTATACAATGTATGGCGCTGTGCTTGGTGAGCGGGGAGAAGGCAGCGGCGCTACTGAGAGCATCGGTACCTTCCCAAACAGCTGATTGGTGGGGGTCCTGGGTGTCGGACCCCCACTATCAGATAGTTCGAAAATCTTGGAAAACCCTTTAAGGGCTCATGCACGCGGCCGTTGCTCGGCTGTTCCGTGCATTGGGGACTACAATTTGCGGTCTCCAGTATACGGACAACATCTGTGCAGATTCTGCAGACGGATCCAGACCCATTCAACTTCAATGGGTCCGTGATTCGTCCACACCGCAAAAAAATGTTCTATTTTTTTGCGGTGTGGGGGCATGGAGAGAAACCCCACAGAAGCACTCCGTAGTGCTTCCCTGAGGTTCTATGCCTCCATTCCACACCGGACCTTCTGGATTGCGGACCCATTCAAGTGAGGGGCCCATATATTGGGGACCTGCTGTTTGATGGCCAAAATGCAGGCCTGGCCAACACATGGTCATATGCATGAGCCCTAATGCTGAGAGCATCAGAGAGAAGGGCTCAGGCCGCCACCTGGACTTCAGCCCACCAGGATATTTCTCTGTAGGGTCTATGGTCAGTCCACCCCGACCTCCTCTAACCAGCACAGTCACATTGTATGATGATCATACTGACGAGCACTGGTGCGGCAGAAAGCCAGCCTGGAAATGATGTTCTCGCTCCATGAGCTTTGTAATTACATATCACTCAGTCTTCATTCTAAGTGGTTCTTGGAACTTATCAATAGAAATTACCATAATTCTACGAATTCCTGCCGGAGCAGCCGGGTACTTCTATCATCGTTTCACAGCATTTGGAACTCAATGGAAAGCAAATGAGAATATGTACTGACAGAAACCATCTTGTATTTTCATCCTCAGTAACTCCTTCAGTCCCGGTGACGCAGTGGAAGAAGATATATTTGTGAATCTTATCTATACAGATGTAGCAGAGTTAACAGCCACAGTCATAACGCATTAATGTGTGTGACTCTTAAAGGGGTTATGCCATGAATAATGTAAACAATGAAAATCAGACATCATATAGTACATGACAATCTCTTCCTAACAAAGCTAGAACCAGCACTGTACTGCACATGGATCCAGAGATCTAGATTTATATCAAGCTGACAGCTCAGGGGAGTGTCTTTTCTGCTGCAGCTCAGGGGTCGTGTCTCAGATCTCCCTATCACAGCTCAGGAGGCGTGTCCATGCTCTCCCTATCACAGCTCAGGAGGCAGTTGAAAGATGAAACTGAGCATGTGCGGCCTTCTCAGTGAGTAGGACAAAGAAATAAGAAATTAAGTGGCGTTATACATTTTATTGAATAACTCAGTAGTTATACAAAAATTTTAATTACATGCAATTACAAAAGTATTCATATCCAGGTGCTGGTTTAAAAACGGTAAAATATTTTTCGTGGGACAACCCTTTTAACTCTGCTACATCTGTACAAGGACAACAAGCATTTAAAGAGCACCCACCAGTAGGATCAACTCTATGAAACCAGGCATACTGCCTGGTAGGGTTCATCCTGCTGATTAAAACAATACCTGTCTTGTGAAAACCGGTTGCGGCGTTCCCAAGAAAAAAAACTTTTATTCTTCATGCAAATGAGGGCTCCAGTGCACCGAGGGGCGTGACCAGCACCAAAAAACTGAGGAGCTAAAGAGCACAGAAGAGGTAGGCCCCGCCCCTCTGTGCACTGAGGACCCATGCCTTCACACCGCATTCACTACTTTTTTGCGGTGTTTTCGCAGTGTGGACCATCGGATACGGATCATGGACCCCATTCAAGTTAATGGGTCCACATCTACATGCAGCGGCCCTACGGTCAGTGCCCGTGCATTGCAGTCCACAGCATGGGCCCAGCCAGCACACATTCATGTGCATGAGGCCTAAAAGCCTTTTTTTGGGGGGGAACACCACAACCAATTTTCTCAAGGTAGTTATCATATTAATCAACAGGATCAACCCTACCAGACAGAATCCCTGGTTTAATAGGGTCGATACTTCTGACAGGTGCTTTTTAAAGAGGTTGTATAGAATTGAAGAATTAAGCATGCTCTCTTCCAGAAACAGCGCCACATCTGTGCATAGGTTGAGTCTGGTATTGCAGATAAAAATCTATTGAAGCCAATCGGTCTATGCTGCAAACTGTACATGCGTGGCACTAAATGGGAATTTTCCATTCTTAGAGAACCTCTCCACAATGTAATATTCCACCAATCCCTGGCTTAGTAAAATAGCTCATATTGAAGAAAACTAGTCTACAGGACGCCATAAACTAATACGTGATGAGATCAGATCAGGGGTGCACCTCGCCTTTCTTCTGCCTGAGGTCAAAACTGAAACGTTGGAGCCCCCCCCCATGCCAATTTCTTAGCCTAACCTCTTTGCCACAATGGTAGTACTCATTGCCCATGGCCCTTCCGCTGCCTCCCTCTTGCCCCTACCTGGTGCTGCCTGAGGCGGTCGCCTCACCTGGCCTCATTGGTGGTGCACCCCTGGGTCTAAGGCTGTATTCATTTCAGCTTTGCTACAAAATCACATTTTCTATGTCTGCTGGAATTTAAACAATCCCATTCACACAGTGTGGCCCGGAGCCAGGCACGCTGGACCGGGGAAAAACATGTTCTAGGAAAATGTTCCTAAAGTTGCTTCTTTTAGGAAAATGCCATGTATGGAATTACACTGGGTTTGGTTAGGTCACATTGTAGCAATGAGTTTAAAAAGAATTCCTTAATACGACGAGGCAGAAGACATGGCGAAGAAAAACACATAGAATGAGAGACACATAAAAATTCCCAGCGGTGGTATTACTGAGGTCACTCCAGCCAATCTAATGCCACCCACCACTCTCTTTACGCCAGGCACCAAGTGACCTTGAAGCTAGATGGACCATGTCGTCTTTTTCCCTTACACTCCACACTCACCATCTCCAGGTGTAGTGTACACTACCTATACCATACCTCCCAACCGTCCCGGATCCAGCAGGACAGTCCCGGATTTCAGTGACTGTCCCGGTACAGAGAAGGTATGTCCCGCTTTCTAGCAGCTGTCTCTGCGTCCATAGGAAGCAGAGACAGTTGCCATAATGAAGCAGAGAGCCGTGGCCGGCATCGGCTCCCTGCTTCATTATTCCTCCTCCGTCTGGTCTGTGCGGGGGAGGGGCCGGCCGGCAGTCAGTCTCGGCTCCGCTCCCTCCACAAACTAGAGCAGCTGATGTCCTGCTGCTGCTGCTAGGAAGAAGGTAGGTATGTGGTGTTTATTTCTTTTTACTTTCTGTGAGTGGCACAATGTGGGCATATTACTGGAGGGCACTATGTGGGCATATTACTGGAGGGCACTATGTGGGCATATTGTTGGGGGCACAATGTGGGCATATTAAGGGGGGGCACAATGTGGGCATATTACTGGGGGCACAATGTACGCATATTACTGGGGGCACAATGTAGGCATATTACAGGAGGGCACAGCTGGGCATATTACTGGGGGCATATTACTGGGGGGCACATAACTGGGCATATTACAGGGGGGCACATAACTGGGCATATTACTGGGGCCACAGCTGGGCATATTACTGGGGGCACATAACAGGGCATATTACTGGGGGCACAGCTGGGTATATTACTGGGGGGCACATAATGGGGCATATTACTGGGGCCACAGCTGGGCATATTACTGGGGGCACATAACAGGGCATATTACTGGGGGCACAGCTGGGTATATTACTGTGGGCAAATAACAGGGCATATTACTGGGGGGCACATAACTGGGCATATTACTGGGGCCACAGCTGGGTATATTACTGGGGGCACATAACAGGGCATATTACTGGTGGTACAGCTGGGCATATTACTGGGGGCACATAACAGGGCATATTACTGTGGGCATAGCTGGGTATATTACTGTGGGCACATAACAGGGCATATTACTGGTGGTACAGCTGGGCATATTAATGGGAGCACAGCTGGGCATATTAATGGGGGCACATGACTGGGGAATAATTACTATGTGGGGGCATTAAGGGGACTGGGTGGGATTAGGTGTATAGTTATGTTTTGGGTGGAGTTAGAGGCGTGGCCTTGTGCTGAAAAAATTTGCAGCGGCGTGCTAAGCGCGCCACTCAATGTGCCCCTCTTTGTTCGTTTACAAAGTTGGGAGGTATGCTATACCTCTGATGGACTCTTCTTCTAAAGTTTTAGAAATGTTCTGAGGACCTCCCTACTGTTGCTGGTACATCAGGGAACTAATGCTCTACCCCTCTGCTGTTAATTCTCCCAGATGGGACAACTGCAGAGGGGTTGTAGGCCCACAAGCATGGAGGAGTTCACCAAGGAAAGACAAGGGCAAGCACAACTAACCACTGTATCTGCATCCACAGGATAGAGTTGAGACCTGTGGCAGAGCAGGGACCCATAGACTTGACCACCGTCTTGGTGGTCGCAAGCCACTTTAGGCCTCTGACCTACAGAATGTCAAAGCCACCCACATAACATCAGTGTCCCGGCACAAGTGGTGTAATGACATCATTGCATTTTGCTGCCTGTGCCAACTATGCAAGCAAGAGGATGCCTAACTGCACTGATTGGGGAATTGGGATGAGGTGGTAATAATTTTAGTGTGTTGGCACTTTTCAGAAGGGCCACCTGGGGCATGATTTCTTATCAAAGGGAGCAATCACGAGGCATTATTACTTTTTTAGGTGATGCTCAGGGGGACATTATTACTCTTTAGTGGTACACCCCATCTTCTCTATCTGTACCCAGTCCGTGGGACTATTTTCCCAGCAGAACCATGCCCTGTCAGGTGACGTTAGTCTGTGCCCTGCTACATGATCTTACTTTTCTTTCCAGTTGGGAAAAAAAATTTTGGTAGTTTTGTATGGAAGAAGTAGAACTTTACACCCCACCCCACACTATTATTACAAGATTGTATTAGTTACACTCGCTGTTTTTTTTAAATTGGATTTTGGGTTTGCAATACTTATTAGACAGGAAAATAAAACTGCAGACATTTTGCAAGTGAGTCAAAGTTGTGCGCAAATTACATTGAAGTCCGGCTGGAAAAACTTGCAACCAAAACTCGCACAGGTTTGGCTTTTTTTGCGTCACAGTCGCGTTATGTCCCACGTCTCAACCCGACCGTATTCAAACTCAACACTTTGAGTACATTGCAGTCCATATTGCTTGTCGAAAATAATGGGAGACAGTTTCATTGTGGACACTGCGCAATTTTTGGTGAAGGATCCGTGATAAAATGAAGATGAGAATATCTGCTGGTTCCTCCAGGACTTTCAAGTGGTCCACATGTTAGCAGTGGGACTCTTCCTGCTGCTTAGTAATCACGGAGCAGAGATCCTTTATTCTGGCCCCTGGCTGGCACTTTGGGATTGGGGCATTAATGAGCTACTTCCCCTTTAATTGGATATCTATATTTTAAAGGGAAACCCAGCTAGGAAAGGATTCCCTTTAGGCCTCATGCACACGGCCATGGTTTTGGTCTGCATCCAATGCACATTTTTTGTGGATCGGATGCGGATCCATTAAATTCAATGGGGCCCAATTAGATGCGGACAGCACATCGTATGCTGTCTGCATCCACATGTCCGTAAAAAAAAAAATAGAACATTTCCTATTCCTGTCCATTTTGCAGACAAGAATAGGCAGTTCTAACAGAAGGCAGGACGTACCGTTCCACAAAATGCGGCGGAACACACTCGGCTGGTATCCGTGTTTTGTGAATCCACAATTTACAGACCGCAAAAAAGGTACTTAGCAGACACATCTGAGGCTGCAGACATAATGAAAGGGTTAAGGCTGTCGCATTGTTGGTTCTGGCCCTGGTGAGGCTGAGCTCACTGATCTGTCAGCCTCTCCATGCCATAGGAAAGTGCTGACGCCTGCTTTCTTGTACAGGGGTCAGCGGGTACTGGGCTCCATTGTGTGTGTGCTGCAGTCTGTGGCTCTGTTCTTCATCACCATCATCCAGACCAGGATAAACTCCACTGCAAGGAGACCAAGTCGTAGTAAGACGCCATGTACGTTCTAGTAATAAAGTCAGGAGCTTTTCTCCCAAAATATGTGCAACATGTAGGTATTAGGTGGTACCGTACGGGCCCTTAGATTTCCAAGTGGGCAGTATTACAGAATTATCACATGGCAAAGGGCTCATCCACACGGCTGTATTACGCCTCTATGCAAAATAGTGCAGCAATGCAGGTCCATATGGTAAGTGCCTGTTCTGTGTCCATGAACCCTTAGGCTAGTTTACATTGATCAGAGGGAGACTATTTTTGTCTTAAAAATAGGCGCAAGTCCCTTTTTTGACCGTCCATGCAACAATATTTAGTCGCACGGTCAGTTTTATACAGTGTTTGGCAGTTGGGCAGGACAGGGGTGTGCAAGGGATGGGACTCTGGCGTAAATGTTGTCAAAAAACTACTCCAGGCCCAAGGACTGCCATAGATGCACCTAATTTATGACGAAGGCGCACGCCCCTTCATAAATTAGCCAGATATTATTGCAGTGCAAGGAGAAGCTAAGCCAGTGTTAGTAAATGACCCCCTCTGATAGGGATCAGTATGGACACTTTGGGGGAGATTTATCAAACTGGTGTAAAGTAGAACTGGCTTAGTTGCTCATAATGACCAATCCGATTACTGCTTTCATTTTTCACAGCTCCTTTGGAAAATGAAAGGTGGAATCTGATTGGTTGCTATGGGCAACTCAGTCAATTCTACTATACACCAGTTTGATAAATCTCCCCCTTAACTTCTTCCACTGGTAGACAATACTTACTTTCATCGCTGATGATTTTTGTACTTACACCAAGGATTATTACGACAGATGTTCAGAAACAAAGTAGCAAAATACATGAAAACCTAGAAAGTCCGTGTAGACAATTGGTAATGGTCCCTCAACAACAAAACACAAAAAAAAAACTCCAGCAGCTCCTTGAGAAGGGTCACCATTATCTCTCCGTTCATATGCAAAATGGATGCAAAACAGGCCCTGGGCGATGACACTTTCTCCTCTTCCTCAAGTAAACCCCCATTGTCTCCATGAAAGCCACTGTTTCCTACCCCCCGGCGATGCTTTGTGATGCACATACAAGTCATTTACACGATTGTTTCAAGGTGTCCAGTGACCTACATGCGCTTTCTCTCAGGACATGTCCTTAATCCATGGGACATGTCCATGTAATGGAACTTCTACCGTAGGGTTGTATCAACCTTTGCGGAGGCCAGAGGGCCTCAGGTGGCTACATCTCCATACCCTATGGGGGTTGTGAACCTGTACCTGGTCCTCCTCTCTCCACAGACACCACAATGGTGGAAATTGAGCCAACCATCAAGGCATGATGAGGAACAAATAACCAACCAACCTTTCCTGTTCCAGGATAGAGGTTTCCAGACACATATATGGCCAGTTTCATAGAATGCCAGTATGCAGGATGAGACGGGGGGTTAGGCAGGGGTGCACCTAGCCTTTCTGCTGCCTGAGGTGAAAACTAAAACGGCACCACCCGCCCCATGCCAATTTCTTAACCTAACCCCTTTGCCACAATGAAATCGTTCATTGCCCATCGCTCTTCCGCTGCCCCCCTCTTGCCCATAACCTGGTGCTGCCTCATTGAGGGTGCACCCCTGGGAGTAGGCAGAGTGGGTGGTTGTCTATGGCACCATTGGGGATGGGGCATAACTGATGATATCCTCTGTCTTTAAATTTTGTAGTTACAATCAGTCAGACATTGCCAGACGCTGATAATACTATATCCTTTTACACAGGCTGAGAATTGGGCAATTATAGGGAACACATTTTCATATGAATGCTAGATGCTGATATCTGGCAACAAATAATTGTCCTGCTAATCACACTTTTCATGTGGCACCAAAAATCCTAGACAAACAGGAATGTGCAAATGATAAAAAATTAAACTGCAATGGGGGCGAATGATTGTAATAACGATCATTCATCCCCCATACAGTAGCAATGATTGCTGCATGTAAATGTAGATAACCAGTGGGCAATGATCGGGAATTCATTTCCTATAGTGTACAAACACAACCACCACTGATGGATTGCAGGGTGGACGTAACCATGGAAACGAGCAGTGTATAATGTGATGGAAAAATGAATCCAGCCAGCAAAGGAGGCAATATGGATAACAATACGTTAGTAAGTGCCTTGTATTAACTTTCTCTACATGATAAATGCTATTTGCTGAAGTGAGACAAGGGATTGTCTATTTTTAGGAAATCTTTTACTATGCTGTATATACTGTACTCCTATACAAAGCGGAAGGGAGAAGAATCACAATCTGTGTATTGTAGAAACTGGGAAATACATGGTAATTTCCCATTTTTGGAAAGCAAAGCTGAACACGCTGTCCATAACCAGCCGAGCTCCATGGAGATGGAC
This sequence comes from Rhinella marina, assembly GCA_900303285.1. Taxonomy (NCBI): domain Eukaryota; kingdom Metazoa; phylum Chordata; class Amphibia; order Anura; family Bufonidae; genus Rhinella; species Rhinella marina. Next base: position 227,933 of record ONZH01006150.1, on the reverse strand, counting down.
AGCTTACCATGGGCGGTCTAGCAACGGCAGCATTGTGTAATGTGAATGATATTATGACACAGAGTTTCACGCCCTCCCTCAGAGGCAATAGGCAAAAGAGTTACAAAGTGACTGCATTTTGGGCAAGCTTTCTGCGGATAATGAGGTTCTCACTTGCCTGGGTCCCCGGGCAGGGGTGGACTGGGAACTTAGTGGTCCTGAAAAAAAAAATCTAAAAGTGGCCCCATGTTGTAGGCAGCTCCAGATTGACAGAAGGAGGGGCAACACAAGTAAGGACAGTGATACAGTTGAATACCTGATGCTCCCAGCAGCAATTAAAGGGGTTATCCTGGAAATAATATTGAAGACTTATCCTCAGGATAGGTCGTCAATATCAGATCAGCGGGGGTCTGACACCCAGGACCCCCGCCACTCAGCTGTTAGAAGAGGGTGGTGCTCCGTGAGTGCTGCAGCCTCTTCCTAGGCCATGTTACGGCACGTTCATTGGTCACATGGCCTATTTGTAGCTCAGCCCCATTGAAGAGAATGGGGGTGAGCTGCAATACCAAGCATAGCCACTATACAACATATGGCGCTGTGCTTGGCATGCTGCTAGCGACTCCCTGGAATGGCTGATTGACGCGGTACCGGGACTCAGACCCAGAAGAGATAATGATGACCTATCCTGACGATAGGTCATCATTATCATTTCCTGGATAACCCCTCCAATGACAGCATCAGATCGTTTATGTACCTGTATTGCGGCCCACCTGGAAATATCCCAGTAGGGTCTATGGCAAGTCCGCCATTGAGAGCAGTACCCTAATGGTGGCCCAGAGTATAAGGCAGAATAGTAAGGACGAATCATCTACAATGTCCACATGGACATTTGTTTACGGGCCTTATGGGATCACTTGAGCCATCAGTTTCTTTCCAACCCTGATATAAAAGGGCCTCAAAGATGGAGAGGACTGGGCCATGTGAGTGAGCCTCAAATTAAACTGCTGTTTACATGAGGCCTCATTTAACCCCTTGGCGACAATGGGCGTACCGGTACGTCCTGGGCACGAGGTACTTAGTGCAACAGGGCGTACCGGTACGCCCTGCATGTAAACCCCCCCTGCTCAGTGCAGGGGGGGTTACATGCTGTAATGGGTGCTGTTTAAGACACCCAGCCACCCATAGTTAAGGCCTCGGGGGTGCCGTGCACCCCCCATAAAGGCGATCGCTGTGAATGGCTGGTCTATTCAGACCAGCCATTCACAGCAGGCAAGGGGTACTCGGCGGGGATAGCGCTATTCTAGCGAATCCCCGCCGAGTGTCAGTATTTAGGGGGAGGTCAGGGTGTCCCCCCCGCCCCCCTGATTTGCTGTGGGCAGATGGGTGGGCGGGCGGGGGGGAGATTTGCAATGTGCGGGCGGCTGCCGCAAGTGCCGCCCGCAATGATTTCTCAGGATGGCCGAGCGTATGCAAGCAGAGTATCAGCATACAGCTGATACTCTGCTTGAAACTGCTGACATCGGTGCTAGCACCGATGTCAGCAGTTTAACCCCTTCCATGCCGCGGTCCGTAGGGACCGCTGTATGGAAGGGGTTAACAGGGAGGGAGCGCTCCCTTCCTCTCCCATCGGCGCTGCGGTGCGCTGGCAGCGCCGATGGTGTGGGCAGATGAGAGGGAGGAAGCTCCCTCTCCCTTCCATCGGGACGCTGCTCTGCTGTGGCAGCGTCCCGATGGTTACCATGGCAACCAGACGCTTTCGTCTGGCTTGCCATGGAAGCCTGTTCAAGCTCCTGCTAAAGGCAGGAGCTTGAACAGGCTATAAGAAAATACACTGCAGTACACTATACAGTGTACTGCAGTGTATTGTAAAATACCAGACCCACTGGTTCTTGAAGAACCAAGTGGATCTGAGTCAAGAAAGTGAAAAAAAAAAAAAAAGTTAAAAAAAAGTTAAAAAAATTAATTAAAAATAAAAAAACACACAATACATAAACATGTTAGGTATCGCCACATCCGTAATAACCCGCTCTATAAAAATATTACATGAGATGGCCCCCCAGGCGAATGCTGTAAAAAAAAATAAAAAAAACTATGCCAAAATAGCCATTTTTTTCCCTCTTCCCTCACAAAAAGTGTAATAGCAGGCAATCAAAAAGGCGTATTTACCCCAAAATGGTATCAATTCAACCGTCATCTTGTCCCGCAAAAACTGTACCCTACCTGAGACAATCGCCTGAAAACTGAAAAAAATATGGCTCTCGGAAACGGAAAATGGCAACACAAAAAAAAATATTTTATTCTGTTCAAAATGCATCTAATGTGTAAAACTTTCCAACAATAAAAAAGTTGGACATATTGGGTATCGCTGCGTCCGTAACAACCTGCTCTATAAAAATATTACATGAGATGGCCCCCCAGGCGAATGCTGTAAAAAAATTTTTTTAAAAACTATGCCAAAATAGCCATTTTTTCCCCTCTTCCCTCACAAAAAGTGTAATAGCAGGCGATCAAAAAGGCGTAATTACCCCAAAATGGTATCAATTCAACCGTCATCTTGTCCCGCAAAAACTGTACCCTACCTGAGACAATCGCCTGAAAACTGAAAAAAATATGGCTCTCTGAAAATGGCAACACAAAAAAAAATATTTTATTCTGTTCAAAATGCATCTAATGTGTAAAACTTTCCAACATTAAAAAAGGCGAATTCTGTAAAAAAATTTTTTAAAAAAACGATGCCAAAATAGCCATTTTTTTCCCTCTTCCCTCACAAAAAGTGTAATAGTAGGCGATCAAAAAGGCGTATTTACCCCAAAATGGTACCAATGAAAACCTCACCTCATCCTGCAAAAAATGAGCCCCCACATAAGACAATAACTCAAAAAAATAAAAATCAATGGCTCCCGCAAACCACTCCATCAAAATCTGTGTTGTAAAATCCATATGGCGCTCCTTCTGTTCTGAGTCCTGCCATGTGCCCCCACAGCAGTTTACCACAACATATGGGGTGTTGCCGTATTCAGGAGAAAATGGGTAACAAATTATGGGGTGCTTTTCTCCTGTTACCCCTTATGCAAATAAAAAAAATTGGGGCTAAAGCAACATTTTATTGGAAGAAAAAAAATGTTCATTTTCACAGCCAAGTGTTTCCAAATTCCGTAAAATGCTTAGGGGGTCAAAGTGGTCAGTACCCCCTTAATATATTCTTTGAAGGGTGTAGTTTCCAAAATGGGGTCACTTTATGAGGGTTTCCACTGTAGGGGTACGTCAGGGTCTCTCAATTACAAAATGGTGCCTAAAAACTATTCTAGCAAATTTTGCCTCCAAAATCCGTATGGCGCTCCTTTCCTTCTGACCACTGCCACAAACCCATAGAGACGTTTACCACCACATATGGGGTATTTCTGTAAACTGCAGAATCAGAGGAATGTATATTGAGGTTTAGTTTGCTGTTAACCCTTGCTGTGTTGCAAGAAAAAAAATGTTAACATGAATAATCTACGAAAAAAGTGAAATTTTGAAATTTCACCTCCATTTTCCATTAATTCTTGTGGAACACCTCAAGGGTTAACAAAGTTTGTAACAGCAGTTTTTTATAATTTGAGGGGTGTAGTTTCTAAAATGGGGTCATTTATGGTGGGTTTCATTATGTAAGCCCCTCAAAATCACTTTATATCTGCATTGGTGCTAAAAAAAAATGGTTTTGGAAAATTTGGTGAAAATTTGAAAAAATGGCTTCTAAACTTCTAAGCCTCCTAACGTCCTAAAAAAGTAAAATGACGTTTACAAAATGATGCCAACATAAAGTAGACATATGGGGAATGTAAAATAATAACTATTTTTGGAGGTATTACGGTGTATTTTGAAAGTAGAGAAATTGAAATTTGGAAATTTGCAAATTTTTCAGAATTTTTGGTAAATTTGGGATTTTTTCATAAATAAGGGTGAAATACATTGACTCAAATTTATGACTGTTATGAAGTACAATGTGTCACGAGAAAACAATCTCAGAATGGCCTGGATAAGTAAAAGCGTTCCAAAGTTATTACCACATAAAGTGACACATGTCAGAATTCAAAAATTTGGCCCAGACATTAAGGCCAAAATGGGCTCTGTCCTCAAGGGGTTAACAAACAGGCCTCGTTGCCCATAGCAACGAATTACAGCACAGCTTTCATCTCATAATGTGCCCTAGCAATGTGCAAGCTGTGTGCTGATTGGCTGCAATAAAGTTGGGTTTTATGGGTGACAAGGACAGTTTTTCTGGTTGCTATGAGTGACAGGTACAGTTCTGACAAACAAAGCCCATTCCGTACAGTGCCACATGGTGGTGTGTGGATCAACACATCCAGGTCTCAGCTCAGGCTCGGTGACTGTAAGGGCTTGTTCAGACGGGTACATTTCAGGTCAATGCTCTATTTCTTGCTTTTTATTACACCAAAATGGGATTACACAAAAACACTTTGGGTATATTCAGACATATCAGTCGTGTTGCAGTTCTTGCACACTGTTTTATTGCTGCAGTTCACTTCTCACCTGTGCTTCAAGAACTGCTATCTGACCGCTACCTCTGAAAACGCCCTACATCAGGGTGTCCATATCTATGGATGTCGGGGACCGATACACACTGGGCAGCTACTAGCTGATGGCTATCTCGCCCAACTCCTCCATCGGCCGAGCATGCATGTGTCCTGAACGAGGCGACACCCCCTGCCAGACATTAGTGGCAGCAGCTTATTGCCCCAACAACAAGGCTCAGGCTTGTTACATTAAAGGGGTATTCCGGTTTTTAGATCAGGGAGGGTCCTACAGCTGGAACCCCCAATGATCACATACACCCATACCCCATGGCGTGCCTCCTGAGATGGATGGACTGGCTGGTTCTATTCATTGCTATGGGAGTGCTGTACTTAGCCATCTCCGGAGTTCCCATAGAAATACATGGAGTGGCCGCACGAATTTGACCAGGGTGGGGTCCACGGTGTACAGGGCCCCAGTTCTTGTGATCGGTGGAGGTCCCAGCTGATATAATAGTTATCCCCTTTCCTGTGGTTGGAGATAACTTTCTAAGCGGAATATCCCTTTAAATCATCAGTTTCAGCATAAATGTATCAAATGTGCTTCGCTGTGGAATAGAAAAGAGAAACCCATGAAATCACCATGTTAAAGGGGTGATTTCATGAACCCGGACATACCCTTAATTTCACCCAGGCAGCCTGCCTGATGTTAGCATCTCATGCTCCGATACGCTCCCTTGCCCTGCGCTGGATCGCGCAGGGCAAGGGCACTTTTGTTGACAAATACACACTGCCGGGCGAAAGCTTCTGCCCGGCAGCGTGTTCGGTGACGTCACTGGCTGTGATGAGCCAGTTTTAGCGCTGCCCTAGCTGTTTTACTGGCTAGGGCAGCGCTAAAACCCGATCATCAGCTCCGGTGACATCACCGGGCTCACTGCTGGGCGGCAGCCTCCGCTTGGCAGAGCCCGGTTTGTCACCGGAACAGGGCAAAATGCCTTTGCCCTGTGCTAACTAGGGCAAAGGGGGCATCGGATGCTCCGATGCTAACATCAGGCAGGCTGTCTGGGTGAAATTAAGGGCATGACCGGGTTCAGCTCTGAACCCGGATAACCCTTCTAACAAGTGGCACAGTGCGATCTTTAGTACATTACATGAAGGATAAAGATTAGGGGGCGTGCACACACAACGCCACAGCTAAAGACTGCACAGACATGCCGTTTTAAGGCAGGGTTTTGCAGCATTTCTAGGCGCTACGTGTGCCAGCATCCCAAGATGGCACACAGACGTGGGGCAGACCTTGAGCAGATGTGGTACAGGCAGTCTAACCCCCAACCCCCTCACTCTTATTTAAACCATTATAGTTTTGACTCGGCGCCAGGACAGCAGCACTCGGTCATTTTGGCAGCTCATGTGTGCTCCTCCCAGTGAACAGGGCCCGCACTGTGAAAACTTTTTTTTTTGGAGATGGGGGAGGGGAAACTTTTGTACTAAACTCAAAAGCTCTGCAGGCTCCCAGTGGAAGGACCGGGCGCAAACACCAGCAGCAATGTCAGGAATGTAAGCGGCCCTTTAACCAGGAAATCTGCACCGAGCATAGGAAGAGGGTCAGCCCCAATGATTGGTTATTTGTATACAGGTTACAGGGTTAGAACTTGAATCTGAGGCCCTTGAACAAAATCTGTACCGGAGCGCCCCCATACCGATTTATTTCTTTTTAATATATGTACATGGAGGTATTCCTCTGTATAAGGGGGTAGTCACACAATTAATTATAAAAGGTCAGTATTATAGCAGGGGTCAGCACCCTTCTGCAGAATTACTACTCCCAGCATTCATAATTGCACGGCAGTTCTTGCAACTCCGAGGAGGATTCTGGGAGTTGTAGTTTCAGAACAGCCGGAGGTTGCGGATCCCTAGGTATAGTAATGTATAAAGTCAGTCCCAGGCACCACTAACTAGAGAGCTCAGAAACAGCACCACCCTTGCTAGAGGTCATGTGTGGTATTGCAGCTCATCCCCGTTCCAAGTCAATGGGACGAAGCTGCAAAAAAATCCCTTTAAAAAAGCCAAAGCAACACAATAAGTATCGTCTTATAGATTATTTTAATATTTCACATAAAAAAACTGTATATACATATTAAACTTCATGTAAACATATCCAAAACGCATGGCTTCACCGCCGACCGCTCGTGTTCTCAGAAATTAACAATTCAGTACCACTGTCTAAAAATAGCAAAAAATTAGCATTATAATATCTGCCCCAGGGGTCAACGCCAACATGGCGGCACCGACTACAGGCTGGGGGGGCGAGGAAGGCGTGTAACCTCGGCTCCGTAACATAAGGGATCAGCAACCGCCAGCTGCTGCAAAACTACAACTCCCAGCATGCTCAGATCTTCTACCTCCCATAGAAGTGAATGAAACCTCCTGGGAGATTGTAGTTTCAGAAGTACAACTCCCAGGATGCTCCATTCTCTTCTATAGGAGTAGTAGTTCTGAAACTACAACTCCCAGCATGCTCAGATCTTCTACCTCACATGGAAGTGAATGAAACATCCTGGAAGATGTAGTTTCAGAACTACAACTCCCAGGATACACCATTCACTTCATTAGGAGTTGTAGTTCCAGAACAGCTGGAGGTTGCTGACCCTCGCTCTAACAAAGCGATACACTACGTACAGATGTAGCAGAGCCGAATGGCATGGGCAGCCACCGCGTCGCTTCTTGTTCACCCACAGACCTATGCAACGCTAGAAAGAACGTGTACCACGTGACACTCAGCTCTGCTACATCCGCATCTGAGGAGAAGGCAGCTGTTCTCATCCCGTCCATAGTGATCGCGTTACAGTGTGTACGCAGACAGCAAGTGCATGAGTGTCCAAATAAAAAAATAAATGTGCAAAACTTCTGTTTTCACAGGAAAACTTAAATAAAACCATAAAAACGACAAAAATAAAAAATAGAAGTTGAAAACGTCGGCTGCGGAGGAGGCACAGAGCGCAGTTCAGACTATACAGATATATCATACAGGTCAATGTACAGGAGTCTCCAAGGCAAATGTGTCCCATCTCAGATTAGGGGGCGACCCCCTTTCAAAGGTAGTGTAAAGGGCACAGAGGTCACAAACAAAGCCCTGCCCCCAATGTAGGTGGCTTTCCTTCGCCAAGGGGGTACTCAGTCCTGGCATCAGTGCCAGACCACCCTCTGTCAGGTGGGTACCAGTACATACAGTCTGCAGGCCACACCCCCACATTGGGATCAGAGGAGCTTGCAGCAGCTCATACACTCCCCGCTCGGGCCGTGTCTCTTCTGGAGCGCCGCCCTGGTGGCCGTCTCGAACACCTCTCTCACCCCGTCCTTGGTTTTGGCGGAGCACTCCAGATACTCGTAGGCTGATATACGGACGGTCATAGCCCGTCCGTCTTCGGTCCGCACCGGCTCCTGCTTCATCCGTGCCAGCTCGTTGCGGATGTGCTCGTCGTTTCTCAGGTCCTTCTTGTTGGCCACCAGGATGATGGGCACATTGGGGCAGAAGTGCTTGACCTCGGGCACCCACTTCTCGGGGATGTTCTCCAGGGAGTCCGGGCTGTCCACGGAGAAGCACATGAGGATGACGTCCGTGTCCGGGTAGGAGAGCGGCCGCAGACGGTCATAGTCCTCCTGGCCGGCGGTGTCCCACAGCGCCAGCTCCACCTGCTTGCCGTCCACCTCGATGTCGGCCACGTAGTTCTCGAAGACGGTGGGCACGTAGACCTCGGGGAACTCGTCCTTGCTGAAGACGATCAGCAGACAGGTCTTGCCGCAAGCCCCATCCCCGACCACCACCAGCTTCTTGCGTATCGCGGCCATGGCCACCTTGCTGCTGTTGCCGGCGGTTGCCCGGCGCTTTCTCAGGTTGCCTATGGTTTTAATGGTGGCTGTAGCGCCTTGCAGCGGGGAGGAGCACTGCGGGATGTGGCAGTCAATCAGGCTGATACTCTCCCGACTCGTCTCCAGGTTCTGTGAGTCTCGTCCACGCTGCGTGCCGGCTATTTAAACCCTCCTGTGGCTTTCTTAATATAGCCAGCCAATGGCAGAGGCGGCAATGACGGCATGCTCCGGGAAGCTGGCGCTGATTGGTGGAGGTAGGAGGAGAGGCGGGGTCGCCTCTGGCAGCAGCTGACAGGGTGTTACAGGCTGGAGTCTGGGAATGGAGGGGGAGGAGGCGGCTGGGGCACTGCACTGGTCAATGGCAGGGGGCGGGGCCGAAGAGGGGGTCATTCACTACAGGAGGAGGGGGTCATTCACTACAGGCGGAGGGGGTCATTCACTACAAGAGGAGGGGGTCATTCACTACAGCTAAGGGGGTCAGTCACTATAAGTGGAGGGGGTTAGTCACTACAGGAGGAGGGGGTCATTCACTACAGGAGGGGGTAATTCATTACAGGAGAAGAGGGTAATTCACTACAGCTGGAGGGGTCAATCACTATAAGAGGAGGGGGTCATTCACTACACGAGGGGAGGAGGGGGTAATTCATTACAGGAGAAGAGGGTCATCCACTATAAGAGGAGGGGGCCATCACTACAGGAGGAGGGGGTCATTCACTATAAGAGGAGGGGGTCATGCACTATAAGAGGAGGGGGTCATTCACTACAAGAAGAGGGGGTCATTCACTACAGCTGGAGGGGGTCATTCACTATAAGAGAAGGGGGTCATTCACTACAGCTGGAGGGGGTCAATCACTATAAGAGGAGGAGGTCATTCACTACAGGAGGAGGGGGTCATCCACTATAAGAGGAGGGGGCCATCACTACAGGAGGAGGCAGTCATTCACTACAGGAGGGGGTCATTCACTACAGGCGGAGGGGGTCATTCACTATAAGAGGAGGAGGTCATTCACTACAGGAGGAGGGGGTCATCACTACAGGAGGAGGGGGTCATTCACTACAGGCGGAGGGGGTCAATCACTATAAGAGAAGGGGGTCATTCACTACACGCGGAGGGGGTCATTCACTACAGCTAGAGGGGGTCATTCACTACAGCTGGAGGGGTCAATCACTATAAGAGGAGGGGGTCATCCACTATAAGAGGAGGAGGTCATTCACTACAGGAGGAGGGGGTCATCCACTATAAGAGGAGGGGGCCATCACTACTGGAGGGATAGAAAGCAGGAATGGCAGTTCCGCTTCCGTCCAGTGTATAGTTTGCAGCACCGGCAGCTGCCAAAAGCAGCTGATCTGTGGGGGTGCTGGGAGTCAGACTCCCACCGATCTGATATTGACGACCTGTGTGAGGATACGCCATCAACATCTAAGTCCAGTTGTTAGAGGTGATCCCCTATCCACAGGATAGTGGATAACTATTAGATTGGTGGGGGTCCTACCACAGTCCCTTACCCCCTGCAGCCCCCTAGAAATGAACAAAGCTGCTGGTTGCACATGTGCGGCCGCTCTATTCATTTCTATGGGAGTTCCGGAGATAGCCGAGTACAGCCCTCCACCATCTCTGGAACTCCCCCACATCCAAGTTTTAACATGCAGAATGCAGGTGCCATTTTTGGTAGCCTGCACTCTGTGAATGGTCTGATGATGATGCCTGTCGCTGGAGGCACGCTGTGAGGACTCTAAGATGAGGCTGTCGCTCCAGTTTGTAAAGGGATGACTACAGCAGACAATTGCTTACAATGCAATGCCCTAATGCAGCAGGAGCTTCCCTTTCCTCATGACGTTGCACTCCTATGTATTGCGCAGTGTGTGCATGGCACCTCCTGTATTGTGCACGATAGGGATGCTGTAATCATGGGGTTGTGACAGTTCTTCCTGGCCCTCCCCAGTGTTTGGCCTCTTTCCCTGTGGAGCGATGATCTGCCAGCCGCAGTGAATCATCCCGGACGGATCAGGCCGTTTTGTTCCCTGGCTGCCGTGCTGGGAAGTGCTGGAGTAAGGACTATTTTGGTCTCCGTTCAGGGCTGTCCTGTTACTGGTCCGCACACGCATCGGATACTGGCGTCCGCTCTTACCACAATGCATCTTTCTTAAGGGTATAGACGTCCAGACATATTGGGGGAGATCCCTAGCAACCAATCAGATTCAGCCTTTCATTTTTCACAGCTCCCTTGGAAAATAAAAGGAGCAATCTGATTGGTTGCTATGGACAACTAAGCTAGTTCTACTTTACACCAGTCTGATAAATCTACTCCATTGTGTTATATTCTTTGCTAATTCACTGATTTTCCCTAAAAAGCATCTTTTAAAATGCGCATGGTACCTATGCATAGGCATATGTACTATTGAGGCAGACCAGGCGGGTGCTATGGGGCACCTGGAGAGAGGTCTCGTATCCTTTTCCACTGGGTAGCGAGAACTGGTGGGTATGTAAGGTGGGTGATAGGCTGTCTGCACACAGATCCCTTGTTGCTGTCATGGGTAAAAGGGACAAATTATCAGAGTTTACCATAAGGGATGGTTATTAGCTTTCGGGCCCTGGTGGCGGTATTTCTGAAACTGCACAGTGTGAACTGTTCTCTGCTGATGTGGTGAAAGTGTATGGTGAGTGGACAAATGTCGCCATTGTGAATAAGTGACGTGGAAACCGTGGAGCACCACGTGCCATTGATGTGAGAGGTGAACATCGGCTATGAAGGTGCGCGAGGGCGGAGGACACACTACAGTGGAGCAGCTCACCGCCAAAATGAACCATGGGCCACCAGACGTGTGTCTACAACAATAGTTCAGAGAACGCTACTGCATATGGGGCTCCGAAGCACATGGATGGTCACTGCTCCTCGGCTAATGAAGTTGTATCAGCAGAAAAGACTTCCGTTTTCGCAGCAGTATCAGGATAGGATCTAGACTGATTGGTAAAGGGTTGTCTTCTCCGATGAGTCCCGTTTTCTGCATTATCGAAGGATGGATGGAGAGAAACATCAGGGAACAAACATCCTGCAACCATTACTAGAAGAACATAAGGTGGTGGTTGCAGCGGCGTTATGGTCTAGGGAAGGTTTCGTGGCATTCTCTGGGCCACACATCCATGTGGAAGGCACTTTCAACCAGTTTGGGTATGAATCCACGTATACCCATACATGCTGATTGTCTTCCTTGGGGCGGATGGGATCTTCCAGCAAGACAATGGAACATGTCACACAGCTAGAAATGTCCGACATTGGTTGGAAGAGCATGACCAAGATGTCCAAGTACTACCCTGGCCCCTAATTCCCCAGACTTGAACCCAATTTCATCATCTCTATGGATCTTCCTCCACACCCCCTCCAGCAGCTGTGGGATGCTCTGTGGTCAACATGGCTCCAGATACATGTGACAACCTACCAGGACCTTAGAGTCACTCCCTGCCCATCTAGCTGCTGTCCGTGCTGCACGTGGCTGTTACTCTGGATATTATCTGGAAGTCATAGTAATGTGACTGCACTGTATAGGTAGATATTTATGAGATAGATATGAGAGCAATAGATATAGATAGATTGATTTTAAAACCAAGTGGGGGTCCTCTAAAGGGAATTCCCCTTTAAGCTAGGAGATGGTATGTTCAAACCACCGATAAGTATTCTTGAGGTTATGTTCACATAGGTAAAATCTGCCACTGATTCAGCAGCGGCAAATGGGCATTTTCCACTGCTAAATCCACATTCAGAATGCCTCAACAGCTACATACTGGGAGAGATTTATCAAACTGCTGTAAAGTAGAACTGGCTTAGTTGCCCTTAGCACCCAATCAGATTCCACCTTTATTTTTCCAAAGGAGCTGTGAAAAATGAAAGGTGGAATCTGATTGGTTTCTAGGGGCAACTAAGCCAGTTTTCCTTTACACCAGTTTTGATAAATCTCTCCCAGTGACTTTTAGTTTTAAAAACCTCACTACGGTCACACCTTGTACACATAGTAGAAGGGTTTTTCCCCAGCAGCTGATATTAAAAATGCTTGAGAAGTGATGTTCATTTTTTTAAGCAGATTTGATTGTGGATTTCCATAGAAGTCAATGGGAAAACAGAAAACACCTCACTCAAAAGCACTTCTAAAACGCTTGTAAAAACCAAGAAATTACAAAACCGTTAAACGACCTGTTTACATTTGCTATAGGTTTTTCTGCTGTGGAATTTGTCATGTGAACCTAGCCTAATGTTGTTTCCACTACTGGAGAGTAACATTATGGTAGTATCTGTAATTCTATATAACCTCAAGTGACAGTTAAATGGAAACTGTCAGTATGTTTTATATAAAAAACACTTTTTTTTAGCCTGAATCCTGCACCACAATGTACAAAGCTCAGGATGATTGTACAATGTCGCCATCTAGTGTCAGCAGACCAGTATTACAATTTTATAATTTTATACATTTCCTGAATGATTTTAATTATGGATGTGCATTGATTTTCTTTCTTCTGTAACTTTATTTATATTCCAACTAAAATGACTATGATTTTTATGCACGCTTATGATATCTTTTAATAGGATCTGAAGCCACCTAATTTATGCATGCATCAAGGAGAGGAATAGTTCTGGCCCAATCAATAGGGTAAGTGATAACCCATCCAGAAAGCTCAGGCCAGAAACCTGCTAAGGGCTTATGCACATGACCGTATGTATTTTGCGGTCTGCAAAAAAAATATGCTGTTTTTGTTCATACTGCCTCCTAAAAAAAAACAGACTGAGGGCTCATGTACGCGGACGTGTGCCGGCCGTGCCCATATTGCGGCGTGCAAACAGCGGGTTTGCAATATCCAGGCACTGGTCATATGCTCACCGGATGTGGACCCATTCACTTGAAAGGGTCTGCAATCAGGAAGTATGGTGCAGAGACGCGGAGTGGGAGGCCACAGAAGCACTACGGAGTTTTTCCATGGCATTTCGGTCCGTGCCTCCGCACTGCAAAAAAATAGAACATGCTCTATTTATTTGCAGTGCGGACAGATCATGGGCCCATTCAAGTTGAATGGGTCTGCATCCGTCAGCGCCGGCCACACAGCATGGGCGGCACACGTTCGTGTGCATGAGACCTAAAAGTTAATTAAAAAGCTATATATACCACAGAATGATACAAGAATCTCAGGTTTTCCTGCAATATGTTACGCAACTCTACCAATGAAAATGCAAAAAAAAATTTAGATTATAGCAACAGAAAAACACTTGATTTTCTTAAAGTGTTTTTGTTGCGCAAAAGTAAAACAGAAAACCTATACATATTTGGTATTGTTGTAATTGTACCAACCTAAGGAATTAAAGTGATTTACGCTGATTTAGGCCTCTTTCTCACCCTCAGTATTTGGTCAGTATTTTGCATCAGTATTTGTGAGCCAAAAATAAGAGTGGAACATACAGAGAAGAAGTATAATGGAAATATATGTGCCTCTTCTGTGTTTTGGACCCATTCCTGGTTTTGGCTTACAAATACTGATGAAAAATACTGACTAAAAACTGACCGTGTGAAAGTGGCCTTATACTGTACAGTGAAAAACACACAAAAAAAAGTTGCTGTTTCTTTTTCCATTTTCCCCAGAAAGCATTATTAAAAGTTAATTAATAAACTAGATGCAACCTGAAATGGTGCCACTGAAAAATTCAACTGATCCTGCAAAAAAAAAAAAAAAAAAAAAAGTTTTGGTCTTTATACCCCAAACTGACAAAAACAAGAAAAAATAAATTATAACTAGAGATGGGCGAAGCAAGCTTTGGATCCTAGATCCAAAGTTGCTTTGCTCTAAACTTCGTTCGTCTTCGTACAGCATTAAAATGTATGGGCTCCGGCGAGGTGGAATGAATTATCTCATAACTTCGGGATTTGATTATTAAACTTCAAAACCATTTTAAAACAGGTATCCGAAGACGACTTTGGAACCAAGTTCTAAAAAAATGGGTTTCAAGTTAAAAAATCAAATCCTGAAGTTATTCGCCGAAGTCCCGCGAGACTTATTTCTTATTTCGCCTTGCCGGAGCCCATACACTTTAATGCTGTATGGAGACGAATTTCTGTACCCCATTAAGATGAAGTTTGCTTGTGAAGCAACTTTGGATCTAGGATCCGAAGCTGGCTTTGCTGATGCCTAATTATAACCATGAAATACAATCCCCAGTGCCCGGGAGGAGCCTGCAAGATGCAGAACTGTCGCTAAAGGAGAAATGCCCTCCGTTTCCTTAGTGCTCAGTCCATTTGGAGTCCCCTTAATGTGCACCAGGACATTCCCTGGGCTGAGGCCTAATTAGCAGTAATTCTGGTGATACGTCTTGTCATTCTGTGTAAGCACCATGGGAACTCTGATATCTACATCCAGGGGCAGCTGTTTAAATAAACCACTTACTCTGATAAATGAGCTTTTCCAGTAGAAGGAGAGTCTGGAAGTATGGGAAGCCTCGGCCCTCACCCCCATACACAGTCAGACCTCAAGCACGCGGCTGTATTACTGCTCCATACAACCTCCAGGTTGTACTGAGCCACAATATGGCAGCCATGGACTTCTGTAGGGCCCGACTGTACCTCCCTATGCTTCAAGTTCATACAGAAACCTGAGATGGCCTGCTTCATCCAATGCCATACCACCAGAGTGTTCTCCTAGTGAAGGGATTGAAATATGGATGACCAATCCTTAGGATAAGTCACCAATGGAGGTCTGACGCCACTTATCAGCAGTTTGAAAAGGCAGTGGTGCTCAGGTGATTGCCGTAGCCTCTTCCTAGGCCTATGATGTCATGTCCATTGGTCACGTGAACTACTCAGTCCTATTCAAGTGAATGGGCTGTGAGGAGGCAGAGTGCAACTGCCCCTTTAAACAGCTGATCAGTGGGGTGTCAGGAGTTGGACCCCCCAAGAATCACCGAAGACCCATGCTGAGGATAGGTAATCAATATTTAATACCTATAAAACCCCTTTAAGGGGAGATATTGCCTTAAAACAACACCATATGAAGGCAACGTATAGCAGCACATGGAGAGGGTCTGTCGTGTCCATGAGCCCTTACATTCAGCACTCACTGAGTGAAATATAAAGGGGTTTTCCTGATGCATAAAAATTTAAAAAAATAAAAATTATATGAGTAAAACAATGTTAGGGAAATTTATCAAAAACTGAACCAGCGATGTAAAAAAAAAGTTGTTTTTTCTTTGCACCCAATATATTTCTGGCCGTAGACAAGACACTTTTCAAAGTCCACATCCCCACCCCTTGGTGGCACGCTACGCCCCTTTCCATAATGCATCACACCCCCTCAGTGGTGCTTGAAAGTTTGCGAACCCTTCAGAGGTGTCTGTATTTGTATTTTGACTTAAAACTACATCAGATTTTTACACAAGTCCTAAAAGTACAAATGAGTCAAAAATATTAGACTTCATTATTTATTAAGGAGAATCATTCAATATCACATGTCTATGAACGGTAAAAGTATAAACCTTTCAGTATCTGGTGTGACCTCCTTGTGCAGCAATAACTTCAACTAAATGTTTCCAGTAATTGCTGATCAGTCCTGCACATCAGCTTGGAAGAATTTTAGCCCATTCCTCCTTACGAAACAACTTCAACTCTGTTATGTTGGTTGGTTTCCTCCCATAAACTGCTCACTTCAGGTCCTTCCACAATATTTCTACTGGACTTTGACTTGACAATTCCAAAATGTTAACTTTTTTTCTTCTTTAACCGTCTTTTGGTAGAACGACTTGTGTGCTTAGGGTCATTGTCTTCCTGCTTGACCCACTTGATATTCAGCTCATGGACAGATATTTTCCTTCAGAATTTGCTGGTATAATTCAGAATTCATATTTCCATCAATGATGGCAAGGTGTCCTGGCCCCGGTACAGCAAAACAAGCCCAAACTATGATACTACCACCACCCTGTTTCACAGATGGGATGAGGTCTTTGTGCTGGAATGCAGTGTTTTCCTGTGTCCAAACACAACGCTTGTAATTTAAATCAAAAAGTTATATTTTTGTCTCATCCGTCCATAAAACATGGTTTTGTAACCTTTTCCAGCCTGATGAGCATCACCAACTCTTCTTTTGAGGTCCTCAGAAATCTCCTTTGTTTGTACCATGATACAATTCCATAAACATGCGTTGTGAATTGATCAAGTCTAAGATGTTAAATAATGTGACTCATAAATAACTGACTTATTTGTTTGATTCAGTGATCTTTATCTACTTTTAGGACTTGATTTACTTTTAGGTCAAATTTATGCAGAAATCTTGAAAATTCTGAAGGGTTCACACACAAGCAACACTGAGTCTGATGATGCTGCTTACAGTCAGAGCTCATGGAGGGCTGCTCTCCAGGAGAAAGCAACACATCATGTACTGTGCAGGATATTTACCAGCTCTTCTAGGAATCTGGAAGGTTTTACCTGGACGTTACAGGAGAGTTGACAAGTGTGCGTTATAGAGGAAACAATATTTTCAGCCAAAAAAGTCTGGAAATTGGGAAGGAAAAATTAGTTGAAAGCCTTAATGTTTTGTAATGGATTGTTGAAGGTTAACAGTACCCAGATCCAGAGACTCAGGGAGGCCTCACTATAAATAAACCTGAGGGAGAGAGATCCCGAAGGACTATGTGGTTCATAAATCTTCAGCTCTAGATGAAGTGACAACCAAAAGGTCAGGAGACAGAACCAGTGAATTGCCTGAGGCAAATGAGGGCAAAATCCAGGAGGATGGATTTAATTGTCAAGAAATGCAAGCAATGATCAGCTACAACTCAGCTTGGGATCCTTGGTATGGGAACTCACTGGTGTTTGAGAGCATAGATGGACCTTGGGCATTCTCCAGACTTTCAGGACTTCTTGTGAACTCAGGTCCAGAGGCTACGGGTTCCCTGTTCTCGTGATAGGTGGAGGTCCCAATGGTAGGACCCCACCAATCTAATAGTTACCCCCTTCCTATGATAACCTATGATAACTTCATAGAACTGGAATACCCCTAAGGCTGAGTTCACACTTCAGTTATTTGGTCAGTTTTTTAATCAGTTATTGTGAGCCAAAACCAGTAGTGGAACCTACTTGGAGATAAAGTATAATGGTGAGATTTGCACCTGTTTTGTGTTTCTGACCTCTACCCTACATGGCAATGTGCTTATTTTGAAACCAATTTTGGAGGTAACAGACTCTCTTTAAATTTTTTTAACTTTTTATTTTAGTCCCACTAGGGGACTTAAACATACAACACACTGATTGCTGCATTGCAGTGCTTTATACCTGTCAATTTTATACTGACAGAAAGCCTATTAGACCCTCCACCGAAGGCAGACCTGGAAGCCATTGTTAGACTCCAGGTTGCCATCACAATCCATTGGCACTAACTGTCAAACTCCTTAGATGCCGCAGTCACTATTGACTGTGGCATCTAAGGGCTTAACTGAGCCAATCGCTACTCCTATATGTCAGTACTTGCTACACACATTTGTTGGAGCTCTCTGCAGGTAGTGGGTCCCTTCTGAGTTTTGCTCCTAGCATGTAAACTGGTCCCTCCTTGCAGCAGCACAGTTCTTACACAGTCTTACACATTACAGTGTGTGAGCGATCCATGTCCTCACGCTGAAACCTAATTTAAGATCTGTACAGATCTAGATCCTCATGTCCCTTATGACTGTGCCTGCCCTGTACTTGTCCTGCATGGAAATCCACCTGTCAGCAGTTTCCGGGATGTATAACATATGCCAGGTAATGGAAAGTATGCAGCTACATGACTGTAGTGATGTCAGGAACAAGAGCATAACATGGCAGGGGCACATAACGCTCAATGAGCAGAACTAACACAACGATACGAGGCAGCTCAGCAGGTGACAAACTGCGTCGTCCTCTAGTGTCAACCCCCCCTAAATGACCAAACTGTATTTAGTGATTATGTGCATGTGGGCTACCAAAATAATTTAGAACTATTTTTCCTTGTGACACATAGGGCAGTTTTTTTTAAATATATAATGTTTTTCTTTTTTTAGTTATATTAGGGGAAAACAATTTAAAAAAAACACATACATGTATATTTATTTAATTTTATTTAAAATAAAATGAATGGGTGTCTTATTTTGTTTGTCATTTTCAAACATAATGTATGTAATGTATAGTCTCGGGTGAACAGGGGGGCTATGGTGATGGTTTAGGTTGCCATACAACCATACTGTTACAAATAATACCTCCACACCATGACCACATATTACCAGTAGATCGTGTCTGCATAATACCACCATACTGTCACCAAATAATATTTCCACATTATGACTGCATATTACCATTAGATAGTGTCTGCATAATGCCACCATACTGTTAACAAATAATACCTCCGCATCATGACCACATATTACCAGTAGATCGTATCTGAATAATCCCACCATACTGTTAATAAATAATACCTCCACACCAGGACCACATATTACCAGTAGATCGTGTCTGCATAATACCACCATACTGTCACCAAATAATATTTCCACATTATGACTGCATATTACCATTAGATAGTGTCTGCATAATGCCACCATACTGTTAACAAATAATACCTCCGCATCATGACCACATATTACCAGTAGATCGTATCTGAATAATCCCACCATACTGTTAATAAATAATACCTCCACACCAGGACCACATATTACCAGTAGATCGTGTCTGCATAATACTACCATACTGTCACCAAATAATACTTCCACATCATGATCATATATTACCAGTAGATCATGTCTGAATAATCCCACCATACTGTCACCAAATAATACTTCCACATCATGATCATATATTACCAGTAGATCGTGTCTGAATCATGCCACCATACTGTTAACAAATAATACCGCCACACCATGACCATATATTACCAGTAGATTATGTCTGCATAATGCCACCATACTGTCACCAAATAATACCTCCATACCATGGCCACATATTACCAGTAGATCGAGTACGAGGTCAGACACTAATGTTGGATGAGAGGGTCTGACTCGCAATCTCTATTCTAGTTCATCCCAAAGGTATTGGATAGAGTTGAGGTCAGGGCTCTCTGTGGCCAGTCAAGTTCTCACTCCAAACTCACCCAACCATATCTTTATGGACCTTTCTTTGTGCACTGGGACATCATCATGCTGGAACAGAAGAGGACCTTCCCCAAACTGTTACAAAGCTGGAAGCCTACAATTGTCCAAAATGTATTGTCCTGCTGAAGCTTTTATATTTCCCTTCACTGAAACTAAGAAGCCTAGGCCAACGTCTGAAGAACACCCCATAGAAATATTCCTCCTCCACCAAACTTTGGCCAAACCCAGACTCGTCCATCAGACGGCAAGATAAAGAAGTGTAATTCCTCACTCCACAGAACACATTTCCACTGCTCCAGTGGCTTTACACCACTCTATCTGAAGCTTGGCATTGAGCTTGGTGATGTAAGGCTTGCATGCAGCTGCTCAACCAGGGAAACCCATGCCAGGACAGCAGATTAATACCAGAGGAGGTTTGGACTCTGCAGTCATGGGGTCAGCAGAGTGTTGGTGACTTGTATGCATTATGCTCCTCAGCACTCAGTGACCCTGTTCTGTAACTTTACGTGGTCTCCACTTTGTGGCTGAGTTGCTGTGGTTCCTGAATACTACCTCTTTGCAGTAATACCCCTTACAGGTGATGGTGGGGGGAGGAAATTTCACAAACTGAATTGTGATATCTTATTACAGGACCAAGCTGGAATTTATACACCTGTGGCAATGGGACCGAATAAAACATCCAAATTCAAGTATTAAGACATGTTTCCCAATAATTTTCTCCATATATTTTATGTTCTTGATGGTTTCAGACCTCAGCAATATACACGGTCGCACAAAGCTGCATTGTTCCCTGCCTGAGAACAAGTATTCAAAGTGAAGCTGGTGTTTGAAGACCCACACAGGGCATGATGTGGGCATAGTGAGAGGAGAAGCAGCAAATCAGGGGCACAAGGGCAACGTGTCAGATACATAACATCTTTGTGTTTTCGGAGGGATCTCATACAGAGGAAGACTGTTCATGGGTACGAACAATGAGAGGAGGCTTTGTGCCCACAGGGATCTGCATACAGAGCATGGAGGCCTCGCTTCCTGGGAATATCAGAAATCATAATGATGTTTCTTCATAGCAACATACTGGATCTGTGTCTAGAGGAATGGTGGATTATCAGATTTGCAAACCAAGGGGGACAATACATTGTAAATGGAGAGGAAATATGAAGCTTGCCATAGACATTTGATTTATGGCGGCCGAAGCCACTGCTCTGGACACGTATGCTCTGCCCAATCCAGCATGCATGTGTATGAACATGGGCAGCATGGTGGCTCAGTGGTTAGCACTGGTGCCTTGCAGTGCTGGGGTCCTAGGTTTGAATCTGACCAAGGACAACATCTGCATGGAGTTTGTATGTTCTCCCCATGTTGCATGGGTTTCCTCCCACACTCTAAAGACATACTGATAGGGACCTTAGATTGTGAGTCCCTTTGGGGACAGTGTGATGCTACCGTAAAGCGCTGCGGAATATGTCAGCACTATATAAGTGAGCATAATATAATAATATTGAGGTATCGGGAGAGCCATATAAGTAAGCACAGTAAAGGGTGTACACCATAATGTCCCCATAAGCAACACTAAATCCATAAAAGACAGTCACAGTGCCACCATGGCAAAACCATAATAGTGACAGCACCCCTAAGAGAGATAGCCATAGTACCCCATCAGACAGGGGCGTAACTACCATAGCGGCAGATCATGCGACTGCTATGGGGCCCAGTCTTAGTTGGGATTATCCCCTCTTCTACTGGAGGTGAAAACTTGGTCAGGACTCTACCCTCTAAAGGAACAACTTTTAGCAAATGAAGCAGTGGAAAAACGGCCCAAGGGTCATTGAAAAGGGTTTAGGCAGAAACCCTTCTGTCCTGTGTGGGGGGCCTGGTTAGATCCTTGCTATGGAGCCATTTCTGCTCTATGTATGCCACTGCTTTAAGACATAGAATATCTAGCAATTTTGCTACCAGTTAAGGCTAGCCAGACATCTTCTATAATAGCAAACAAATACTATCATTTATCAAAACTGCCTTATTCTAAAGTTATAAGCCTACCATAGAACCCTGTTTTCATATTCAGTTGCTGTAGGTTACGTCCTGCATTGGAGCCTTGTAATGCAGGACGCACATGTGTCATTGGTAAAACTAAGGGGCGTGGTTAGGGTCACATGTCCTGCTGAAGTCAGAACACATCTCCCTGATGGGACAGCAGACATGTGACAAAATAGGAAGTAGGATTCAAGCATAGGGGATAAGAGAAAACTTCAAATGAGGTTAAAAAAAACACTTCAAGGAGGCGTGGGAGCTAGAGTAATTGATGAAAATAAACTTTAGCGTGAAAAGTAGTTCATGGCAGCCAAAGTGCCCCAAATAAGAACCAATCATGGTGCCTCCAAGTAAGAGCCAGAATGCCCCTTATTGCCTCCATAACCAGGGGTACAACTAGCCTTTTTGCTGCCTGAGGCGAAAACTGAAATGGTGCCCCCCAATGCCAATTTCTTAACCTAACCCCTTTGCCACAATGAAAGAACTCATTGTCCATCGCTCTTCTGCTGCCCCTACCTGGTGCTGCCTGAGGCGATGGCCTCACCTGGCTTCATTGGCGGTGCACCCCTACCCATAACCACGCAACTATGAACTAAATATGAACAGATTCGACAATCCTAGTCTGTGTCCTCATTGTACAATCCCATTCAACCATGATAACCTTTTCCCAAAAGGCGGCCTTATAAAGCTGTGACTAAAGACAAGCTTATGTATCATACAGATGTGTCTCCTGATGCCTGCGGTACTGACTGTATGTAACCTGTCAGTATCAGGCGCCTTTCTACTCGCCATGAAATAAACAAATTGCAAAGTGAAGCATAAAATGTCTCCTGGAAGGGAGCAGAGGGATTAGGAATGTTCTTCCAGCACAGAGCGCTCTCCTCCTTTTTACGATTGTTTTCATCTTTGCATAAATGGACATGTTCAGGAGTGAGCGGTCAGATCTTGGCAAGAACTTGAGATTAGGTTACTGAAATTGCTTATTATACAGTTGGGTGTGTTAAAGGGATATTCCCATCTAGGACATTTATGGCATTTTTTCTGAAGAACTGAGCCCCAAAGTGAATCGGGAACAAGCCATACGTGCGCAGCCACCCTCCATTCACCACTATGGGACTACATAAAAAAGCCTTACTGGCTCAGTGAGTCCCAGAGGTAGGACCTGCAGCTATCTGGCATTGGTGGCATATCCTAGCACTATGATGGCTAACCTCCGACACTCTCTAGCTGTGGTAAAACTACAACTCCCAAGATGCACACTTGCTTGGCTGTTCTTAGAACTCCTTAGAAATGAATTGAGCATGCTGGGAGTTGTAGTTTCACCACAGGTAAGCGATCACTGTCCTAGCGATATGCCACAAGTGTCTCAGATCAGACAACCCCTTTAAGGCCTCATGCACACGACTGCATCCGCGATCCGCATCGCAAAAAAGTAGTGCATGCACTCCTTTATTTTGTGGTGCGGAGCACAGAAAATCCACTGAAGCACTCTGTAGTGTTTCCGTGGGCTTCCGATCCGTGCCCCCGTTCCGCACTGCACCGTATCTTCCGGATTGTGGACCCATTTAAGTTAATGGGTCCACACCCGTTATACAGTGTGCACACAGCCGGTGCCCGTATATTGCGGACTCTTTGCTCGCTGCAATACAGGCATAGATCTGCTACGGCAGTGTGCATCAGGCCTAAGCTGTATATGTTGGCTGGACAAACTAGTGTAAAGTAGAACTTGTTTAGTTGCCCCTAGCAACCAATGAGATTCCACCTTTCATTTTCCAAAGGAGCTATCAAATATGAAAGGGGGAATCTGATTGGTTGCTATGGGCAACTAAGCCAGTTCTACTTTACGCCAGTTTGATAAATTACCCCCTTGGAGTTAAGGTTGAGACATTCACATGCTCCGGTGAACAAGCCTCCCCTGTAGTATGTACACCTTTACCAGGGACTTATCCCCAGCTTCGATCTGCCATTAAATGTGTCTGCAGTGTAGGAGCTGCAGGTAGGGGTAACACGGGTGCCCTTTTTGATGCATATTGCCTTTATACAATCATACTCCATAGTGAATTAAAAAAATATCCCTCGTTCCTCATAGATGAGAATACGACAATAAATAAAGTACAATAATGGAGAAACTAGGTGGTTAGAGCATAAAGGCAGCGGCAGCAATCACTAGACCTCAAGGCTGTATGAAGTATATAACTCAAATACTCTCCTTATGGATATACATTATTATTAGGAGGATCACGGCTGATATAATTACTATAACACAGTGATATACAGGAACATATAATGGGGGATTATTACTGCTGATAACTGTACATTATTACTAGTGGAGACGGATATACATGAATCCATTACACAATACCGCCACCTTCTGGCTACAGGCTAATATGACATTCTCTGACATTCATTTTCCCACAATGCAGTTAGTACAGTTTTTGAAACCTTCCGAAAGCAAAGGTCTAGAACAGGGATCAGCAACCTTCGGCAATCCAGCTGCTGTGAAACTACAACTCTCAGCATGCAAACATGCTCTGCTATTCTTCTAACTCCAGTAGAAGTGAATGAAGCATTCTGGGAGCTGTAGTTTCTGAACAGCTGGAGTGCCGGAGGTTGCTGATCCATGGTCTAGAACCTGTGGCTCTCCAGCTGTGATACTGCACTGACCCAGTGGTTCACGGAAAAAGGGTTAAAATGTGATATTGCTGTTTTTATATAATTTTCCCCTGATAGCTAGGTATATAGGGTAGCATTCTTCCTAGATGCAGTTGTTAGGTGGTCTGTGGCTCTACCCAGTAAGGGTGCATTTACATGACTGTATGTAATTTGCGGTCTGCAAAATGCAGATCTGCAAAAAGTACGGCTGACGTCCATGTTGCATCTGTTTTTTTTTTTTTTTGCGGACCCATTGTAACAATGCCTATTCTTGCCTGCAAAACTGATTTTTTTTTTTTTGCGGAACTGCAGAATGGACATACGGAGGCGGACAGTACACGGTGTGCTGTCCGAATATTTTGCAGTCCCATTGAAATGAATGGGTCCACATCAAATCCATAAAGAAATGCGGATCGGATGCGGAGTAAATATACGGTCAGGTGAATGAGGCCTTAGAGTGTGTGGTGAGAGAATAAAGCAGTGGAAGAGAGCAGGGAGCAGGCAGCAGAAGGGAAACAAGATGCCGTTGAGCAACGTTCAAGTATTTTGCCTTCGGGTGCATGCCACTGCTGCTGAACGTCAAGTAAAGCTTATTTTCTTGCTCAACTTTACTACCTCTGAATACATCATTTCATGGCTGAACCATTCCACCACTCCACTCCAAAGGATAGGTCATCAGTAAGCTAAAGGTACAGAACCCCTTTAAGTTCCTGCCAGGTGTGCTGTATCCTGTTGTCTGCCCTTTTACTGACCTCTGCCCATGTACTATACCCTGACCCTCCACTGCCTGTCCTGACCTGTATTTGACCTACGTACCAATCTTACCCAACCTGACCTGACCTTGGACCTTTTCCCATAGTGCGCAAACTCCACCAGCCCTGACCTCAGCCTGTCCCTGACTACGATTTGGCCTGACCGCTCAATGTTCTGCACCGGTGTCTCTCAGCTTTTAACCACACAGGGACTACTCCAGGAGATAGCAGCCTGGTAGTTCCCCTGCAGTGAAGTCCAGATCTCTGTATAAGTGTTAAAGGGTGACTACCAGGATAATGCAATTAGGATAATCCCTAAACCAAATGCGTTGGTTGACACAGTTGTTTCCGCACCCAGTGCTGTAACACAACTTTACTCCAGCTGGGGTACAAAGGGTAATAGTTACAAACAGTGGCGCTTAGCTTGGTGGTTACAGTATCAGTGTGGCACACAACGTGGCTGTTGCAGTCTCTGATGAGTTCACAGAGCAGCTCAATGTAGTTAGTAAAGTCACAGTTAGTTCAGGACAAAGTGAACGTGATTTGCAGTAAACCAGGCACATCCGCTATACTTTGAACAGACCTGTGCATCTGGTTCCATTCAAAGTGCTAGTCACAGCGCCAGCAGATGCAGGATACAGCTGATCAAGGGTATTGCTGGGTGTCAGACTTGAACCAATTAGATATTGATGACTTATCCAGACCTACAGGCAGGTCTTTTCCAAATCTGGAGCCACTGAGCACCGGAGAGTGAGGAGCCAATGCCCTCCAGCCATTTGTGATCATGTATACATGGATGTAGTAGGAATGAACATTTTTCATTCCCAATCATCGGCTGTGGATGTAGTGAGGTAAGTAGAATCCTGGACAGAGGGGCAGCTGTGGATGTAGGGAGGTAAGTAGAAGCCTGGACAGAGGGGCAGCTGCGGATGTAGTGAGGTAAGTAGAAGCCTGGACAGAGGGGCAGCTGTGGATTTTGTGAGATAAGTGGAAGCCTGGACAGAGGGGCAGCTGTGGATGTAGTGAGATAAGTAGAAGTCTGGACAGAGGGGCGGCTGTGGATGTAGTGAGGTAAGTAGTAGCCTGGACAGAGGGGCGTCTGTGGATGTAGTGAGGTAAGTAGAAGCCTGGACAGAGGGGCGGCTGTGGATGTAGTAAGGTAAGTAGAAGCCTGGACAGAGGGGCAGCTGTGGATGTAGTGAGGTAAGTAGAAGCCTGGACAGAGGGGCAGCTGTGGATGTAGTGAGGTAAGTAGAAGCCTGGACAGAGGGGCAGCTGCGGATGTAGGGAGGTAAGTAGAAGCCTGGGCAGAGGGGCAGCTGTGGATGTAGTGAGGTAAGTAGAAGCCTGGACAGAGGGGTGGCTGTGGATGCAGTGAAGTAAGTAGAAGTCTGGACAGAGGGGCAGCTTTGTATGTGGTGTTCTTGGATTTTGCAAATGCATTTAATACTGTCCCTCATGCATGGCCCTATTGAGAGTTGGAGTGATGAAAGCCCCCATGAACTACAACATCAGTGTCACAGCTACCACTCCCATCCTCCTCACAGCCCCCCCCCCCTTCCTCCTCTGGGTTGCAGCAAATCCTTAGAAAATAAGTAGAATTTTTGGTTTGAATGTTGATCCATTCTGATCGCTACTCTGGATCGAGAGGGAACTTTTTCCTTTTTAGAGCAGATTTATTCATGCTTTTTTTTTTACCTTTCTCTGGCTCATAAAATAGGGAGAGTCAAAGTCCTCAAGTTTATCCATATCCCTTCCCTTCATCCACATAATTGCACTTCATGCACATAGGATTTTATATAACTGTACTAACTATGTAACTTTGTGTTCAAATCCCCCACAGGAGAAATGAAGCATCACACATTTACCACTGAAATCAATTAATTGTCTACATAATTCATGGACATGCCTGGTCCTCCAAAGTATAAGACACTCTTTGTAGATGTTCTCTGATCCGGATAATAAATGAGGACCCTGAAAAGGGAACTCTACCAAAAGCAGTAGTGGCCCGCCACAGCTAGTGATTGAAGGACCGGTCATTTTCTGCATGTTGAGATTTACCTGGAAGGAGCGACCAGCAGGGGACCTTGAAACATCAAAACAGAAGCAGCAGAGGATCGATAAGGGGTGAGTAATGACTTATTTTATCATTTTACAAAATGGGGACTTCTTTAAATAAATTAAATTGGCAAACAGCCCCTTTAACTCACAATTCCTTAATGTATCTGAAAAGAGTCTTGTAAAGTGATTTTTGGCCCACTCACTTTGATCACTGTGAAAAAAACAGACTTGCGTTGAAAACAGACTTGCGTTGTTGACCACAAAGAACCAAAAAAATATGACACAACACATGGAGGCGCAGATAACCCAGAATTACTGGAAGAATAAAACATATCATATAATGTCCCAGTAGTTACATCCATAACAGAGAAACTTCATCTCAGTCGTTCTTATCAGCGGGTGCAACCTGAAGCAGGAGCTGAAGCTGAAGCGTGACAGATTGGAACCATCCTGGAGACCATTTATAGCGGACAACTGGAAAGTAAAGGATAATTCCACTTAGGATAAAGAGGACCACATAGAGATATTCCAGCTGAGGGCTGCCAATAATCGGGGCCAACACCAGGTATATGGAGGCAATGAGCACAATCACCGGAATGATGATTGGAACCTGGAAGATTAGAAGAGTATAATAGTTAGCGCTGGAAGCAATGACTAAAATCTTCATGGACAATGGAGCCAATGTTCATTATTATATAGCGGAGTTATATAACTTATTGTTTATAGGAACTTCATAACTTTGGCGAATCCACCGCCAGGGCAGGGCTTTATTAAGACCGGCGTCTAAAACGCCAGTCTTAAAAGATGTGCCACAAAATGTCTACCACAAGAATCCAGAATATTACCTCAGGATAAGGTCCTATATAAGTATTTTTTATATGGTCATCATTTTTTGAGCAGTGGAAAAAGACTTATCATCCAAAATCCTTAGAACCTAAGTGGGCCTCCACCACCCACTGTCCCTGCCCAAGCCGTTCCTCTCTCTCTTATATATATACATAAGTCTGTTGAACTTTATGACCCTGTAAGTATTTGTTTAAGGCTCAGGAACCAACACTAAAAAAGTATGAATTCTCCCCATCATGCCCCTTTCTCTATGGCCACATATTAGGATAGCTCGGGAAGATGGAGAATGAACTGGAGAACTAGAAACTAATTTACCCAATACTTGGAAACAGACCTGAATTTGTCAGGATTATTCTGAATTTCCAGAGACAATCCCACCAAATTTGGCCTGTCTCGCTTGAACATGGGCTGATGTTGGTGTTCTCTGTGGAGTTTGAGGAAGGCCTGGGGGGTTAGGCTTAGATGTACTGAATTTACCAACAGGAATATTGATAAATATGGACATTTGTTACGACTCTTAGGCCTCTTTCACACTAGCGTCGCGGATTTGTTCAGGATGTGTTGCGGATGCGTTGCGTTAAAAACGCGCGGATTGCATGCGGATGCAATGCGTTGCGTTTTTAACGCACCCCCATTCATTTCTATGGAGCCAGGGCTGCGTGAAAAACGCAGAATATAGAACATGCTGTGTTTTTCACGCAACGCAGAAGTGATGCGTGAACAAAAACGCTCATGTGAAAAGCCCCATTAAAATGAATGGGTCAGGATTCAGTGCGGGTGCAATGCGTTCGCATCACGCATTGCACCCGCGCGGAAATCTCGCCCGTGTGAAAGGGGCCTTATAGAGTGAATGTGGATCTATTGTGTCTACTGAACTGATTTGACTTGGGGCTACTCCTAAGGATGTTGTCATTGTGGCCTCCCTGGTCTTCACCCTTAAAGCCCTATACAGAGATCTGAACTTCACTGCAGGGGAACCACCAGGCCGCCACCTCTTGGAGTAGTCTCTTTTCAGTAGAGTGCTGACTCACACGGGTCCAAAGACTGCCTAAAAGAAAAATTGTTTTCTTTGCCCATAGCAACCAATCACAGTACAGCGCTCATTTTGCACAATGGTCTGCAGTTTTTCTTTTGGACAATTTTCATAAACCTGCCCCGTTGTTTTACTCGCCTTGTATGGTCTGGGGATATCGGGCTTTTTAATCTTCATATATATGAGGCCAGAAATTGTGATACCATAGAACAGCCAGGCTGTGAAACTGAAAGAAAACCATACATGATAGGAATTAAAATAGGTAACAAAAATATAAATGTGTCACTAAAAGGAAAGAATTTATCTGTGCAGAGGTGAACCTACCTCATTATGTGTGGTCAGACATTCACATGGGAAACAGTAAAAGAAGTGCTCCAAGGTTTTTAAAAATTGGCAGGGGGCTGTATAAAATAAAGAAAAAAAACTGACTCGCCTTTTACATGTCCCACCACTTCTTGCTAGGCCTGCAGCAGTCACATGACATTCCACGTTCACGTGACTGATGCAGCCAATCACTGGCCTCCTGGGTCACGTGTGCATGAATCCCATGTGATCCCTGAGGCCAGTGATTGCTGCAGTAGTCACATGAATGAGGATAGGCCCAGCAAGGTCGGAGTTCTTAAGACACGAGTGGCAGGACATTTATTTTATACAGCTAAATAAAAAAGAAAAAAAATCTTGGAAAACCTCTTTAAAAGTTAGTTCTCCCGTGTAATCATGATACCTGAGGTCAGTGCAGAGGCGGATTGGCCGTAGACCCTACAGGAAAATTTCCTGGTGGCCCAGTCGTTCTGCTCTGCTCTACACTGAGCTGGAGTTTGCAAGGTGCCTGCGACATGCATGCTGCTGCACAGGACAGAGTCATCAGCCTCTCCTGTGCCTTTAGACCTCCACCTATGACTCTATGGTCACTATTTGTAATGATCTATAATTATAAATATATCTCACACTGGATGTGATCTGATTACAACTCCCCACATGATGGCTTCTTCTAAGAGCAACCATGTGGAGAGGAGGAACAGTCAAGAAATTGGCATGGGGGGGGGGCCTTTCAGTTTTCACCTCAGACAGCAGAAAGGCTAGGTGCATCTGATTCACCGTGAATTCATTCTGGAGCATCTTTTGTGTTGTAACATTCAGTTATTCCTCTTGGAAATGTTTGAATGAATTGATAACTGGTTGTTGTTCTTACATAGTGTGACTCAAGCCTACCAGACTGTTTAGGGACTTACCAAGGGGAATGGTAACATCCATTTATATCATTATTATGACATGGGGAATACAAGCATTTACTAAAACAAACTTGTTAGAAGTGGTGACAGCTTTCTTTTAGTCACAGACCACCATTAGTTCAAAACCCACCAAAAGCACACCTTTTGGTTCCAAATATTTTTTTCTTATTTTCCTCCTCAAAAATCTAGGTGTGTCTTTATATATATATATATATATATATATATATATATATATATATATATAGAACATATACCTACCTGAAGAAGTTGACAATACTACTGAAATCTCCGGGAATTATCATTATTAATGAGACGGCGGATGTGAAGATGAGGGCAGGAGATGGGGTTAACCGTGTCACGTGAGCCATGGAGAGAATGTCTGGCTGTGAAACACATTTAAAAAAATAAAAATTAATTAAAGATAATTTTCGGAGAATAGAGAACATATTTTCCAAAGTCGGAGCAGTCCTGCGGGAGAAGGTCACCTTAGTATGCTCAATATGTCTTCGGCCTAGAACAGAGGATCAGCATATTGGAAAGATTTAGTAAGCTAATTTCCCCGAATTCATTATGTGTTTTAGACAATTTTTTAGACTTACCTTTACAGTTTTGTTAAGCTTCTAGAAAAAGGCTGCGTTTAATAAGTGTCATAAATGCACCATTTGGTATTTAAAGGGACTGTATGACCTATATTTTTTACTAACAAAAAAAAAACAGGTATGAAAACATATCCCCTTTTTTCATTTTTTTTATTTCATTTTTAGGCCTCATGCACATGACCGTATGTATTTTGCGGTCCGCAAAAACGGATCCTCAAAAAATACGGATGGCGTCCGTGTGCATTCCATATTTTGCGGAACGGAACAGCTGGCCCCTAATAGAACAGTCCTATCCATGCCCATAATGTGGACAATAATAGGACATGTTCTATTTTTTGCGGAACGGAAATACGGACATACGGAAACGCGATGCACACGGAGTAACTTCCCTTTTTTTTGCAGACCCATTGAAATGCATGGTTCTGCATACGGCCCCCCCCCCCAAAAAAACAGAACGGACACGGAAATAAAATACGTTCGTGTGCTTGAACCCTTAGATTGTCTTTTTTTTCTTTTCTTTTCTATTTCTACACATGATTATGGGAGGCCATAATGACCAGATGTAAGCCTCACACCAGTTAAAAAGCTCTCCCCAAGGAGAGAGAGTACCCCCCCAAATTCTGACTTAGGCCTCTCACCCAGTTAAGCCAGTACTCTCTGCTCTGCACTGATGAGGGGCAATCACTCCTAACTGCTGTCTGCAGATGAGGTGCTGGCTTATTTAATATCTGAGTCATGTCTCAAGACCTAGTTAAAGAGCTAAATATTGACTTATCGGATAGTGGCCTTACATCTGATGGCATCAGAGGCAGAACTTGTTAAGAGCTCATTCACATCCTTTTCTCTACAGACCAGAAAGTGTCAGCCTATTATTAGGTTTAGTGGGCAGAGAGAAAACTGCAGGATTTTAGGATTTGCTCCCTAGGAAAAAGAAACATGCAAATTAGCTCTATTCTGTCCCTCTAGTGCCACCTGTAGGCGGCTGCCCTGTAAAGGGAAGATGACTTACCTGATTCCTGATGCCAGCTCCCCGCTCTTTCTACCGCAGGCCTCCGATGGTTCGCTGGACTCCCTCACTGTAAACATCCGGTTTGATATCGCCGCAGCCAATCACTAATCGCGACCCTTATATCATGGCAAATGGTCACATGATGCAAGGGGATCTGGTCACCACTGTAGCCAGTGATTGGCTGTGGCAGTGTCAAACCGGATGCTGACATCAAGGTTGCCCAGCGGGGCATCGGAGGCCTACAGGAAAAGGAGCCGGTGCTGGGAAGCAGATAAATTGTCTTCTCTTTACAGGTCCGGACAATTGAGGGGTTGCCAAACCTCCCCCCTTCATTTTTACAGACCCCCTTTAAAGCCATAACTTTAATATTTTAATTAACGTAGCTGCATGAGGGCATATTTCCATGGCACCAATTGGGGGACACATATACCTTATTAATTAACTTTTATTAACACTTTCTGGAGATAATGGTAAAGACAGCATATTTCACCAGTGTATTTTTGTGTTTTTAATTTTACATCCTATCCCCAGGACTGTGACCGTGACCAGGGGCGGTCTTGGCATTTCTGGGGCCCTAAGCGAAGTTATGTCCGGGGGCCCCCACCCCCCAATGACGCGTCACGCCCCTGATGACACGCCCTCTGATGACACCCCCCCCAATGGCACGCCCCCCACACATCAAAGACTGGGACCTAGAGCATGCTCGGGTGGAATTTGCGTGCGCTTTTTCAAATCTGCACGCTAATTCATATGCATATTTTAGTATGTACACTAATGTGTATGCATTTTATAAATTAGTACGCATTAGCGTACTAATTTATAAAATGAGTACGCATTCGGACAAATGCAGTACGTGACAGCTGGGCGGTCGGTCTTGGACACCAGCACAAGAGCGGAGCGTGGGGGCCCCCTTGGACGTCGGGGGCCCTATGCAAATGCATAGGATGTGTGGTGCCCAAGACCGCCCCTGACCGTGACGAGGGGACATCCTCTGCGTCTGGAGGAAAGAAGGTTTGTACACAAACATAGAAGAGGATTCTTTACTGTAAGAGCAGTGAGACTATGGAACTCTCTGCCTGAGGAGGTGGTGATGGTAAGTTCACTAAAAGAGTTCAAGAAGGGCCTGGATGTATTTCTGGAGGGTAATAATATTACAGGTGATAGTTACTAGAGAGGGGTCGTTGATCCAGGGAGTAATTCTGATTGCCTGACTGGAGTTGGGAAGGAATTTTTCCCCCTAAAGTGAGGAAAATTGGCTTCTACTTGTAGGAAAACAGGCCGAACTGGATGGACAGATGTCTTTTTTCGGCCTTATAAACTATGTTACTATGCAGCATAAATATAACATATTACCTTTATTTTATGGGCTGGTACAATTACAGTCAAACCAAATCTTATATTCTTTATGTCTTCACTGTTGCACAATATACCGTAGTTACATAGTTTACCATTGCACAATATACACCTCAATATTGCACAATATACTCACAGAAAAAAAAATTGTCTCTCTGAATTTCCAGAGCCATAACTTTTTTATTTTATCATCGATATAGCCATATAAGTTATTGATTAAATGGATAATAAATGCTGGCGTTGGTTTTTGCGCTTTTTTATGTTGATGACTGTGCAGTTTAAATAATGTGTTAACTTTATTATATGGGTTGTTACCTTTGCAGTGAAACCATGTATGTGCATTTAACACTTTTTTTTAACTATACACATGCTTTTTTTAATACATTTTATTTTACTGTATTTTTTTTTAGCCCCACTACAGGACTTCACAAAGCGACTGTTCAATCGCTTGTATAATGTTTAGGTTTACTTTATTACTATTCCCTGTCAGTGACAAACTCTATTAAGGCTTCTTTCACACTAGCGTTAGGATTGTCCGGGTCCGTACTAACGTTTACACACATGTCGTGCAAGAAGTCCGCTCCAGTGCCATTCAATCATTATAGTGACTTCTGGCAGCACACGTGTGCAAGCGTTAGTATGAATGCGGCAGGCTGTTCCCCTGCCGGGCAATCCTAATACTAATGTGAAAGAAGCCTAAGTCATTACATCCCATGCGGGCATCTGATATGGTGTCACAGCCACTATTAACCATGGCATCTAAGGAGTTAAACAGCCAGGATCAGAACCATCTCTGTACCAGGCCATTAATGTAATCTGTATACTACAGATAGCTCTCGCTGCGGATAGCGAGGGCGCATGCCATTCACTGCACGTAACTGTGTGCCCATTTGCAGTAAGGAAGTGCTAGAATCAATGGACAGCTACGTCCATTTGCAGGAAGGGGTTAAAGAGCCTTGAAGCATGACTAGGGATATCCTTCCTCAAAGTAGTCTCCAGAGGCGGATTGGAAATAGATCTTACAGGGAAAATTCCTGGTGGGCCGATGCCTGCAGGGGACCAATGTAAGTTTTTGGGGATGTATTTTGTGCTGCTGGCAGTACTTTGTGATGGACTGTGGTATTTGGCTCTGTTGGGGTGATATAACGTGCCACAATACGGTATTACTTGCCTTGCCTTCCATCAATTTGAACCCAACTAACCAACAAAGTGGGGTCGATTTTCGTATTTTTTCCAGGGCCACTTTAAGTTCCCAGTCCGTCCCTGGTCGTCTCACCCAACGACCAGCAGAGCAGCAAGAAATCTGAAACGGCTCCGTCTACAATCAATGAGTGTCTCTGGTTTGATATCCCTAGTCATGTTCAAGGGCGTTTTGATGGATGAAATATTTACTTACAGGGTAGCCATGCATAGGGGGCACTAGAGAGACAGTCATAGTCAAAGCACTGCTGCCCTTTTCTTAGGTACCCCCTAGAATGTGTTAGTGGTCCATATAGGCACTGAGAGAAAGAGATCCCAGTATCTGACTACGGAGGCAGAAAACCCTCCAAAAATAAGCATAGTGGATGAGAGCAGTGATGACATCAGCATAGCTACAGCCAATAACGGAGAAGCACTGACTAAGGGGGTGTGGTTCTGACAACCACTGCTGCTGTCTTAGAAATGAGCAGCAGCGGTTGTTTAGTTTCGCTGGTGGGTTTTATGGTGTCTCTATACAAATAAAACACATAGAAAGCCATCATTTCAGCAGCAGATACCATCAAAATAAAGAACCAAGTGATGTTCATTGACCAAGGAAAGAAAGGGGAAAACATGGGGATTTACCAGATGTCCTTCTCTGGCAGCCACGTAGCACACTCGTCCTCCACTGAAGAACGTTCCATTCGCAGATCCGAAAGTAGAAAGTGCAACCCCAAGACTGATTATCCACGTCCAAGTCCCCAGGACCTTCAGTCTACAGTAGACAGATTAGAAGATAAGAAACTACAGTCATTTTGAGAATGACACAAATATTATATTTTCACATGATCTGCTGCCCTCTGGTTTTTATGTGTGTTTGTCAGATGTTTTTATCACATACAGAAATATAATTGCAATCATATTATGAGTAACAAAAGCTTATATTGACAGTTAGAATGAGTTAATGCAGCAAGTCAATATTTGCAGTGTTGACCCTTCTTCTTCAGGACCTCTGCAATTCTCCCTGGCATGCTCTCAATCAACTTCTGGACCAAATCCTGACTGATAGCAGTCCACTCTTGCACAATCAATGCCTGCATTTTGTCAGAATTTGTAGGTTTTTGTTTGTCCACCCGTCTCTTGATGATTGACCACAAGTTCTCAATGGGATTAAGATCTGGGGAGTTTCCAGGCCATGGACCCAAAATCTCTATGTTTTGTTCCTGAGCCATTTAGTTATCACCTTTGCTTTATGGCAAGGTGCTCCATCATGCTGGAAAAGGCATTGTTGATCGCCAAACTGCTCTTGGACGGTTGGGAGAAGTTGCTCTCGGAGGACATTCTGGTACCATTCTTTATTCATGGCTGTGTTTTTAGGCAAGACTGTGAGAGAGCCGATTCCCTTGGCTGAGAAGCAACCCCACACATGAATGGTTTCAGGATGCTTTACAGTTGGCATGAGACAAGACTGGTGGTAGCGCTCACCTCGTCTTCTCCGAATAAGCTGTTTTCCAGATGTCCCAAACAATCGAAAAGGGGATTCATCAGAGAAAATGACTTTCCCCCAGTCCTCAGCAGTCCACTCCCTGTACCTTTTGCAGAATATCAGTCTGTCCCTGATGTTTTTTTCTGGAGAGAAGTGGCTTCTTTGCTGCCCTCCTTGAGACCAGGCCTTGCTCCAAGAGTCTCCGCCTCACAGTGCGTGCAGATGCACTCACACCTGCCTGCTGCCATTCCTGAGCAAGCTCTGCACTGCTGGTAGCCCGATCCCGCAGCTGAAACACTTTTAAGAGACGGTCCTGGCGCTTGCTGGTCTTTCTTGGGCGCCATGGAGCCTTTTTGGCAACAATGGAACCTCTCTCCTTGAAGTTCTTGATGATGCGATAGATTGTTGACTGAGGTGCAATCTTTCTAGCTGCGATACTCTTCCCTGTTAGGCCATTTTTGTGCAGTGCAATGATGACTGCACGTGTTTCTTTAGAGATAACCATGGTTAACAGAAGAGAAACAATGATGCCAAGCACCAGCCTCCTTTTAAAGTGTCCAGTGGTGTCATTCTTACTTAATCATGACAGATTGATCTCCAGCCCTGTCCTCATCAACACCCACACCTGTGTTAATGGAGCAATCACTGAAACGATGTTAGATGGTCCTTTTAAGGCAGGGCTGCAATGATGTTGAAATGTGTTTTGGGGGATAAAGTTCATTTTCTAGGCAAGTATTGACTTTGTAAGTAATTGCTGTTAAGCTGATCACTCTTTATAACATTCTGGAGTATATGCAAATTGCCATTATAAAAACTGAAGCAGTAGACTTTGTAAAAATTAATATTTGTGTCATTCTCAAAACTTTTTGGCCATGACTGTACAGTGTGATCATGTAAAATAGATAAAATCAGATGTGAGATCGGGGAAACCACCCATCAGGTAACATTGCTAGATCTTGTACAAGGAATACCCCTTGGAATACAGGTTCATACATAGAATTAAAGGGTCCCCAAGGAAAAGATCAAAATGGAGCCACCTTCTGGAGTTAGGTATCACCACATCTTGGTGAACGTGGTGCTTGTTTGCCTCCATCAACTTTCCAGGATACTAAATTTATTTCCTTACATCAATGTCTTGTAATATCGTAGGGCCTACGGAGAGGGAGGCCCTGAATAGGGTCTCATTAGCTATTAAAGGGATTGTCCCATAAGGACATATCTTGTCCATATGTCTGGGAATTCCTTTAGGAGCAATGATGGCAGAACCGACGTGTCCACACATTACATAGACAACCATTCATCTGAATGGCGGCCATATAATGTTTTTTGAGTATCAGTGATAAATGCAGATTGCTGGAGATTATAGAAATCAGCTTAGTTTTCAGATGTGGAGGACAAGCTCAACTGAATGTAATGATGCTTTTATTTTATTCTGCATGCAAATGAGCTGTTAAGTGCACCGAGGGCAGGCCTAAACCACTCTGTGCACCATTGCTCCTCCTACTTCCTCTGAGAGCTCCTCACTCTCCTTCTTGATGGAGAGGATCAGGTTCCTGTATAGTCATCACCCCTGGTCCTGTCAATCAAGAAGGCGATGGAGGGGCTGAACAAACTTTAAAGAGGTTGTCCATGTATCGATGAAAATCTAAAAATCTTAGTAATGCCAGAACTGAAAGATAATATGAAGATGAGGGGTATTGAAGAGGATCATAGCACAATATATCAGTCAGCGGTGGATGGTAAATGTCACCTCTGAGCTCCATAATCTGAATAAATAGCCTGCGGCCCTCTGTTTTTATAAGGTCCGGGGCCCCTTGGTGATGCAGAAGCTCACAGAGGGTAAGGAAAATAATAACCTACATGAGGATAGCAAATATAAATCAGAAACAATAGACTGACCCCCAACTGATGGCGACAGCATCCGATGTTAGTAGTTCCGGTGGAGTCATCGCTGCAAAATAGCTGACATTAACCAGAAGGTAAATACATGTGACCAGTGGGATTGCAATCATCACTGCACGAGGAAGGTTCACCTAAAATATACATGAAACCAATCATGATCCAAACTGTGACTCTACGAAAGCTGGGTTAAAGGGCTTCCTCAGCATTGGCTATCAATATCTACTTGGCTATCAATATCTACTTGGCCTAAGTCCAACACCCCGCACCCCCACCTGTTAGCTGTTCTACAGTAGCTCCAGCGCCAGAAGTAGGCGCCGCAACATGGAGAGAGCTGATTACTGTAGCGTTACTCCCATTCACTTCAGAAATGGATGGAGCAGTGTAGTTCCAGCACTGGAGCTACTGCAGAACATCTGATGGGCAGGGTGTGGAGTTTCCTCGTCAGTCTGATATTGATGGCCAACACCTTTTACACCGTCAGATTATCAGGAACAAACGTTTAGACCTACGCTCTTCCTCGATAATCTGACTGATAATCGGTCCGTGTAAAAGGACCCTTAAAGAGGAGGTAGTCTTTTAGGGACCACATACTAACCTCAGGGTTCTTCAGTTCTTCCGTGACATAATTCAGATTATTCCATCCATCATAGGACCAGAGCCCTTGATAAAAGGCCACCCCAACAGGACCAAAACCAGTGGCTGTGTTTTCAAAGGCGTTCTGTAAAACCTTGGTGTTCCCCATGGCCAAAAGGACCATGCCACCCACAATTATTACCAATAGGACTATCAGCTTAGCTGCTGTGAAGAAGTTCATGATGGACATGGAAAGTCTGACATTCAGACAATTGACAATGGCCAGGACAAGGATGCAGGCAGCTGCTGTGCACTTAGTGATGGCTTGTGGAGATGGACAGTCTGGGAAGAAAGCAGCCACAACGTATTCTGCAAAGCTCAGAGAGACTCCAGCTATGCTGGCCGGCCTCACCACGATGACCGAGGTGAACGCCAGGAGAAAGGCAGGTAAGGAGCCAACGTTCCTTAAAATATATACGTAATCTCCTCCAGATTCCTTAATGACCGTTCCAAGTTCAGCATAGCATAGGGCACCAAGCATAGCCAGGAGGCCACATGCAGCCCATATTAAAAGACTAGCCCCAGGACTCCCCATATAATACAAGACCCATTGAGGAGACATGAAGATCCCAGAGCCAATCATGGTGCCAGCGATCATGGACACAGCACTTATGAGGCCGAGCTCCCGTTTTAGATGGATCTTTCCAGTGTCCTCCTCCATTTTTCCACCAGCGGACATTGAAGAGGTCTCCCTCAGTTCCATCTCGTACGTCAAGTCCTCCGATCAGATGCCTGTTAAAGAAAGGAGAAGACACTGCACTCTTTGACAGCACAACATTGGAAATTAACACCTAAGTTAAATATTAAAGAACTTAGCGAGTTTTCTGTCATTTTAGTTAATGATCTCTTAAAAAAGAGCCAAGAAATTGTATATTCTGGTGAATGATGGGGACTAGGGGACATGCAGAAGCTACCATGTGCTGAGCTTCAGCCTAGAGTTCGGCGGACTTACGGCAGGCAGTAGATACTTCAGGTTTTGCAGTTGACACCAGGTGAAGATGGACATGCTATGATAACACTTAGGCTGACCATACCCATGAGATACCTGTCAGATATCTGCCCATTCTGCCAACAGCTATTCACATGCATGCTTGGGCAAGTGTACATGTGTTCTGAACGGAGACAGGTGAGAAGAAGCAGCTGCCAAATTCCTCTGGTGACTGCTTATCTCTCCGAGAACAAAATTCAACACACCCAACCTTTCTCTTCCTGACATCTTCTGTTGGGGGAGAGTCGTGAGACCCCCATACATACTAGAAATTGGTAGGTTTATGGCCATGTCTAGGGCAGAGCTCAGTGCAAGGAGCCTGTATGGCAGTTCATGGACTCTATATGGCCCTTGAGAATGTATGGAGATGTTCTCTCAGCAATGCTTTTTGGGAAAAATACCACCGTGCAAACACATATAGTCACAACTGCAAAAAATAAAACCTGTAGAAAGCCTATATAGTTAAAAAAAAAGCCATAACATGCCCATGTGCATGAGCCCTTATCAGCTAGAGCACCAGAGATAGTATGCTGCCCACGTAACCCACCTGTAAGGATCGCCACCGTTATATTCTCCTATGGCCCCAGGAGCTGGCAGCCCGGACACTTCCTGATTAGAGGCAGGTACTTTGCACCCTACTCACGATGCCAGTGTGTCAGCTGGCTGTGTAATGCCTCGGCTTGTAGTAAATGAGAGAGTTGTAAACATTTGTCCATTGACTAACAGACATTCCTTTGTTTTAGGCTTTGGCCTACATGTGCCTTGCCATCAGGAGAATACACAGTGCGCTTGCGTCACTGCTGTACTGCCCGTTTGCATTTTATCAAAGTTGGGAGTTATGCGGGTTCACCTTTTTTTTAATGCGAATTGTCTTTATAACAAGTATACCCCATGGTGAGTAAAAAATGTGCCCCATTCCTTATTGACGAGAATAAAACAAGAAATAAAGTGTAATAATGGAGGCACTAGGTCATTAGAGCATATAGGCAGCGGCAGCAATCACTAGACCTGAGCGCTGTATGAAGTATATAGCACAAATACTCTCCTTATGGATATACTTTATTATTAGGAGGATCACGGCTGATATCATTTCTATAACACAGTGACATACAGGAGCAGATGACGAGGAAGTATTACTGCTGATAACTGTACATTATTACTACTGGAGACGGATATACATGAATCTATTACCCAATACCGCCACCTCCTGGCTACAGGCTAATATGACATGCTCTGTACATACAGTTCTTGAGCACATCCTAAAAGTCTACAACCTAAAATCCAAACCCCATCCCAGAACTAAGACGGTCAGGACAGGACAGGTGTTGGAGCAGGTCAGCTCAGGAGCCATGAACAGACACCATCAGCAGAATTTATGAACCAGACATATAAAAAACTTGTCTTTTGCCATTGTGTTCACTATGTGCCCGCCTATACAGTATGATGCTCCCTGATGAGTTCCTCACAGAGTATATTGCCCCCTTATGTGCCCACACACATTTTTATTTCTCCATATGTGCCCTTCATACAGTCTGACATGCCTCTCATGCAGTATATTAACCACTTATGTGCCCACACCTGCTATAATTCCTTTATATGTGCCCGCCTATACAGTCTGATACAGTCTGTGCCCGCCTATACAGTACAATGGATCCCCCACACAGTGCATACTCACCTAGCCTTTTTCCTACATTGATCGGAGCAGATCTCTAAATGCAAATCCGCTCTGGTCTGTCCGGCGGATAGGCACAACAGGCGCGATGACATCACTTCACCATGCCTACCTCTGCCAAACCACTGATCACAGACTGAATGTTGGAGCAGAGAGCAGATGGCTCCCCGTCTCACCACTGTATTCAACTGTATCCGTGTCCTGAGGAAATACATACCACTGTCACGGGGACCCACGTAATTTTGTGGTTTGTGTAGCCACTACTCTCCCCATTTTATCTTCTAACAATTGGGAGTAGGCCACTGGCACAACTTGAAGCTCCAAGGCTCTTGTGATGAAGGTCTAGAAGAATGATTCAGGGGTGCTGCCCACATAAGAGCTCATGCACATTGGCAGGCAGCCTGTCCAGCAGGACACAGAGCCCGTATAGATCCTTTAGTAAAGTGCCATACAGTCTGCATGTCCTACAGTATATGGCACGTTGACTGTATGTGTACAGAGGTGTACGGAGGTGTTCCCCTCAAGAAGCAATGCTTCCTTTGGCCTCCTTACAGACAGAGTCCATATTCAGAAGTCCAGCAGTGGCCTCATGCTCTTCTATGGTAGTCCTTAAGATAAAACCGCCATATGCGTGAGCCCTAGGCGTAAGTGGAGAGGAGATGAAGATGGCGCTGGCTAGAAGAGGATGCCATGTTGTTCAACAAAAAAGCCATCGGATTGAAAAAAATGAATAGAAATAATTCTACACACAGATTTAGGTTTAACTACATTATTACATTGCTTGTGTCTAACCCGACATTCATGAGGAATTCAAAGGAATTTGTGTGTTTATTCTGTTTTTAACATTGTAGGTTTTTATTGGTTACTTTTTTAAATAGATTTTATTACAATTTCAAACAACATAGTATAACTTCACATCACCGGCAACCTGATAGGGCCTAGCCAAATACTGCTGCTTACCGCCGGACCCCATAGACCAGGGATCAGCAAGCTTCGGCACTCCAGCTGTTGTAAAACTACAATTCCCAGCATGCTTCATTCATTTGTATGTGAGTTCTTAAAAGAGCAAAGCAAGTATTCATGCTGGGAGTTGTAGTTTCAACAGCTGGAGTGCCGGAGGTTGCCTACCCCTGCCATAGACTATAACGTCCAGCGGGACAGTCCCGGATTTCAGAGGCTGTCCCGCTGTCCTGGTACAGAGGAGGTATGTCCCGCTTTCTGGCAGCTGTCTCTGCGTCCGTAGGACGCAGAGACAGTTGACAGAATGAAGCAGAGAGCCACCATCGCCTACCTGTTTCATTATTCCTCCTCCGCAGACCACAGCAACTGATGTCCTGCTGCTGCTAGGAAGAAGGTAAGTATATGGTGTTTATTTTTTTTACTTTCTCTGAGGGGCACAATGTGGGCACAATACTGGAGGGCACAATGTGGGCATATTACTGGGGGCACAATTTGGACATATTACTGGGAGGCAGAGCTAGGCATATTACTGGGGGCACAATGTGGGCATATTACTAAGGACACAGCTGGGCATATTACTGGGACACAATGTGGGCATAATTCTGTGAACACACAATGTGGGCATAAATACTGTGCAGTGGTATTAAGGGGGAATAATTACTATGTGGGGGCATTAAGGGGACTGGGTGGGATTAGGTGTATGGTATGGTGTAGGTTTTGAGCAGAGTTAGAGGCGTGGTCTAGTGCGGAAATAATTTGCAGTGGCACGCACAGTGCGTCGCACAATGTGTCCCTCTTTGGTGGTTTACAAAGTTGGGAGGTATGCTATAATGGGAGGCGGCAGGGAACCAGGTGCTTTCCGGCATGCCAGAAAGTGGCCGGATCCTTGCCGGCTCCCGTTATAGTCTATTACATAGCTAAAAACTCACATCTCTTAACAAGAAAATGAACTCATGGACATCCCTAGACAGGGAGCAGAAAGACAAGAGAAAAAGAGAGAGAAAGAAGAAAAAACGTTACTCTAAAATTCAAAAATTTAGAGAGAAATTTATCATTCCCTAAAGTAATTTTTTGGTGTTAAAAAGTTGCACAACCCCAGTTCTGGAACTTTTTAAATACAATGGGGACTTTTTTATGCTGCCCTCAGGTTCTGAAATGGAGATGTGGTGAGAGTGTGGCCATTGGCCCCGGCACATTCATCATCTTTTATAGCGTAAACTGGAGTAAATAATGACTGAAATCTATCTCAGGCTGGACGCACGGCCTGCACCTCGTCATAAATTACTACTACGTCATAAATTGATAAATCAGGGCCTTAGGCCTTAGTTCACATCACGTTTTTCCCATCCTTTTACCGTATACAAAAAACGTATACGTGAAACGGATGCCTCAGACTGATTGAATACAATGGCATCTGTTCACCATAGAGTTCCATTGTAAAAAAAAAATGTACACCTTTTTTTACCAGACTGTGCAGGATAAAAGAACGTGGGTGATGCGTTTTTGTATCCTTTTTTTTTAACATATATGTCAAATGGAGGCATGAAACGTGATGTGAACCCACCCTCAGAGATTAGTTAACTTCATATCCTTTGTGGGTATAAAACCCTTACCAAGGAAGCGTCTCTGGTCCACAGTTTCTATCTGGCTTTTTGACCTGCCCCTGAGGAGAACTGCATTCTCATACATTGTTTGCATTGTAGGTAGGTATTTACTATGTATAATACTTCAGATATATTTGTGGGTTGGCTCAGCTGCAGTACCCCAGCACGGCCACTAGAAGGCAGATGGAACCCTGTGCTTCCCGTTCAGTCCACTGTATATGTAATGATAGGTAGGGAACAGTGCAGTCCTGAATTCCACCCACATCAATATCTCTACCTATTTGGACAATCTGCTCTAGATAGCGGCCCCCAACTTGGCGACGGTCCCTATTTTGACTACATGCACAGGACCTAACCAGCTAGCAAGGGGTCAAAAGCTGTGTCAAAACCAGCAGTAAATGTTTTTAGAAAATCAGAGACAACATTAGGGTCTGATCATGAAAGGTCAAAGTCAGATAAACAGCTATCCAGAGAGTAGTAACAACGCTAGTGATGCAGGGTCAAATATTATAGGCCACTATGTCCAGCAGTCGCCTGATTAAATCTCTCTCTGGAAGGACGTATGTGATGCTGGAGCCGCGCCTGATTGGCCTGCCGCCTCTGTTCCCTGATAAGCCGAGCAGCTCCCATGTCAGCGGGGCTTTCTGCCATAGCAGCAGAACAATGCCGGCGGCGCTTCCATGGAGGGGCGGGGCCTGCCACAGGAGAGTCCATGATAGTATAGTTTCCGGCTCCTGCCCCAAGCAGCTGATCAGTGGGGGTGCTGGGTGTCGGACCACCACCAAGCTGATATTTATGGCCTATTCCGAGGAGGCCATCATTGACTACGGACCAAAAAAACATGCTTAGATGCCCCTATCGGTCTTCCTCCAAATCTATATCAGTGTGCCTGCCGAATCTGCATTACACATCGGAGAATTGGGATTTGAATGTTGCTTTGTACATATTAAAGTTTTTTTTACAAAATATCTGATCAGAGGGGGTCCGACATCTGCTATTTGTGAATGCATCAGTGCTCACAGTGGTGCCGTGGCCTTCTCTCTGCTCGCTAAGCACGGCGCCGTACATTGTATAGCGGTTGTGCTTGGTATCACGATCAGCCCCATTCCCCTATATGCGTCTAGACCATGTGACCTGGCCTAGGATAAGCTGAGAGAAGGCAGCGGCGCTACTGCGAGTGCCGATGCCGCCTCAAACAGCTGATCAGCAGGGGTTGGACCCCCACCGATCACATACTGATGACCTAAAAAGAAATCTTGGAATACCCCCTTAATACTGCTCATCTCCCAGCACCTGAGGCTTTTAATGTGATGTATTTGGCAGTACAAGGATCTTCTATGCTGTATCACACACATGGTGCTCCCTCAACCCTTCACCTCATTTATACTCCTCTCTCCTTTTAAAGTTTTGTTATTGGGGCCGGTATTATACCTCAGATACTTGGGTGATATACACAGGAGCTGTCTGCATTACAT
Source organism: Rhinella marina (assembly GCA_900303285.1). Classification (NCBI taxonomy): domain Eukaryota; kingdom Metazoa; phylum Chordata; class Amphibia; order Anura; family Bufonidae; genus Rhinella; species Rhinella marina. Next base: position 182,980 of record ONZH01006150.1, on the reverse strand, counting down.
GGCTGTAAATGCCTCATAAAATATGGCTGAAGGCTCCATTGTGTACGGGTGTTAAATTCCCCTCAGAGCCCACGTCTATTATAAGCAGCCATTACTTGTGTTTTGTTTTGGACGTTCCCTGGTGAACTCCAGTCAGGTGCCCATAAATCTGCGGCACGGGGAGGGTGCACGATTACCAGCAGAGACTCCGGTTACAGCTCACTCTGCGAGAATTATATATTAGATATGATTCTCTCTGTAGCTTTTTATCACAAGGCAGATGATATAGCCAAGCGTCCATTAATTAAAGACATGAAGGAGACCTTAAATGGGTTGTCCATGCCATCAACATCAGATCAGCAGGGGTACACTGCAGTTACTGGCTCCGACCACTGCACAATGGACCATACGATGTCGTTCCGATGCTGAGTTCTGTCACCAGAACAAGGTGACTGCTGATCATCAGGTGTGCAGGGAGTCAGACCCCCTCCAAATAAGGGTTGTCCAGTTCCTGATATCCTAAGGATAGGTCTTCAATATCAGATCCACCAGAGTCCAACTCTCTGCATCCCCGCCGATTTAGTTTGTAGAGATCTCAGTGCTCATACAAGCGCTGCCTTCTCTTCACTGTTTACCTGCTCACTGTCGACATTGCAGCAGCGAGCAGTGAAATTACCGCTCCACCATCACATTCACTTGAACGGGAAGGAGCAGGTGTAGATAAACTCCATCCCATTTAAGTAAATGGGGCGGGGTGTGTAAATATACTCCTCGCTGCTGCGATGTCGACGGCAAGCAGGTAAACAGATAAGAGAACACAGCGCTCATACAAGCTCTGTGATCCCTTCAAACAGCAGGAGTCGAACGCCCAACAATCTGATATTGATGACCCATCTTGAGGATAAGTCATCAATATCAGAAGCTGGAATACCTCTTTAATGGTTTATATTGAGGATAGACCAAAAATACCAAAATCCTGGACAACTCCTTTAAAAGGGATTTCTGCTTTAGACAATCTCTTATCTGGAAGGGTATCTGAAAGTAACCAGCTGGAACCTCCAGTGGTCAGCTGTGATCTGTGAGGGAACAGGGCGGAAAGAATTCAGTTTATTATGTATTGTTGTAGTGTACTTGGTACTGTATGTGATACTGTTGTATGCTTGGTATTATTGTACTGTACATTGTATTGGTTTTATACCATTGTATTGTAACCAATATTGTAGTATAATTGGTACTGTATTGTACGTGGTATTGTTCTGATATTCTTGTACTGTATGTGGTAGTGTTGTATTGCACTTGGTATTCTTGTATTGCACTTGATATTGCTGTACTGTATGTGATGCTGTTGTACTATACTTGGTATTGTTCTTGTCCTGTATGTAATATTGTTGTACTGCACTTAGTATTATTGTATTATACTTCGTACTGCTCTGATATTGTTGTACTGTATGTGATGCTGTTGTACTGTACTTGGTATTGTTCTGATATTGTTGTACTGTATGTAGTAGTATTGTACTGTACTTGGTATTATTGTGTTGTACTTAATATTGTTCTGATATTCTTGTACTGTATGCGATACTGTTTTGTTGTTCTTGGCATTATTGTATTGTACTGATATTCTTGCACTGTATCTGATATTATTGTACTGTATATGGTATTGTTGTACTGTACATGGTATTTAACCCCTTCAGCCAGCCAGCACAAACTCAGGGCTGAAGGCTTTACTGAGTAGCTGAAAGCAGTGAGGAGACAAATGCTGTGCACAGGAGCTGACAGACTAGAGAAGATCTGCAGAGCATTGCACAAGAACAGGTAGGGGGAAGATCCTGTATGTATCAGCAGTGTCATTGTACAGCTGGGACTTGTAGTCCTACACATACAACATGCTGCTGAGTCTCCCAGCAGACAGACATGTCACTCAGGGCAGCACTTGTATTCACTCCCTTTGCAGAGCAGGGGGAGGGGCAGAGATTGTTATTATTGCATGTAAACAAAGACCAGAAGAGAACCAGGGAAATTAGGAAATATAGATTTTTTTTTGCCTAAAACTTACTTAGCCTAGTTATATATTGCTGCCCATCAGATTTACAGTGCTATATTTTTGTTTTCATAACTCGGACAACCCCTTGTACATGTCGTTGTTAGTATTTATTCTTCCTGTCATTTTAGAGGTTTCCGCTGCTAATTTGAAAGTTCCAGTTTTGGTTCTTTGTAAGGGCCAGTTCACACAACTGATTTTGAAAAACACACTTAAAATATCAGCGTGGAATCCATGTGTTTTTTTTGTCAGCTCAAAAAAAACCTTTTTTGTTCACTTTTTGACATGTTTTTGATGCGTCTTTTTTTTTTTTTTTTTGCCAATGGGCATTCACTTTAAGGCCTCTTTCACACGAGCATGTCCGGATTTGGTCCGGATGCGTTCAGGAAAATCCGCACGCATCCGCACCAATCCGCACGCAATCGCAGTCAGTTTTGACTGCGATTGCGTACGTTCGTTCAGTTTTTTCCGCGCGGGTGCGAAGCGTTTCAATGCGTTTTTCACGCGCGTGAAAAAAAACTGAATGTTTACAAACAACATCTCTTAGCAACCATCAGTGAATCACGCATTGCATCCGCACTTGTGTGCGGATGCAATGCGTTATTCACGCAGCCCCATTCACTTCAATGGGGCCAGGGCTGCGTGAAAAACGCAGAATATAGAACATGCTGCGATTTTCACGCAACGGCGAACTGCTGCGTGAAAAACATCACTCATGTGAAAAGCCCCATTGAAATGAATGGGTCAGGATTCAGTGCGGGTGCAATGCGTTCGCATCACGCATTGCACCCGCGCGGAAACATCGCCCGTGTGAAAGGGGCCTAATACAAAGCTGAATTTTCAGCTTGAGGTTTTTGAAGCAGATCTGTGCCAAAACAATGCGTGGAAAACACACAAAAAACTCGTGGACTGACATGCAGCTGTTTTTTAATGCTTCCTATTCATTTTAATGGGAGATTCAGTGCCGATTCTGCCCCAGGATAAGGTGTGCCGCTTCTGTTTTACACGTGTTAAAAAAAAATACAAGTTCTGCTTCCCATTGAAATGAAGGGGAGAGTGGTTTGAGGCACTAGAGGTCGCTCTAAGGGCTCATGCACACGAACGTGTGCGTTCAGTGTCCGTGCTGTGGACCGCAATTTGTGGTCCACAGCGCACGGGCACTGACCGTGGGGCCGCCACATTCGGATCCGACAGTCCGCAACGCAAAAAAGTAGTGCATGCACACCGTAGCGCTTCTGTGGTGTTCGGATCCGTGTCTCCGTTCCGCATCTCTGTGATTGTGGACACATTGAAGTAAATGGGTCCGTGATGCGGGCTGCACCCGGCCGGTGCCCGTGTATTGCGGACCCAGCGTATGTGGCCCGCAATACGAGCACGGGCCGTGTGCATGAGCCCTTACAGGGAGATTCCTAGGTAATCTTTCTAAAGACTTTGCTGGGATTTCCCTTTCCACCTGGCAATATGCTAATCAGGTCCCGCAGATGGATCCCTCCTCTCCCTCTTATTAATAGCAGTTGATGTCCCAGCAGATAGCCATGTTCTATTTCCATTCTTCCGATGATCTAATCCAAGACTCTGGAGAATAATCCTGCATTTTATCTTTACCGCCATGATGTATGAAATGTGCACAGATCATGGGGCAGGTTGGCAGTGCTTCTCTCACCCCCGGCAATCAGATGATACCGACGAGGATGCCGGTTCTACAGGAAATGTAGCATACCTGGTGTGTAATGCATGAATGGGTTGGGTCTATCTGTCTCCAGCAGGGGGCGTCTCTCTATGACCGCTATATGCACTAACAGGACACATGGTCAGGGGTTGTCGATTTAAGACCCTTAAAGGACAACTCTGTTTTCAAAATCCCTGTTTAGTTGACAGAGCCCTAGTAATTTTGGGCCATCACCTAGCAACAAGCTGTTCAGCCTGCAAGTGACCACACTGGATCTCCCTGCTCTTGTGGCGGGCAGAGTAGTCACCCATTAGTCAACAGCCATGCCACAAGAACTACAGCCCCAGGATAACTTTTGGCAAGATGGTTCCTAATTAGAGATGAGCGAGCATGCTCGGCAGAGCATGCTCGAGTGCCATTTTTGCGTATGCATTTTAAAATTCGTAAGGTATTCATACGCATATTTTAATCTATACACAAATGCATACGAATAGCGTACAAATAGCGTACAAATTCAATTTGTACGCTATTCGTACGCTATTCGTACGCATTTTTGCGTATAGATTAAAATATGCGTATGAATAGTGTATGGATTTTAAAATGCGTACGCAAATACGCAAAAATGGCACTCGAGCATGCTCTGCCGAGCATGCTCGCTCATCTCTATTCCTAATCTCTGACAGTGGATAGTGGTGTATGAGATGAGAGGGTAAGGAACGAAGTGGCTCAAGGCATTACTACAGTGAAGGGGCCCACTATGGGCATTATTACTGTATGGGGGCACAATATGGCATTACCACTGTGGGGGCACAATGTGGGCATTACTACTGTGAGGGGACACAATGTGGAAATAACTACAATGTGAGTATTACTACTGTGTGGGGGCACCATATGGCATTACCACTGTGGGGGCACAATGTGGGCATTACTACTGTGTGGGGGCACCATATGGCATTACCACTGTGGGGGCACAATGTGGACTTAATTACTGTGAGGGGGCACAATGTGGGCATTACTACTGTGTGGGGGCACAATGTGGGCATTACTACTGTGTGGGGGCACCATATGGCATTAACACTGTAGGGGCACAATGTGGACTTAATTACTGTGAAGGGGGCACAATTTGGGCATTACTACAGTGAGGGGGCACAATGTGGGCATAACTACTGTGTGGGGGCACACTATGGGCATGACTTCTGTGTGGGGACACAATGCAGGCATTACTAGTGTATGAGGGCACAATAAGGGCATTATCACCGTGGGGGCACAATGTGGGCATAACTACTGTGAAGAGGCACAATGTAGCCATAATTACCATGTGTGGGCACACTGCGTGAAAGAGCACTAAGGGCCTGTTCAGACTAGGGGTGAGTGACTCGAGCTTCCGATCCAAGATCCGAAGTCGATTTATTTAAAAAAATTCCTTTTTATTGCTGTCCGCAGACCTGTCTCTGTACAGCATTAAAATGTGTGCGTGCTTTGGCTGTCCGCACCAATATTCCGCGCCATTTGATCAGGCCTAAGGGAACCGGGTGTGTATACATATGAATTGGGCCTCGTTAGAGGCGTGCCTTATTAAGAAATTTGGTGCTGTTGTCCCTCTTTGTGATTTTGGGAGGTATGCCGGAGAGGTGTCACACCGCCCCCACCTGAACCTCTTTTTGGAGGTGCTGGCCCAACTTGGTTTCTTGCATTATATACACAGAAATTGCTTGACATGCAATTCCCTCCGGCAGCCTCCCTGCACAGTGGGGATTGCACTGCTGTCCTCCCAGGTTCTTGCAGGAGGTGAGGCCGGCCAGGTGGAGGCCGCAGTGAGGAGGCGCCGGGCCTCCCTCCTTCCCTCCCTCTCTCCCAGGCTGCAGTGCGCAGGAGGAGGAGGTGTAGTAGTAGCAGCACTTGGGCCGCCGCTCTCCTCCTCGCCATGTTGCAGTGACTCGGGCCTCCAGCAGCCTCCACACTCCGTCTATGAGGCCCGAGCCTCGCTCTGGAGCTGTCACCGAACCAGGCGGTGAGTAAGCGGCGCGCACGCTAGGCGAGCCCGGGGATCGGGAGGGACGGGGTAGGCCGCGCTGGGCAGGGAGGGGGGCAGGCTGCTAGTGTGTATGAGAGCCCGGGAGTGGACACTACATGGAGGTCCGAGCATTGTGGTGTGAGGAGGGGCCTCCATGGCAGGTAGTGGGGAGGGGGCTGCTGCCCGGCACCGGGGATGTTACTGCCTAGGAGGGTAAGTGGCAGGGAGGGTTAGGGTTCCTACAGAGTTGGTGGCAAAGTTGCTCCGGTCCAATGACTGCACATGGAGTGGCACCTGGGGACGAGTACCTGGCCTGTGGGGGGGGCGCGCCTCCTGGGGACGAGTACCTGGCCTGTGGGGGGTGCCTCCTGGGGACGAGTACCTGGCCTGTGGGGGGGGGCGCCTCCTGGGGACGAGTACCTGGCCTGTGGGGGGGGGCGCCTCCTGGGGACCGAGTACCTGGCCTGTGGGGGGGGGGGCGCCTCCTGGGGACGAGTACCTGGCCTGTGGGGGGGGGCGCCTCCTGGGGACGAGTACCTGGCCTGTGGGGGGGGCGCCTCCTGGGGACGAGTACCTGGCCTGTGGGGGGGGCGCCTCCTGGGGACGAGTACCTGGCCTGTGGGGGGGGCGCCTCCTGGGGACGAGTACCTGGCCTGTGGGGGGGGCGCCTCCTGGGGACGAGTAACCTGGCCTGTGGGGGGGGCGCCTCCTGGGGACGAGTACCTGGCCTGTGGGGGGGGCGCCTCCTGGGGACGAGTACCTGGCCTGTGGGGGGGGCGCCTCCTGGGGACGAGTACCTGGCCTGTGGGGGGGGCGCCTCCTGGGGACGAGTACCTGGCCTGTGGGGGGGGGCGCCTCCTGGGGACGAGTACCTGGCCTGTGGGGGGGGCGCCTCCTGGGGACGAGTACCTGGCCTGTGGGGGGGGCGCCTCCTGGGGACGAGTACCTGGCCTGTGGGGGGGGCGCCTCCTGGGGACGAGTACCTGGCCTGTGGGGGGTGCCTCCTGGGGACGAGTAGTGCATGCACACCGTAGCGCTTCTGTGGTGTTCGGATCCGTGTCTCCGTTCCGCATCTCTGTGATTGTGGACACATTGAAGTAAATGGGTCCGTGATGCGGGCTGCACCCGGCCGGTGCCCGTGTATTGCGGACCCAGCGTATGTGGCCCGCAATACGAGCACGGGCCGTGTGCATGAGCCCTTACAGGGAGATTCCTAGGTAATCTTTCTAAAGACTTTGCTGGGATTTCCCTTTCCACCTGGCAATATGCTAATCAGGTCCCGCAGATGGATCCCTCCTCTCCCTCTTATTAATAGCAGTTGATGTCCCAGCAGATAGCCATGTTCTATTTCCATTCTTCCGATGATCTAATCCAAGACTCTGGAGAATAATCCTGCATTTTATCTTTACCGCCATGATGTATGAAATGTGCACAGATCATGGGGCAGGTTGGCAGTGCTTCTCTCACCCCGGCAATCAGATGATACCGACGAGGATGCCGGTTCTACAGGAAATGTAGCATACCTGGTGTGTAATGCATGAATGGGTTGGGTCTATCTGTCTCCAGCAGGGGGCGTCTCTCTATGACCGCTATATGCACTAACAGGACACATGGTCAGGGGTTGTCGATTTAAGACCCTTAAAGGACAACTCTGTTTTCAAAATCCCTGTTTAGTTGACAGAGCCCTAGTAATTTTGGGCCATCACCTAGCAACAAGCTGTTCAGCCTGCAAGTGACCACACTGGATCTCCCTGCTCTTGTGGCGGGCAGAGTAGTCACCCATTAGTCAACAGCCATGCCACAAGAACTACAGCCCCAGGATAACTTTTGGCAAGATGGTTCCTAATTAGAGACGAGTACCTGGCCTGTGGGGGGGGCGCCTCCTGGGGACGAGTACCTGGCCTGTGGGGGGTGCCTCCTGGGGACGAGTACCTGGCCTGTGGGGGGGGGGGGCGCCTCCTGGGGACGAGTACCTGGCCTGTGGGGGGGGGGGGGCGCCTCCTGGGGACGAGTACCTGGCCTGTGGGGGGGGGCGCCTCCTGGGGACGAGTACCTGGCCTGTGGGGGGGGCGCCTCCGTACCTGGCCTGTGGGGGGGGGGGCGCCTCCGTACCTGGCCTGTGGGGGGGGCGCCTCCTGGGGATGAGTACCTGGCCTGTGAGGGGGATGGTCGCGGGGCCGGTGAGGGGGACACCTCACGGGAACAGTTGGTTTGTGTGTGGAGGACACCACATGAATATGGATGGCAGGCCTGTGGGGGACCTTTCCAGGGACGATAGGTCTTCCTCATGGGACACCTCGTGGGGATGGACTCTCATGTGTGGGGACAGGTACCTTGTCTGTTGAGGCGCCTCTGGGGAACTGGTTTCTGTTGTGGAAAGTTTCTGGCATGGGCATCTGGCATCTCATCCACCTTCTGAGGTCCCTGTCAGGAATGGTTCCTGGGTCTTCAGGGGCAGTTATCATGCCTCTCTGGCTACCTGGTGGAGATGAGGGTCCATCAGAAGCTGGGCTCATGACTTCAGATGACCTCCTTAGAATTTGTCCAGACTTGAGCATGGTAGAAAAGTTCTGACCACCAACTCGATCACCTGGCCATCATCCATTGCGCTCACCCTCTCAGTGACTGGCATCGCTCTGCTCGCTCGCTGAGGGTTGTAGTAGGTGATGGACTTCACCCTTGGCAAAACACCACAATAAATAATGAAGATCCTGCTTCTGTCGGGTGACAACCTTGGGGCCACCATCACAGGTCTCAGAGGGGTTGTCCTCGCTCCTGCCTGGTCATGTTCCTCTGTAGGTAGCGGGGCAGCGTATTATACCTGGATGCGCGTGAGCTGTTCTGGGGTCTAGGGAAGCAGAATGATAACTCCTATGATCCCTGACAGAACGGGCCGAGGCCGACACTTCCTCGAGGAACATTCCTGTGCCTGAAGACGTCTTGGTCACATCACAGCGGTGGACGCTGAATAACAATGTACTCAGGAAAACCATTCATCCTCCGTCTTCCTGCGCTAGAGCAGATCTTACGTAGCCGTGGTCTACAGCTCCCAGCGTGCCTTGTCTGTCAGGGAATGCTGGGAGTTGTAGTTTCACAGGTTGGGTTTTCACCTACTAGTGACTGACTTGTGCTTGTTAAGAAACCGTGACAATTTGCGCCAAGCTGCTATGGTTTTGGCATACTACCGCCCTGCACCTGCCGTGTGAAAACCCGTCCTAAGTCACACATCCATGTTTGTTTTCTGGATGCAGAAACGCGTTTCGAACCTATAGAGTTCAGTGGACCCGTGCGGCACATGGACGTGATTCGATGAGGTGTGAATAAGTCCTTACGATGGGACCTGCTGTGGAAAATCCCTTTAAAGGGGTATACTGGTTATAGAAAGTAACCCCCCTATCCAGGAGATCGGTGGGGGGTCCCGAGAGCTGTACTTGGCTAACTCCTATAGAAGGGATTCTCAACCTGCCGCCCTCCAGCTGTTGCAAAACTACAACTTTATCTCACTGTGGTTATGTAGTAAAAAGATCACAGAGAGGCACTGAGCATTATTAATCCTGTTACTGCTCCGTGTCTCTGCTGTCCGGAACGGGGCTTGACACTCTTTCACGCAGCGGATTCCACGCACAGGATCCGCTCGTGTGAAAGAGCCCTTAAGAGTTTGCAGGTGAGACTTCGGGGAAAGGCCTCATGCACATGACTGTGGCCGTGGGGTCTGCAAACCACGGATATGTGGATACCTTCCGCGTGCATTCCACATTTTTCACAATCCCATAGCTAGAAATGAGTATTCTCATCCCCAAAACAGAAAATATAGGACATGTTGCATCATGGACCCATGGAAGTCTGTATGCAGTCGGCAAAAAAAAGTGGACCGGACAAGGATGCATAATACAGTCGTGTTTCCTTAAAGGGGTTCTACAGTTCTGTAAAACTGATGATAGATCATCAGCATCTGATCAGAGGGGGTGCGACACCCGGGACCCCCGCCGATCAGCTGTTTCAGAAGGCAGGAGCGCTGTTCACATGAATGGAGCTTAGCCCCGCCCAGGCCAGTGATACTAGTCGTGACGTCACTGGGCCTGCGGTAAACACAGAGAAGGCCGCAGCGCTCCTGCAGCGCCGCTACCTTCTCAAAAACCTGATCAACGGAGGTCTCGGGTGTCGGACCGCCGCCAATCAGATGCTGATGATCTATCCAGAGGCTAGGCTAGGTTCACATCACGTGCGCCATCTGCAGTGTGACCAGGTAGTCTTAGGTTGTGTTAACTTTCTAGGGCTCGGCTCCTGGGACTTGTCCAGCCCTGAGCTGCGGTCTATGTGAGAAGATCTGCGTCTTCCATTACACCGCCCTGTCCACGTGATCGGTAGGTGGAGGAGGGGAGTGTTTTGCTCCTGTGCGGCTATAGAGAGGTGACAATATTTGGCCTGCATGTCGTGTTTACTTTCCGTGGTATGTCATTTAGGCAATTCCCATCATAGACAATGGGGGCATATCGTTAGTATATGCCCCCATTGTCTTATAGGTGCGGGTCCCGCTGCTATATCGAGAACGGAGCCCCCAAAGTGAAGGAGGGCGCATGCGCAGCCGTCCTCCATTCATTTCTATGGGGCGGCTATTTCCGTCGGCTCCATAGAAATGAATGGGAGAGGTGGCTGCACATGCGCAGTGTGTTCCCATTCATTTCTATGGGAGCTGTGCCTGGTGGTGGCCGGACCCCTGGACGCCCAAGGTCCTCCAGGCGTAGCGCTCTCTGCTCCGTTCTCGATATAGGCGGTGGGACCTGCACCTATCAGACAATGGGGGTATATCCTAGCGATATGCCCCCATTGTCTAAGTTGGGAATACCCCTTTAAGAGGATGAAACCCACATGAACGTATGAAACTGCATATACAGGTCGCCCACGATCCAATGTGAACCTGCGAGGTAACCGCTAACCACGGACCGACTGCCAACCTGTGGCTCCCAAGCTGTTGCTAAACTACTTCTCTCATCATGCTCACATGCTGGAAGTTGTAGTTTGGCCACAGGTTGGAGCTCGACTGGGTTTTTTAACGTATGAAATGCCGCTAGAACTGCACCTACCCCATGTAAGAGCCGCGAGCACAGGGGAGTTTGACCGCTTTGGGTTTTCTCCTGTTGTGACCTCTGGAGCGGATTCTGTTCCACATGGATATGACTTCTTGTAAGACGTGGATCACTTTCTCCACTCTTCAGATTTTCTTGCAGGTGAACTTCAGACGTCTTGTGAAACAGACTTGAGGCCTGCAGAAGGTTCTCTGCGTGGTTTATATCTTTGCTGGGATCAGGGGCACACAAGCCCCCGAAATAATGGTTATTGGGCTTTGTGGTACCACGTTGCATCAGGTTGGGATAGCTGTCGGCTGGCGGGTATCTACAAGTAAGTGGTATGGGTATCATTGGTGAGAACATGGAGAATGTCTTCTATGGATCCACAGAAGTATTAAAAAAAATTGCATACCCCTGAACTTGCTCGTCGCTACAGGCGGTGTCTGTCTGAATTGTCACCTTCACCGCGTAGACAGCTAAGGGTAGGCTTACACTTGGGTGAAACGGATCTGACGGAGAGCAGTCTTCCGTCGTTCACCATAACCGGTCTAGCCGGATACTGCCTTTCACTGCTGGACCCCATTGACTATAATGGGATCTGGTCTGGCCGGAATTTCGACCAAAAAATGGCCCCATCCATTATAGTCAGTGGGGTCCAGCAGTATCTGGCTAGGCTGGATCCGGTGTACGGCAGACTGTTCTCTGCCGGATCCGTTTAACCCAAGTGTAAGCCTACCCTACCTCCTGGTATAGCAGCGGCTCCCTCCAGCTACAAATCCAGCTCCTATGTTGAGTGATTGGTTCTTCTATGTGGCATTAAGAATCACGTGAGCAGCTCCTTGTAAGCGGTATGGGGATGAACAATCGTATTGACGAGCATTCCTCCCCATGCTAAGGATAATTGGTGCATGTAAACGGTACTTAATGAGCGCCAATTAACATGCTGTATTACCAGCCTGGACTCATCAACGTCTTGTGATCACTGTGAATGTAATGCTTCGAATCTCCTGCGGAGGTGCTGTGAGGAAACCTTCTGGTTAAAGAGGTTTTGTGAGATTTTGTTTACTGATGACTTATCCTCCGGGTAGACCATCAGTGTCTGAATGGTGGGGATCCGACACTCGATCATTGGCAACCCTGTGAGCACCGCAGCCTTCTCTCTGCTTTTCCTAGGCCGAGTGATGTCAGGTTCGTAGGTCACATGGCCTAGGAGCACTTCAGGCCCATAGAAGTGAATGGGGCTGAGCGTGATGCCAAGCTATACAATGTACGGCGCTGTGAGAAGGCCACGTCGCTCACAGGATGGTCTTCGGGGCTTCCAGGTGTCAGACCCCCACCAATCAGATACTGATAACCTATCTTGAGGAAAAAACAAAAACTCCAACTGATTTCTGGAGGACCTCTGATCAACTTATTTTTGAGAGACCCCCCCCAACTAGAAGGATTGTCCAAAGTAGGCAAAGAACCAATGGGTTGTGTTCCCTCTGGGGTCTTCTAATTCCCTCTTCTGAGGACAATACATAGGGTGACCTTAGGTTTTCTTGAGATAAGTTTCTCAGGAAGTTGGCTCTTGTAGGCTTTGAGCGGTTTTGTGAGCTGCCTCCTTGTAGTTTTGTTTTGTCTTTTGTGTCATGATGTACTTTCATGTGGTTTGTGTCTTGTATGGTAGCTGTGGGCAGCATTGGCGCCTCCCGTGTCGCGGCTCCCTGGGGTTTTCGCAGTGGTTGGCTGCAGTTGTGTAACGTTGGGTCCACCTCAGTCAGCTCTTTTTTTTTTTTTTTTTTTTTTTTTTTTTTTTTTTTCTGGTAAGGCAGAGGTTGTTGTGTGCAGAGTCCGCGCATCACTTCCTCCACATCTGGCAGTGACTGCAGAGCAGACCTCGGAGGTTACGATCCCTGTGATTCAGAGCGTAAACTGTTTCGGTCAGAGACTGAGTAGCTCAAAACTGAATTTGTAGAGAAGGTTGAGTTTGTTTACTGACCGGACCTCCCGCCCCAACTCAGGCTTCTATTTACATGTGGTTTATTTAGTTGGATTTGTTTTTTTTTTGCTGTTTTATGTTCTCATGTCGAGCTGATGCGCTGTCAAGTTCAAACTACCTGCGACTCTGAACCATATGGCTTTTCTTAAATGGATTGTCCACTCCTTTATGGCCTATCCTCACCATGTGATCAGCGGGCACTGCACGTCCCTGCTGATCAGAATGTGGGGGAAACATTTAGACTCCACAATTTTTTAAAAAATTTAGTAAAACATAGAAACACTATATATATATATTATTATTGCCATAATTAGGGATGAGCGAACCTCTGTTTTAGAAGATCGGTTTGGGGGTCAGCGCAAAATTGCGCTATGGATCCTATGACCACGGACCATAAGTAATGGTCCGTGGTCACGGGATGCATAACGTAATTCTGCATTAATCCAAATGCGAACTTCTAAAACAGAATTGTACTGACCCGAAGAATACGGTGGTCATGTCTCTTTCGGCACACAGTGCATACCTTTAAAGGGGTTCTCCGGGAATAAAGATATATATATATATATATATATATATATATATATATATATATATATATATATATATATATATATATATATATATATATATATATATATATATTTTTTTTTTTTTTTATCTAATACCCGCAGCCTATCATCGAAGACTCGTACTTTCCTGCTCATGGCCGGTCCGGTCCTCCCTGCTGCCTCTTGCATATCCTCCCGACTGTTTACATCCAGTGCTGCATGGTCATGGTCACATGCTCCGCTGCAGCCAATAGCTGGCTACAAGCAACAAACGGCACATCACCGCTGAAGCCAGTTATTGGCTGCAGCGGAATATTTAAGCATGCCCATGCAGCACTGGATGTAAACAGTCCGGGGACTGAGATGCGGATGTGCAGAAGCCAGCAAGGAAGATCAGGTAAGAGCCCGTTCACACGACCGTGTGAATGGGGCCGCATCTGTTCCGCAATATTGCGGCCCCATTCATTTCAATGAGAGCGGACAGCCGCTGCTCCATTTTGTATGAGGTGCTTGGCCTTGTCTTCTGCAAATTGCGGAACACACACTGGCCAGCATCCGTGTTTTTCCGGATCCAACGCGACCATCTGAACGGCCCCTAAGTATGAGGGTGGCTGCACATGGTGCGGATTACGTGCGTTTTTTTTTTCCCACTCAAATTTCATGCAGAAAAACCGTAATACGTTACCAGCAAATTAGGAGATTAGACAAACCCCATGTACAATTTGCTTCTTTCTTAGGTGCAGTAATTGACCTGTAGTGCGGTTTTTCTTGTGCGGATTCCACCCTTTTCAATGGAGCGGTGAGATCTGTGGAAAATCTGCATTAGGGGCCATTCAGACGGCCATGTTGTGGCGGATCCGCCAAAACACTGATGCCGGCCAGTGTGTGTTCCACAATTTTGCGGAACACACGGGCCGGCACCCCATACCAAATGCCTACTTTTGTCCGCAATTGCGGCCAAGAATAGGACATGTTCTATATTTTTTTTTTTTTTCCTCAGAGCCGCGGCTCTCCGCGATCTAATGCAGCCCATTGAAATGAATGGTGCCGCATCTATTCCTGCAAAATTGCCGAATAGATGCGGGCTTTAAATATGCACCAAAAACTTCACAAAAATATAATAAATAGTGCATCATTGTTGCGGGTTTTCGCTGCGTAAATTTACACCATGTGCAGGTACCTGAAATCTCCTGTTTACATAGATTTAAAAAAAAATCTTTATTCTTAAAAACAAAGCTCGAAAAACACTTGAGGAATTGTGTTTTTTCAAAGTTTCACCCCACAGGTTTATTACTTATTAAAGGGGTTCTCCGGGAATTAAGAAAATACTGAATTATTACTTTATTATAAATATACTCCCAAATACCTTTCATTAGTTATAATGGCTCGTTTTGTCTAAGGAGCAATCATTAGGAGAAACAAAATGGCTGCTGTCCTATAAGTACACACAAAACCTGTCCTAATCACACAGGAGGACAAGTTACTTCACAAGACTGAGGTAAAGAGCTGCCTCATCCTCCTCTCTGCTCTGCTTGTCAGGGATTATGATCCTGAATACAGTTTAATATGATATTTAGCTGAATCTTTGTGGGCATGGAGTTCATGAGGAGACATGAAGTACATAGAGGACGGACAGGACAGACTGTGGTAATGGAGACTGCAGACAAGAACTGCTGCTCATCAGCCACATCTGCTCATGAACTCCATTCCTACAGAGATTCAGCTAAAGATCTTATATATTCAGGATCATAATCCCTGACAAGCAGAGAGAATGAGCCAGCTCTTTACCTCAGTATTGTGAAGTAACTTGTCCTCATGTGTGATTAGGACAGGTTTTGTGTGTACTAATAGGACGGTGGCCATTTTGTTTCTCCTAATGATTGCTCCTTAGACAAAACAAGCCATTATAACTAATGAAAGGTATTTGGGAATATATTTATAATAAAGTATTTCAGTATTTTCATTTTCTTAATTCCCGGAGAACCCCTTTAATGTAGGATTTGGCCATTAAAAAATACAACTTGTGCTAAAAAAAATAAAAAAAAGTCCATTTCCGTTTTTTTGAATGAGAAAAGTAAAAACAAACGTATGGCTCTTGGAAGGTGGGGTAAAAAACAGAATCAAATTCAGCCTGGTCCCGAAAGGGTTGACTGTGTAAGAACCTCTGTATGTATAGGAGTTAGCGTGTATGAGTGTGACGTACTCCAGGCCGCAGGTGCGTGCGATACGACATAGGAGCCATACGTGTTATGTCTGCAGCCCCCCTTTCATCCTATGTGCGCTCACCACCCAGGCAGATGCAAACAAATAGACCCCATTTTTCCTAAATGACCCGGCACGCTCAATAATAAACTAGTCGACAGCTTAATGCGCGTCCAGGCAGCAGCCGTATCAAAGGGGAGCTCCCTCTGTTTAGCTTCCAGTCGGTTTGGGTCTTGACACGACGCAGAAGGCCCCGAGGCGCTGGAGGATGATGATCATTCGTGTAAGAGACGAGGATTAGAAAGCAGCTCGGAGACTCTGTGTCAGAGAACAGCCCCGAAATAGCTAGTCACCGGTTCCCAGCGGGCATGATGCCATATAAAACCACAGGGCACTGCAAAGCCAGGCACCTGCGGACTGCTGTTATTGCCGCCATGCTTAAAGGGGTGTCCTGGGTGCTTAATATTGATGAGCCATCCTCAGGAGAGGTCGTCAGTACCTGATCAGTGGAGGTCCGACACCCCCGCCGATCAGCTGTATGAAGAGGCCGCGGTGCTCACTGCATTGGATACCAGCCGTGCTTTGTATCGCAGTTTAGCCTCGGGCGCCTAGGTCATGTGACCGCCAAATGTGACGTCACCGGCCTAGAAAGGAGACCGCGGATGATCCGTGTGCTTTCTGCATCCGTTGCGCAGAAAGACAGTCCTATACCAAATTTGTTTAAAAGAAGCCTAATGGTGGAAGGAGGAGGAGTTTTTGGATGTTTGGGGGGGTTTCCTGTGGATGGGACCCTCCGCTCGTTAGGTAATCCTATGACATGAGGGTAAGGCCTTATTCACACAGTCAGGGGCGGCTCTGAACACAGAACAGGAGCAGATCTTTCCTTATCTCTGTGTCGCCTCCACTCCTGGCTTTGGCTCACAATCACTGACTGTGTGAATAAGACCTAATGGAGAAGTTCTGTGTCTGGTTCATCCTGTATGGAGGAATTCTTCCCCGTGTCGGCCCCTAACACCGCTGTATTGGGGGTGATAACATCTCAGAATGGCGGGTTCATGTACCGCGTGGTGTCCTGCGCTGCTCCAGCGTGTCCTGACTCATCTGGACGCCTTTATTCTTCTCCGTATGCCTGCATATTGTCTTCCTGTTCTGTGACGTAATCCTTACAAGACAGGAGTGGAGTTCTCCTTCTCTTACACCTCGGGTCCTTTCCAGCAGCTTCACACTTCTCATGTTGCAGGCCACGTCCCTTCACTATCGGGAAACCGGAATATCTGTACCACACATTGTCCCCTCGCCCTGTAATAAAGCTGGGCACACGTGGAAACAATTCCCGCTAATATTGTGGGCTGCAGGTGGCCATGGCATGGGGGATGCCTGGTCCGGTCCAGGTGGCCATGGCATGGGGGGACGTCCAGTCCAAGTGGCCATGGCATGGGGTGGGGACGCCTGGTCCAGTCCAGGTGGCCATGGCATGGGGGGGGGGACGTGTGAAGGAGCCCTTATCATGTGGCTTTCGCTCAGTCCTTATGAAGGTAGTCATACCAATATCCGCTAATAGCCCTTGTCTTAAAGGTACATGGTCTTAAATCAATTCTACAAGTGAATTTCCAGCTGAATTGCAGCCATTACACGGTGACAGAACCTTCTGCTTCCTGCTCTATACGCTGTTTAGTTTCCGGCGGCGGGTAATGAACACTGTATCGGTATAGGACCCCCACCAATCTGATATTGATGACCTATCCTGAGGAAGTGCTGTTAAAGCGTCTGCCTCCTTCTTTGGAGCATACGTAGATCTCCGAGGGGCACATTTACGAAGACCGGCTTTGTACGCTGGGCTGCCGTAAGGATCTTCTAATCTATGCCGAGGCGTGCATTTTGTCATAAACTAGGCACGTTAGTGGCAGTCCTTGCACCTGGCTGGCGTAGTTTTCGCGAAGGTTTACGCCTATTTCCATGTGTAAGGCCTCATGCACGCATCCGTGGACCACGGTCCGTGAAAACCCGTCCTGCTGAGTGCACGGCATCATTGGTTGCTATGGTGCCCTGCGCTCGTGCACTCAGCAGGACGGGTTTTCACGGACTGTGGTCCACGGATGTGTGCATGAGGCCTAAATGTTAGTAACTTTGCCGGGGCTGGAGCCTTGGCACTCCCAACTGGTGGACATGGAGTAAATATTTTTGCACGGCCAGTTAAAAAAAAATCGCAAGTCCCTTAGTAACTGTGCCCCAGTGAACGCTGTAGAGGCAGTGGCGATGCTGTGATCGCTGGGTGCCCCCTTAAAGGGTTTCTGTCACCAGTTTTTTTGGTATGAATCAGGCTGACATTAGAGATGTGCTAATGTCACCTGATTCCAAATATATATCTGTTTTATTTACTGGTGCCCCCATTTTTACATAAAATGAACTTTTATTTTATGCTAATAAGGCTCCTAGGTGCAAGGGGCGTTACCCCTGCTCCTAGAGGCTCTGTTGATTGACAGGCCCAGGCAGAGAAGAAACACTTCATTCACCATAGGTTTTAAGGACCTTCAATGATGTCATGACCATGTGATCAGTCACATGGTTAGGATCACACAAACAGCCTGTCTCCTCCTAAACCATGTGACTGATCACATGGTCATGACATCATTGAAGGTCCTTAAAACCTATGGTGAATGGAGTGTTTCTTCTCTGCCTGGGCCTGTCAATCAACAGAGCCTCTAGGAGCAGAGGTAACGCCCCTTGCACCTAGGAGCCTTATTAGCATAAAATAAAAGTTCATTTTATATAAAAATGGGGGCACCACTAAATAAAACAGATATATATTTGGAATCAGGTGACATTAGCACATCTCTAATGTCAGCCTGATTCATACCGAAAAAACTGGTGACAGAAACCCTTTAATATGGCAGAGGTACGAATGACGTACAGCTTGGAATAAATACTAAGTATATGGGCAGTGAGGTAAAGAAATACATCATTTCACCATAAGTCCCATAGCCTGAATGGCAGCGTGCATCCTCGTCTGCTGCTCGTGAGGAACGAGGGACCCCCCGGGGATGAAATGTTTGTCATAGCAGATATTTTACATAGTGAATGAGGCAGATCTTCCCACTGTATTCAGACTATGGTGGTAATGGATCTCTGTCAGTCCCTTTAATTTTTGTGTGTTTTTTCTGATTTCCTGTAGGTGCCTATGTGGAATGAACGTTCCATGTACCGTCGGCATGAATGAAGTGGCTTGGCAAGAGACCAGAGGAATAATGCATGCCAGCAATGGGCAGGAGGCGCTGGGGGTTGGGATCCCCTCTGGAGGAGCAACATCAGGGCCCATTGGAAATAACCCACATGCCATTCCTGGCACCCAGGTGCCTCTGAGCGGCCGCTCTCAGGACGATGCCACGGTGGGGTATTTCTTCCAGAGGCAAGCTGGGGAACAGGTGAACGGCTACACGAATAAGCACCGCTGGCCAACAGGGGATAGCGTGGAAGCTTCGGTAAGTATCCATTGTGACTAAGGTCTCTGCTGTTGCATGTTTTTTTTTTCTTAAAGGGGTTTTCCAGGATTTTACTACTGATGAGCTATCTTCCCGTGAGCGCCGCGGCCTTCTCTCAGCTTTTCTTAGGCCAGTGACGTCACGTTCATTTGTCACGTGGCCTAGGAGCAGCCCAGCCCAATTCAAGAGAATTGGACTGAGCGCAATGCCAAGCACAGCCACTGTACAATGTACGGCGCTGTGCTTGGTGAGCGGGGAGAAGGCAGCGGTGCTCACAGGAGGGTCAGTGCCTTCTCAAACAGCTGATCGGCAGGGGGTCCCAGGTGTTGGACCCCCACCGATCAGATACTGATGACCTATCCTGAGGATAGGTCATCAGTAGTAAAATCCTGGAAAACCCCTTTAACATCTGGAGAACCTGCATTAAAGAAGAACTCCCGCAAAAATTTTTATTCTCCGACCTGTTAGAAAGGTACATGATATAATCTATAGTGATTGTCATTTTCTTATCAGTGACTGTTTCTGTGAGTAAAAACCTCTCTTCTTATTGTAGCTGGGTCATGTGACCAACTCCCTGACCTCCAACTGACCCAGGACAGGAAGCCAGTAACTGCTCTATTCATTCCTATGGGAGACTCACTTTCATTCTCATAGGAATACATAGAGAATTAGACTTCCTGTCCACACATAAGTCTATGTGTGAGTTGGTGGGTCTAATTGCTGGTCACATGACACAGATAAGAAACTTCAGGATGATATAAGTCAAAAATTCAGACACTGGTAAGAAAATGACATTCACTACAGATTACATCATGTACATTTCTAGCAGGACATGGAATAACATTTTTGTCGGGAGTTCTTCTTTAATTAAAGGTATTCATTCGCCCCCTGGAGACCTTATTTGCAGACCCCCAGCCTGGCCAGACCTGTGGTGGGAATCATACTTGCTTGATCCCCACAGCTGGGTTTTGGCTCCATCGCTCCCCCACAGGTGTCGCAGGTCACGGGTGTCTTGTCACATGATGTGTCACCCATGGGGTATATTTACTGCACAGGCTTTAGCCGGCTGCCCAAGCAATTTGACTGCCTAACGTTGGCTTCTCTGCTTTCAAAAACTGCCGCAGCCCCCGTTACAGCAGGAAAGTAGAGAGTAAAATAATAATCCGGTCCACCAATGATCGTTTCTGACCATTTTGAGGCGCAGATCATTAAAAAAAAAAAATAAAATAAAATCTTGCCCTGCAAATCATAGTAGCACCATTATCCTGAAAATGGACTTGTAATAGATCAAAGTGTACGGTCTGTAATGATGGAAGCAAAAAAGTCTATTTTTAGGTGTTTTATTACTATTATTTTTTTAATTTATAGGCCTAAAAATTCTAATAAAAACAGCAAGAAATTATTTGTAGAAAAAGAAACCCGAATTATTATTCCTGGAAAAAATGTTCCTATTATGTCATCATAAAACCCCTCTGTTCTGACTAATCTCCTGTACAGCCCGGGGCGTCCTCTGTATCCAGTCTGCTGGGGCTGGCTGAGGATATTGGTGTATGGATAGTGACCGCCTGCTTCTCCTTTCTAGGTGAGGTCTGTCGATGACATGAACCATGACTTCCAGGCTCTGGCTCTAGAATCTCGAGGAATGGGAGAGGTAAGAGCGGCGCTCCTAGGATACCTCAGTATTCACACCTCCTCTGTCTGACCTGCCCCGCTCCAGTGCACATAATTATTTGTTTTTTTTCTATTTTTAATCTATGTGATATGCGACATATCAAAGGTTTTGATTGGTGAGGATCTGAGCACTGAGACCCCCCCCCTCACGGCCGTAGTATTTTGCTGTCTGCAAATTGCAGAATACACGTGTAGCAGCCTGTGTGCATGCCGCAATTTGCGGTCCGCACGTGGCCGGGACTATGAGAGAAAATGCGTATTCTTGTCCGCAAACAAGAATAGGACATTCTCTATCTTTTTTTACAGGGCTGCGGATGCGGACAGCACACGGTGTGTTGTCTGCATCTTTTGCGGCCATGTTGAAACCCAAAATTGCGGGACGGATGAGGACCCATTCATACGGTCGTCTGAATGAGCCCAAAGTCTGTTTTCCGTCTCCTGCAGAGAAGAGATACAGTACACTATGTGATCGCTTCTCTCCTCATTCTAGTCATCAGTGGGGGGGTCTCAGCGCTCGTACCCCACCGATAAAAGCCTTTAATATGTCACAGATCAATTTTATTTATTTATTTTTTTTGCAGGTGAACTTTAAATGTATTTTTCCTTCTATTACCTGCACAGGCTGCATGTGGTATGGCATACTAGCTCAGCCTTAGCGCTCATGCACACTGGCTGTGACCATATTGCGGCCCGCATACGCAGGGTCCACAATACACAGGCACCGGCTGTGTGTGCATCACGCATTGGACCCATTCACTGGAACGGAAACACGGATCGGAACCCCACGGAAGCACTACAGAGTGCTTCCGTGGTGTTTCTCTCCATGCCTCCGCACTGCAAAAAAAATTTTATTTTTTTTTTTTTTGCGATCCGGATCCCATTGAAGTGAATGGGCCTGTAATCTGCATGCAGTAGCCCCACGGTCGTGTCCATGCATTGTGGACTGCAAATTTGCGAACTGCAGCACGGGTACGGCCAGCACACGTTCGTATGCATGAGGGCTTAGTCTGATTAAATGGGTTTTACCTGCAATACCATGTGCAGACTGTGGTGAAGAGGGGCGCTATTAATGGGTGGAAGAATACCGGGTTTTTTTTTTTTTTTTCTTACCTTAAACAATGCTTTTTAGGATCCATTCACACATCCGCATCTGCACAACACTGACGCCAGCCATGTGCCTGGACTATAGAAATGCATTATCTTGTCCGTGGCTGCGGACAAGAGTAGGACATCTATCTTTTTTGCTGAAGTGCAGATGCGGACAGCACACATCTTTTGCGGCCCCATTGAAAATGAATGGGTCCGCAACCATTCCGCAAAATTGCGGAACCATTCATATGGATGCGTGAATGGACCCTAAGAAGCCTTTCCCTATAGGGTCCATTTTGGACTTAAACATTTTTACATTTTTTTTTTTTCTCTAAACACAAACTGGACCGGTTTGAGGTGGTTGGAAATCTGACGAATCAAAGGCTGTTGTTTCATCACGGCCTCTAAGTGTTGTTTTCACTGCAACTTTTCTTGTCCAATATATTGAAGGGGTCTGTCAAAAATACAATAATTGTGAAGTAAACCGGCAATGAAAAAAACCAATAAAACCTGTCCACTAACTGCTCCCTGTACTGGGAGATCCTGAAGGGATCAGACATTAATCACTTCTTCTACTCTGTATATGGAGCGGCCCGGCAGTCCTCCCGCTATGTTGGGGGTGGGGGCTGTCTCTGGGCTTTGATGTCTGTCTTACAGGACGCTTACGTTTCATGTGGATATTCCCCCGGCTTTGTAGTTGTCGCCTCTGGTTTATTGCACAGACGTGCTGCGGCTGAGTCACATGTCTACAAGCGGCGATACCCTGACGTCCTCCATTTCACAGTTTTTATGAATCCTGTCCCTTTTGTTTCTCACAAAAGCTTCTACCGGCCAAAAAGTTTTGGGAGCCTGAAGAGGCCAAAGATGGAGAGAAAGGCATGTTCCTTCCAGGCGAATGGCGGGAGAATACGTGGGGAGCGTCTCGTAAGTTTTTCTGTTTCCTGGAAAAAAGGTTTTTTTGTTTTTTTTTTTAAAAAAAAAAAATGATTTACTAGATTCTGTTAATACTCCGGCTATATTATGGCCTTAAAGGGGTATTTTGGATACATTAAAGGGGTTCTGCAGTTTTTAAAAACTGATGATCTATCCTCTGGATAGATCATCAGCATCTGATCGGCGGGAGTCTGACACCCGGGGCCCCCCGACGATCAGCTGTTTGAGAAGGCAGCGGTGCTGCAGGAGCGTCGCGGCCTTCTCTGTGTTTACCGCAGGCCCAGTGACGTCACGACTACTATCACTGGCCTGGGCGGGGCTAAACTCCATTCATGTGAACAGAGCTTAGCCCCGCCCAGGCCAGTGATACTAGTCGTGACGTCACTGGGCCTGCGGTAAACACAGAGAAGGCCGCGGCGCTCCTGCAGCGCTGCTGCCTTCTCAAACAGCTGATCGGCGGGGGCCCCGGGTGTCGGACCCCCGCCGATCAGATGCTGATGATCTATCCAGAGGATACATCATCAGTTTTTTTAAAAACTGCAGAACCCCTTTAAGGTATCCTCGATCCCCGGAATAGTAGATAACTATTAGATTAGTGGATGCTCCTACCTTTGGGACCCCCCCCCCCCCCCACTGATCATGAGTACAGGGGCCCCTGTGGCCCCCTGAAATAGAGCAGCAGTTCGGGGGTGCATGTGGCCACTCCATTCATTTCTATGGGAATTCGGGAGATAGGTGAGCGCGTTGCTCGACAGTCTCCGAGACTCCCATAGAAATGAATGGAGTGGCAACGCGCATGCCTAACCGGCTGCTCCATTTATAATGGGGTAGGGGGCCCCTGTTCTCGCGATTGATGGGGGCCCCCCACTACTCTAATAGTTATCCTCTGCCCACAGGATAGGGGATACCTTAATGTAACTGGAATACACCATTAAAGGTATCATCCCATGAAAAGTATTAATCACCTTTCCACAGTCCCCGAGGCCCGTCTGTAGGGTCTTAGAGTTCATGTGAATCTACTTCTCTTTTATGGGACCGGTTCTCACAGTAGCGCCACAGCCTTCTCTCAGCTCACCAAGCACAGCGCCGTACGTTGTATAGTGGCCGTGCTCGGTATTGCTGCTCGGCCCCATTCACTTATATGGAGCTGAGCTGCTCCTAGACCATGTGACCAATGAACATGTCATCACTGGCCTAGGATAAGCTACTGCAAGGGCTGCTGCCTTCTCAAGCAACTGGTCCGCAAACGTCCCGGGTGTCGGACCCCCACTGAGGGTAGGTCATAAGCGTGAAACTCCCGGAAACCCATTTAATGAGTCTGGATTACAGGGTAGCTACCTTCAAACGACTCTAGAGAGTTTTCTTCTTTCTGGAGGAGAGCTAATTTGCATACCTTTTCCCAGGGAGCATTGTCTGGAAGACTCCGTACACCAGTCTCATTCTCGCCCCCCAGTTCATTTTTAGTGCAGCAAGCACTGTATATGGCGGAGGGTACGTTGCACCCGTCCACGTAGATTGTACCTGGGTGAATCTGCTGTACACATTACACCTGGATATCCTCACCATTTTACAGGGATAGCCTGGCTTGATATGTATCATTTCCAGATCAAAACCATTCTCGCGCAGTTATGCCAACAAACTGTTGTAGCTGCATTAGTTAATCTGGCCTATTTATTGTGTGTGCAGATCCTGCCGTTGTGTGTGTGCACGTATACGCACAGAGCTGCCACTGTCTAAAGACTGGGATACTCCTGGCGTTCCCTCAGGACACTGACCAGCTGTGACCAGAAACCATACAGTGCAGGGACTGGATGCAGAAGGCTCCATGTAGTGGTCGTGCCGGGGTACTGCAGCTCAGCTCCTGTTCAGGTGAATGGGTGCTGAGCTGCAGTATGTCTGGGCCGGCAGCTACAGAGTGGACAGAGCCTGCTGGCGGCTGCCGGGTTTTACTGACTCCCGGGTATACTTTTAGGCTAGTATAGAACTTAAAAGAGCTCTTCATGAAAAAACGACACGTTAATATGCCTAGTGCTGGGCCCTAGGAGGAGGTGCATGACTCGAAGGAAGTCATATACTGGCCCCTTTGGCAATGCACTCAGTGTGTCCATTCTTTCTGTAATGTCCCTTTAAAGGGGGTTATCCCATCTGAGACAATAGGGGCATATCGATAGGATATCGAGAACGGAGCCCCAAAAGTGAAGGAGGGCGCACTGCGCATGCGGAGCCACCCTCCATTCATTTCTATGGAGACCACCGTCTGCTCCATAGAAATAAATGAGAGCGGTGGCTGTGCATGCGCAGTGCACTCCCATTCATTTCTATGGGAGCAGCAGGGGAGCTACGCCTGGTGGTGGCCGGAATCCCGGGGTCCTCCAGGCACAGCGCTCCCCCCCTTCAATCTCGATATAGGTGCGGCTCCCATTGGTACTATAAGACAATGGGGGCATATCCTAGCGACATGACCCCATTGTCTCAGATGGGATAACCCCCTTTAAAGGGACATTATAGAAAGAATGGACACACCGAGTGCATTGCCAAAGGGGCCAGTATATGACTTCCTTCGAGTCATGCGCCGCCTCCTAGGGCATCTCCAGTATGTTAGCGCAGCACTGCAGTCCTGACTGTGTATTTCAGTACTATTGTGAGAGAATGGGGGCAGTAGGGGAAAAAATAAAAAATAAAAAATGGTGATCTGGACTCCATATGTGCAGTACTAATGTATGAGGGCTCATTCACACAACCGTATTTGTGTCCGCGTCCGTTCGTTGGAACGGATGCAGACCCATTCATTTCAGTGGCGCCGCAAAAGACGCGGACAGCACACCGTGTGCTGTCTACATCCGTGTTTCAGTCCCGTGGCCCCCGCAAAAAATGATAGAAAAGCCTATTCTTCTCCGCAATTGCGGACGAAAATAGGATGTGTTCTATCATAGGGCTGGCAAAATGCGGGACACGCACGACTGGTATCGGTGTTTTGCGGAATGCAAAACGCATCCGGTTGTCTAATTGAGCCCTTACTGTAGATAACAACCCAGATCGTAGCGACAAAGAGGTTATAATTGGAAAAACATGTCAGCTTTCTTCTGAAAACAGTGCCACCCCTGTCATCAGGTCGTGTGCGGTATTACAGCTCAGCACATTGAAGTGAATGAGGCAGCGCTAGAACACCACACGAGGAAAACAGCCATGTTTTTCTAATCCTGGACAGACTCTTAAGCGGTGATTGGGTGTCCTGTGAATGTCCTAATCTGAATGGATTTGCCCTGGCGCCAGTTTCCCTTGAGTAGGTTTATTTAGGAATAACAAGGAAACTGCTTCGTCATCTCACTTACAATAAGTCCCTCATTCTCATGGGGTTTGAGTCACCGCTGAATGTGGCCATGTTTTTTTGCAATGCGTTTCCAGTTTTCTTCACTGTGGGATTTTTTTTTTTTCTCCACTTCTCAGTCACAATATCACATATTTTTTTATTTCTGAAACATTCATGCAGAGAAGTTTGCTGTTTGCAAACCTTTAGATTGGTGTCAGACATGGGGGTTTTTTTTCTGGGCATTTTTTATTTTTGGTCGTTTTGCAGTTTTTGCTGTTTTCTTTTTCTGTTTTGTGCCGCAGTCTAGATGTTACATGCAAGTATTACACAGGACGAACAGGCATCTTTAGTTTGGTGTTATCACCCTTGATACGGGATTTTTTTTTTGGGTCAGTGTTTTGTTTTTTTTTAACGGCATCCTCTGGGTTTGCTTTTTTATTGTTTATTTTTTTTATTTTAATTTTTTTTCCTTGATGGTTCAAAAAAAAAGTTTGTGCAGTTGTGATGTGTGTTTTTTTTTTTTTTTTTTTTTTTAAAGGGGTTGTCCCACGAAAAATATTCTACAGTTTTCAAACCAGCACCTGGATCTGAATACTTTTGTAATTGCACATCATTAAAAATTTTGTATAGCCAGTTATAGTGAGTTATTCAGTAAAATGTATCTGTATATTTCATTGAATTTCTCATTTTTGACCTGCTCACTGAGATGGCCGCACATGCTCAGTTTCATCCTTCAATTGCCCCCTGAGCTGTGATAGGGAGGGCATGGACACGCCTCCTGAGCAGTGATAGGTAGAGCTTAGACACACCCCCTGAGCTGTGATAGGTAGAGCTGAGACACGCCCCCTGAGCTGCAGCAGAAAAGACACGCCCCTTGAGCTGTCAGCTTGGTATAAATCTAGCAGAGCAATGAATGTGGAGATCTCTGGATCCATGTGAGGTACAGGGCTGGTTCTAGCTTTGTTAGAAAGAGGTTGTCATGTCCTATATGGTGTCTGATTTTCATTTTTTACATTATTCATGGGATAACCCCTTTAAGGCTGAGTTCACACTTCAGTTATTTCCATCAGGTACAGCTCATGCACACGGCTGTTGCCCGTATGGCGGCCCAAAAACAGCGCATCCGCAATATACGGGCACCTGCAGTTTGTGCACCGCCTCACAAATGCGGACCTGTTCACTTTAATGGGTCCGCAATCCAGATGGAGCGGTGCAGCACGGTACCCCGCGGAAGCACTACGGAGTGCTGCCATGGATTTTCAGTCTGTGCCTCCGCACCGCAAAAAAGTTGTGCATGCATTTACTTTTTTTGCGGTGAGGATCGCGGACCCCATTCAAGTGAATGGGTCTACGTCTCCACATAGTGAGCACACGGTCGGTGCCCGTACATTGCGGACTGCAATTTACCGTGAACATGCTGCGGTTTTTCCTGAACGCAGAAATGATGTGTGGAAAAAGACCCATTGAAATGAATGGGTCAGGATTCGGTGTGGATACTGTGCGTTTGTATCACGCATTGCACCTTGACGGAAAACTTGATTGTGTGAACTAGGCCTTAATTTTTTTATTTTTATTTTTTTTTTTTAATATTCGCAATGCTTTTTACCATACAGCTCTCCAGAGAAAGAAACATCACAGGAGGGCACATACTTTCCCCCTAAAAAAAAAATCAGGTTCTAAAACATACTCAAAATGCCTCAAAACTTTGATCAAGTCAGGTTTTATTTATGCTTGAGGTAGAACTGTCTGATGCTACCTGCGCACGGATGTGGGTTTCAAAACAAAATCCATGCGTTTTGTTTTTGGTTTTTTTTGGTGGATTTCTGTACATTTCCTCACTAAATCCGCACCAAAAACTACACGTCTTCCTTGCAGTTTTTGGTGTGGATTTGATGCATATTTTCCGCGGATCTTACACGCGGAGTGTGAGGCGGAGTCTTGTCTAACCTCACACACTTTTCTGGTACTGTATTACACGTGTGCAGGTAGCCTTATGGGGCTGATCTCCCGCCAGGGTGCCTATATGCGTAACTATATGTGATCTTACAGTGGTGGGCTTGTCTAAATAGCCTCGTTTTCAAAATGTGAGGTGATTTCAGGACCCTCTGTTGTTGCGGTGCGGACCCATTGACTTGAATGGGTCTGTGATCCGCAGATATGGCCAAAGATAGAGCATGCTCTATCTTTTTGCGGTGCAGAGGCACAGACACGGAAGCGTTTCCAATCCGTTCCTCCACTCCGCAAAAGATAAGTGACGTTCTATGTTTGGTCGTATGTTGCGGATCGCGGACCTATTGAAGTCAGTTGGTTCTCAACAGCCAGCACCCATATGGTGTGGACCAGCCGTATACGGACCGCAGTATGGGTACTGAGCCCTAATAGAGAGGGTCCCATGCGAAGGACCCTCCTCTCTGACGTACATGTGCCTTAACCACCTAAATGTTTTGCCCGAGTCCAGCTCTGGCAGAGTGAAAAATAGCTAACTGGAGGGGGAGAGCTGCTTTATATGGTGATATCTCCTTAATGGTAGCAGCTAGAAATATGCAACTGGTCTTCTCTGAAAGCGAACAGTTGTATGTTTCTAACTTTCATACAAGACCAAAATGACAGCTAAAGTCCAAGCAACAGAGGAGAAATCACTGTTAGAAATCAAGTTAGGAATAATAGTGAGTAAAACCTGTTTTTACTTTCATTTTCAGCTGCATTCACAGCATCCCGATTTCTATCAGTGATATCTTTCTCTGTCCTGAACATATTGCTGTCATTTTGGTATTGTCTGAAAGCTTGGAAAAAGACCAGTTGCATGTTCCATTCAGGATGTAGCAGCGTCTAAAGCAGACACACCCCTCCCCCCAGTTAGCTACTTTTCCCACTGCTGGAGCTGGACTCTGGCAAAACAGTTAGGTTGTTAACCCTCTAACGATGCAGATTAGGTATCAGTGCTGTAAAATAATATCTACCCAGATGTCCAGTACTAGTGAATACTTCCCACAAGGAAAATGTGTCCTACAGTAATAGATATTTCTCTGATTTGTTGCTTGCATGCAATATGTTTGCCAGATACATCTGTACATCCAGGACCTGAGATGTGGAGAGCAGAATCTGGGTTTAATGGTTTTACCATTTCTTCTCTTGTAGACCATTCCATGTCACAGCCGATCATGGTGCAGAGGAGACCCGGACAAGGCTTTCAGGGAAATCACGACGTCACCTCTGTGCTGTCGCCACGCTCAGAAAGCGGCGGTCTGGGAGTCAGCATGGTGGAATACGTCTTGAGCTCCTCACCAGCTGATAAACTCGATCCAAGATTCAGGAAAGGAGCCTACGTAAGTGTGCGGTATAGAAACCTACGTCATTCAGCACGTGGACGTGCAGCTCAATGTCTACGTGCAGCTTTAACTGTGAGATGTGACTGTTTCTGCTGTCGAGGATGCACCTGGTCACTTCAGTTGTGCCACGCAGTGGAGTCCTATCGTGTGGAGACTTGCAGGGTTCTTAAGACTACATCAGGTTCTCACACAAGTCCTAAAAGTAGATAACCAAATCAATAGTCAGATTTTTAGACTGGGTAATTTATTTACTAAGAAAAATGATCTATTATCACATGTACGCGAGTGGTAAAGTATGTGAACTTTTGCTTTCAATATCTGAAGTGACCTCCTTGTGTAGAAATAACTGCAACTAAACATTTCCGGTAATTGCTGATCAGTCCTGCACATCGGCTTGGAGGAATTTTAGCCCATTCCTCCTTACAAAACAACTTCAACTCTATGTTGATAGATTTCCTACATGAACTTGTCACTTCTCGGGTCCTTCCACAACATTTCCATTGGATTAAGGTCAGAACTTGGACTTGGCCATTCAAAAACTTTAATTTTCTTCTTTAACCATTCTTTGGCAGAACGGCTTGTGTGCTTAGGGTCGTTGTCTTGCTGCATGACCCATGCTCACTTGAGATTCAGCTCACAGACAGATGTCCTGACATTTTCCTTTAAAATTTCCCGCTATAATTCAGAATTCATAGTTCCATCAGTAATGGCAAGCCGTCCTGGCCCAGGTGCATCAAAACAGGCCCATACCATTATACTACCACCGCCGCCATGTTTCACAGATGCCATGAGGTCTTTATTCTGGAATGCATTGTTTTCCTTTTTCCAAAATTAATAGTTTTTATTGGACTCATCTGTCAATAAAACATTGTTCCAGTAGCCTTCTGCCTTTGGTCTTTAGCAAACTGCAGATGGGCAGCAATGTTATTTTTGAAGAACAGCATTTTAGTACTTGCAATCCTGCCATGCACACAATTGTTGTTCAGCGTCGTCCTGATGATGGACTCATGAACTTGAACATTGGTTAATGGGAGAAAGGCCTTTACTTGCTGAAGTTACCTTGGGTTCCTTTGTGACCTGGTGGACTATTACACGCCTTGCTCTTGGTGTGATCTTTGTTGGTTGACCACTCCCGGAGAGCATAGTAATGGTTTTGAATTTCCTCTTTTTGTACACAATCTGTCTGATTGGTGGAGTCTAAACTCTTTAGACTATTTTGTAACCTCACCCTGATGAGCATCAACAGCTGTTCTTCTGAGGTCCTTAGTTCTTGCCTTGATACACTTCCACAAACGTGCTGTGAAGATCAGACTTTGATAGTTCCCCGTTCTTTACTTAAAACAGGTCATCCACTCACACCTGATCGTCATCCCATTGATTGAAAAACCCTAATTTCACCATCAAATTATCTGCTTATCCTAAGGGCTCTTTCACATGTTCCTTGCAGGAATCCTGCATCTTGTGAGAAAAGTGGACTACAGACGCACACGGCATTATGATTGACAACGCTGTGTGCCTATGCCTGACCTTTCTATAACGGAATCATACTGACAGATTTATGTCAGTATGATTCCGTTAAAGAAAGGTCACACAAAGGCCAAATGTCAATCATGATAATGCCGTGTGCTTCTATAGTCCCGACTGCACATGGAGCGTGATTCCTGCAAGGAAGAGCCCTAAAGGTTCACATACTTTTACCACTCGGTGATGTGATATGGTCATTTTCCTCAGTAAATAAATGACCTAATATGTTTGACTCATTTGATTTGGTTTATATTTATCTAGTTTCAGGACTGTGTGAAAATCTGATGTAATTTTAGGTCAAATTTATGCCGAAATATAGAAAATTCTGAAGGGTTCACAAACTTTCAAACACCACTGTAGATATTGCAGGTTCCCAGCTTAGCAGGTCCGCCCTCTGGTCTTCATTATGGGTGCAGATGGAGGACCCTTGACCAGAGGCATCCATGAGTGGCCTCCATTGAAAAACTCAATGCATGGCACTGTGTATGCGATCGTCTTCCATGATGTGTGCAGTATTATTTCATGGAGTCTGCCGATGGACCATTTGGTTATCTGCGGTATCGGTAGTCACATTGAGACACAGAGCGCAGTGCGAACTGGAGAGTGGAGGATAAACGCCGTGGCAAGGCACATGCTCGACCTGCTGCACCATTAGGACGTAGGAATGGACCCCTACCAGTTAGTTCTCCCTTAACCAAGAGAGAAGGGGATAACTTGCAGTGACTGGAATAAAGCGGTCGTCTCACTTCAGTAAGTGGCATGTATCATGTAGAGAAAGTTTTGTGATTGTCCATATTGCTTCCTTTGCTGGCTGGATTCATCACATTATACACTGCTCGTTTCCATGGTTACAGACCACCCTGCAATCCATCAGGGGTCGTGCTTGCACACTATAGGAAAAAGCACCAACCTAGACAAGCTCCCACGGTCCCGGCCACCTGAGAGGCTGACGTTTTTTCCTCCACCACTGATGGATTGCAGGGTGGTCTGTAACCATGGAAACGGGCAGTGTATAATGTGATGGAAAAATGAATCCAGCCAGCAAAGGAAGCAATATGGACAATCACAATACATTAGTAAGTGCCTGGTATTAACTTTCTCTACATGATAAATGCCATTTACTAAAGTGAGACATCCCCTTTAAGGCTCAGTTTACACTTAGTTCTTTTTCATCAGCGGCTCTTTGACGGTTGGTATATAGTGTCCTCTGCTGTAATATCCTCTCCAGAAAAAAATAAAAAATCTGACGGCCCCATTGTATTCCTCCTCATGACCCCACTGTGACAATGAGCCTAAATGACTAAATGATGGATGGGGTTTCCATCGGGGATCATTACTGACACAGTAATAAGATTTCCATGACACGGGAAGATTTAATCACTCCTCTTATCTGCAGGGTGTTAGAGACTGTGATCTAGATGGACCAGAGAAGGCCGAGCAGAAGGGCAAAGCTTCTCCATTCGAAGAAGAAAAGAAACGTGACCTGATGTCCGCTGACGGTGACGAAGTCTCCAAATTAAATGGCCGAGGGCTTCCTAACGGGATTGATGCCGACTGCAAAGAATTTAAGTAAGCATGAAGAATTTTGTTTTCCTTTTTTTTATTTTTGTGAATGTCTGTAATAGCTGGAGTCTTAAAGGGGCAGTGCACTAATGTTCAGACCTCTCAGACTGGCGGGACCCGCGTTATTGGTCATACTTTCCTGGGTCCCATTCGCTCCCAGTCTCTGCTGCTTGTCTGAAGTTCCTCCATGTAAACTTCCGGTTTGACGCCGCTCCAGTCAATCACTGTCCACAGCGATGATCTTGTGTCAGGTGACCTTTTGGCATGACGTAAGG
This sequence comes from Rhinella marina, assembly GCA_900303285.1. Taxonomy (NCBI): domain Eukaryota; kingdom Metazoa; phylum Chordata; class Amphibia; order Anura; family Bufonidae; genus Rhinella; species Rhinella marina. The sequence goes on along the minus strand of ONZH01006150.1, from coordinate 150,307 downwards.
GGAGCAGCAGCCAGTGATTGGCTGCAGTGGCGTCAGACAGGACATTTACAGGTCAGTATGATCACCATCGTGATTCCTGCCAGTCTGAGAGGCCTGGAAATTAGTGTGCAGCCCCTTTAAAAAGTCCTCTCAATCTGATATTTATCTGCTATTAATTATCTTGCTATTATTACTTCTGTATTGTTTCACTGATTTAAGCTTTTTTTTTTTGACAGTCGCACTCCAGGAAGCCGCCAAGCTTCTCCAACAGAAATCGCGGATAGAATTGGCCAGAACCAAAATGTGACTGAAGGGTTAGGGCAGCTTTCAAATCCCATGGTCAACAAGCCCCTCACAGATGAGTTTGCCAGTCCCGAGGGGCAGAACCTGGATGGCATAGAACAAGTCGGCCTGGATTCACTGCAGTTTGACTACCCCGGGAACCCGCTACCAATGGACTCTGCAGGAGGAGGTGTAGGGCTGTTTGACTACAACACCCAGCAGCAGGTTGGTTCTTCAATAGGATTACTGTTGGTTGTCTAATTAATGTGACACTTTAAAGGGTTATTCCCATCTTACACAATGGGGGCATATCACTAGTATGTGCCCCCATTGTCTTATAGGTGCGGGTCCCAACTCTGGGACCCGCAGCTATATCAAGAACGGCGCAGCCACACTCCATTCAATTCTATGGGGCCGCCGAAAATAGCCAGGCGCTGGCTCCGCTATTTCTGTTCTCTACATAGAAATGAATGGGAGCGGGGGCTGCACATGCGCCGTGTGTTCCCATTCATTTCCATGGGAGCAGTGGGGAGCTGCGCCTGGTGGTGGCCGGGCCCTGGGGAACCTAGGGTCCTCCAGGCACAGCTCTCCCTGCTCCGTTCTTGATAAAGGCACGGGTCCCAGCCGCGGGACCCGCACCTATCAGACAATGGGGGATTATCCTAGCGATATGCCCCCATTGTCTGTGATGGGAATACCCCTTTAAGGATCTTTTTTGATTGGTCTTATCAAAGTTTTAAGTGTTTTAGGCTACTTTCACACTAGCGTTTTTAAATTCTGGTATTGAGTTCCGTCATAGGGGCTCAATACCGGAAAAAAAAGCTTCAGTTTTGTCCCCATTCATTGTCAATGGGGACAAAACTGAACTGAAGACAACAGAATGCTCCTGAAAGCATTCCATTCCGTCTTCAGACCGGAGAACAAACCGCAGCATGCTACGGTTTTCTCTCCGGTCAAGGCATCCGCACCAAGACGGATCCGGAATGACCCCCAATGCAAGTCAATGGGGACGGATCCGTTTGGTGTGGACACACCAGTAATCCGGATCTGTCCTCCATTGATTTGCAATGGGGGGTCATTCCGGATCCGGCTACAAACATAGATACAGACAGACATACATACAGACATACACACATACATACTCACTCATCACTGCGCGCAGGAGGCGCGTGAAGACGTTCTGCCAGCGTCCCTGGAGTATGTGAGTATGTATGTGTATGTCTGTATGTGTGTATGTCTTGTTCCAATGTGTGTGGTAACGTGTGGGGCCGGAGCGCTGCTCCGGCTTCACACATGTATCAGCGGCAGTACGGATCCGTCGGCACCCTTTAGGTGCCGGATCCGTGCTGCCGCTAGTGTGAAAGTAGCCTTACAAGACTAACACTCCTGCCATGACTTCATTTTGTAAGATAAAATATGTTACAAAGTTACAGGTTAAGGTATGTGCCAGCTTGTAATATTTTAAAATGCATTACTGCTGTAGTTAGTACATGTACGTTTTTGTGGTTCCTAGCGCACATTTTGATCAGATTGTGTGAGCCCATCTGAGATTACAAGGTGACGTCACTCAGGTGGGTGCCTGCACTAAACAATGTACCTGTACAACAGGACACTTACCTCTCTTAGGTGTAGGCCTACAAAATGAAGTCAGGATAGGCAGGAATCGGCTTTATTTTATAGACATTAAAAACATCCTTGAACAGGTAGGTGAAGGCAGTTACCACCCCCCACATTTACAGTGTCGAGGAAAGATGTCCTACAAGGTGACGGGGTCCTGTCTAGGTGAGGTTGTCCTGTCATGGTACACAACGTGCTTAAAATGCAATAATGCAGCTTAAAATAAAAATTAAAAAAAATTAAGTGATCGCTTGTCTCTCTTCAGTAAGTGGCATTTATCATGTAGAGAAAGTTAATACAAGGCACTTACTAATGTATTGTTATTATCCATATTGCTTCCTTTGCTGGCTGGATTCATCACATTATACACTGCTCGTTTCCATGGTTACAGACCACCCTGCAATCCATCAGTGGTCGTGCTTGCACAATATAGGAAAAAGCACCAACCTAGACAAGCTCCCACGGTCCCGGCCACCTGAGAGGCTGACGTTTTTTCCTCCACCACTGATGGATTGCAGGGTGGTATGGAAACAAGCAGTGTATGATGTGATGGAAAAATGAATGGCATTTATCAAATAGAGAAAGTTAACACCAGGCACTTACTAATGTATTGTGATTGTCCATATTGTCTCCTCTGCTGGCTGGATTCATTTTTCCATCACATAATACACTGCTCGTTTCCATGGTTACGGCCACCATTCAATCCAGCAGTGGTGGCCGTGGTTGCACACTATAAGAAAAAGCGTCGGCCTGTGTGTGCTCTTAGCTATCAGAGAGGCTGGTGCCTTTTCCTATAGTGTGCAAGCACGACCACCGTGGTCATAACCCCTGGAAACGAGCAGTGTAAATTGTGCTGGAAAAATGAATCCAGCCAGCAAAGGAGACAATATGGACAATCACAATACATTAGTAAGTGCAAGGTATTAACTACATGATAAATGCCACTTGCTGAAGTGAGACAACCCCTTTAATGTCACAGGGTGCAGCTGCATCCTTCAGTTTGTTTGATTTTGCATTGCAGCCCTTGCCCAGTTTTTTTACTTTCTTTGGACAAGCTACCTGACCTGGTCCACAGGATAGAGGAAAAGTGTTTAACTGCAGAATGGGGATTTTGTGTATATGCAGTGTGGCTCCAATCCTCTCTGTGGCACTGCCTTAGGTAGCACTGTACCACGAATGGAATGGCAGCAAAGAGGTATCTCCCAAGGAAGGAGAACTGTCTTGCTAGCGCCACCTTGTGGAAGTGTCTTCCTGTAAGTCAAAATCTCACTTCACAACTAAGACCTGGGAATATTGCCAAGCCAAATATCCATCCGATAGCTGTTTTGGGGTGTTTGCCCCTCGTCGGTACAGAGTAAGATTCTGGCCATGCCTTGGATGCAGCTTAGGCAGGGTGCGGGATCTCCTTAAAGAGACCAGTCCTATATGGAGACTTATTGGCAATGCTCTATTGGAAAAAAATATGCAAAGAAGTCCACCAAACAGACACTTATTACCTATTCTATGGATAGAGGATACGTTTCCATCTTGGGACAACCCCTGTCATTCGGTAAGATGTGTTTTCCTGAGTAATCTGTAAAATGCTTTCATTCCCCCCTAGCTCTTCCAGAGGCCTAATGCATTAACAGTGCAGCAACTAAATGCAGCTCAGCAACAGCAGCAACAACAGTATGCACTGGCAGCAGCGCAGCAGCCACACATCGGTACGTGGTTACTTCCTTTTATATAACTACTGGATTCCATATATGTAACATTAGCCTAATATGTATCTGGACCGGTGTATGGCACAGTAAGCTATTACTTATCAATAGGCGCCATCACCGCCCAGCCCCGGGGTCCGTACTGTGACCTAAAGCTGTCCAATCACACCCCGGCCGCTGAAACCACCGGGATTCGATTTCTCTGTTAAATTCTATCCATGATCTCTCCTGACGGCAGCATTTAAAGGGGTTTTCCAGGATTTTACTACTGATGACCTGTCCTCAGGATAGGTCCTCAGTATCTGATCGGTGGCGGTCTGTGATCGCCGAGGCCTTCTCTCAGCTTTTCCTAGGCCAGTGATGTCACATTCATCGGTCACGTGGCCTTGGAGCAGCTCTGCCCCATTCAAGTGAATGGGACTGAGCGCAATACCAAGCACAGCCACTGTACAATGTATGGCGCTGTGCTTGGTGAGCTGCCAGAAGGTAGCGGCACTCACAGGAGCGCCAGTACCTTCTCACACAGCTGATCAGCGGGTGTCCCGGGTGTCAGACCCCCACCGATCACAAACTGAGGAGTAAAATCCTTTAAAACCCCTTTAACATAGGCAGCCTTTTCTCTTCTCCACAGTCAGGAGGAAATACGGCGTGCAGGAGCATTTAGATGTATATTTACCACCTCACCTCAGGCTGGTGCACGTCCAACTGTTGGGACCCTTGTCAAACTCCAAGATGTTCTCCAACATGGCTGCAGTTAGCAGGTGTTCAGACAGGGGTCCCTGCAGTCAGACCTCTCCCAATCTTACCTACACTTTATTCCTAGAGGTAGCTCTGAAGATTTGTCATCTACGTGCATGGATGTATCTGGGTGATTAAAGGGGTTGTCCACGTTATGAAAAAAAATATATAGCACTGTAAATCTGATGGGCAGCAATATATAACTAAGTTCAGCAAGTTTTAGGCAAAAAAAAAATCTATATTTCCTCATTTTCCTGGTTCTCTTCTGGCCTTTGTTTACATGCAGTAATAACAATCTCAGCCCCTCCCCCCTTCTCTGCAAAGGCAGTGAATACAAGTGCTGAGTGACATGTCTGCCTGCTGGGATACTCAGCAGCATGTTGTATGTGTAGGACTACAAGTCCCAGCTGTACAATGACACTGCTGATACACACAGGAAATTCTCCCTAACTGTTCTTGTACAATACAATTCCTCTATAGCTCCTTGCCCAGCATTTGTCTCCTCTCACTGCTGCAGCTACTATTTGTTGTAAAGCCTTGAGCCCTCAGTGTGTTCTGGCTGAAGGGGTTAATGTTTTATCTGAAGGAAACCAGGGAGAGAGCAGATAGCAGGAGCCCGGCAAAGAAAGGGGGCGTGGCCAGTGACGTCTCGTGTACAGACTGTTATCTGAACTCTGAGGCTTGTACACGAAACATCATAGAGCAGAGAGATAAGGTGACATCACAGGTCATGTGACCCTCAGTCAACTCTGAGATACCAGCAGCTTTAGAAACACAAAGTATATGGGAAAGTTGTTATACCTGACAAGTTAGAAACATATAAAGAACAAAAAAATAACTCGGACAACCCCTTTAAGCTCCGCTTTGTGTTCTCTATTGCCGCGCTGCTGGCCTTCACTTGCTCGCGCTTCGTGATTTTAATAAAGGTTCCTTTGTCCTCCAGCAGGCGTGTTCTCTGCAGGCCTGGCACCAGCTGCCTTCATGCCAAACCCTTACATCATTAGCACCGCTCACCCTGGCACAGACCCATACACCGCTGCTGGCCTTGCTGCAACTTTAGGTATGTTAGATGTTGTGCTACCTGTATATATGTACAGTCACTGTGCAGCTATTCATGCACACCTATATTATGAAGTATGTAAGCATTACATTGCTTCTGTCTGTCACCGAACTGAATCGTGTAAGACTTAGAGTAACTGAGCTTTCATACAAGTTGTTTTAATTTATTATAAGCAGTTCTATCCGACCAAGGACTCCGTGCTGTCCTGTACTGATGTGCTCTGCCAGGTCCTGCCTGTGCCCGCGCTCCTCTCAGCTCAAGGCTTTCTGTACCATATCGGTACAAGTGCCTTGAGCTGAGAGGATTTTGGGCGCAGGCAGGAGCCCGCTCTGATCAGCTAAAACCTGTCAGAGCACATCAGTACAGGACACAGGGTACCAATGTGCTGTGGTCCCTCCTGTGCAGAGTTCTCTACAGCCGGCGCTGTACAGGAATGAGGATTTTAAGAAGCAGTACTGTCATGAACTTTGGGTAACCTTTTACGTTACAAAACAACATTAATAAAGTATATTAACAAAATTATTTTGGGGCTATTTAGAAGAGTTTAAAAGCAACCCTTTAAAGAAGAACTCCCGCAAAAATTCTTATTCTCTGACCTGTTAGAAAGCTGCATGATGTAATCTGTAGTGAATGCAATCTTCTCATCAGAGAATGTAATTGAGAGTTATTCACTTTCTTTTTATTGTAGCTGGGTCATGTGACCAACTCCCTGACCTCCAACTGACCCAGGACAGGAAGCCAGTCACTGCTCTATTCATTCCTATGGGAGCCTCACTTTCAGTCTCATAGGAATACATAGAGAATTAGACTTCCTGTCCACACCTAAGTCTATGTGTGAGTTGGTGGGTCTAATTGCTGGTCACATGACACAGATAAGAAACTTCAGGATGATATAAGTCAAAAATACAGACACTGGTAAGAAAATGACATTCACTACAGATTATATCATGTACATTACTAGCAGGACATGGAATAAAATTTTTAGCGGGAGTTCTTCTTTAATGTTAATCTGCACACTTTTTTTGTTCAGTAAGTTAACAGAGTAGTGAATGACTGAAGCTTTTATTGGTGTTTCCACCCAGGACCTGCGGTTGTACCACCACAATATTATGGCGTACCCTGGGGAGTATATCCAGCTGGATTGTTCCAACAGCAGGCTGCTGCCGCCGCTGCGGCCTCTGCCGCTAACAGCAACAACCAGCAGGCGGCAACACAAGCAAACCAGGGTCAGCAGCAGGTAATGATCCAATGCAGGTTCATCTCAATTAATTGGGTTGTATGTAAAATTGTAAGCGCAACATTTCCATCATGCATGCGTCAGGCGATAGCCATTCTCTTTCTCGGTCCTGGCCAGTCTATTGTTTGAAACAACTGTGGTCAAATTACCAAATAAACCAATTAGTGTAGATATTGAATGACATCTGTCAGCAGATTTGTACCTATGACACTGACTGACCTGTTACATGTGCACTTGACAGCTGAAGAAATCTGTGTTGGTCCCATGTTCATATGTCTTCACACTGCTGAGAAAAATTAAGTTTTAATATATGAAAATGATGCTCTAGGAGCAACGGGGGCGTTACCGTTACACCTAAAAGCTCTGCTCTTTCTGCATGTGCCGTGCCCTCTCCACTTTGATTAGAAGGGTCAGACATAATGATATTTCTACTGCCTGGTCCTGTTAGTCAAAGTGTAGTTGAAAAGAGCTGAGCCTCTAGGTGTAATGGTAACGCCCCCATTGCTCCTAGAGGCTCATTTGCATATATTAAAACATCATTTTTCTCAGCAATGCGGGCACATATGAACATGGGACCAACACGGATGTCTTCAGCTGCCAAGTGCACATGTAACAGGTCAGCCAGTGTCATAGGTAAGATCTGCTGACAGATGTCCTTTCAAGGGGTTATCCCATCTCAGACAATGGGGGCATAGCGCTAGGATATGCCCCCATTGTCTTATAGGTGCAGGTCCCACACCTATATCCAGAACGGGGCCCCAAAAGAGAAGGAGGGCGCACTGCGCATGCGCAGCCGCCCTCCATTAATTTCTATGGGGTGCCGAAAATAGCTCCCCACTCAGTTCTCAATATAGGCGGTGGGACCGGCACCTATCACACAATGGGGGCATATCCTAGAAATAGGCGCCCATTGTGTAAGATGGGAATACCCCTTTTAAATATGACTTAACTGGCAAATATCAATCTGTATTATATTTGTATATATTCTGACCAGTGCTGCTATTTACCTCACAATATTCTGGATATGTTTTAGGTAATGCGGGCTGCAGCCACCCAGCGTCCACTCACTCCCAGCCAAGGACAGCAGGGACAACAGACGGACTCGCTCGCAGCGGCAAATTCTGCCCTTGCGTTTGGACAAAGTCTGGCTACTAGCATGTCAGGTGTGATGAGGTAATATACATCTTGGCTTATGGTTGTTATAGGACAGCGGTGGAACTCCTTTATTTTTCCCGTTGCAGGCTACCAAGTTCTCGCTCCCACTGCCTATTACGATCAGAATGGTGCCTTGGTGGTTGGTCCTGGAGCAAGAGCGGGGCTTGCTGCCCAAGTGCGGCTAGTGGCGTCCACACCGGTCCTCATCAGCTCTGCAGCTGCACAAGCCGGTATGTGTATGTGGTAGATTGTCTGTTACAAGGGTTCATGCATGTGTACTGCTTGTAGTATCTTAAAGGGTTATCCCACAAATTAAAAAAAAAAATTAAATTTAAAGGGGTATTCCCATCTAACAAATGTAGTTTGTATAGTTAGATATAGCTATACCAATATTATTACTAATAGAATCTATTTATATAAAATGTACAGTTTAGAAGATTTCCCTATTTGTATTTCCATTGACCCACACACATCAGTCAGGCCGTTGCCCCTGGTTACGACCACTGCGGCCACGTAATAGTGGTGGTCAGCTTATTCTTGTTCAAACCCGCTCTGAGGTAACTGCTGTATTGTGAAAGCTCATTGCATGAGCATGCGGAGACACATCTTAGGGTACTTTCACATCTGCATTTTGGACGCTACCAGTCCTAAACACAATGGTCAGGATCCGTCCAAAATGCAGACTTTATAACTGGATCCTGCTCCATAGAGATGAATTGATCTTGGAACAGGATCCGTTTCTCTGCGATTTGGAAGCACAGACAAAAATGCTACAACCCTAAGATGTGTCTCCGCATGCTCATGCAATGTGCGTTCACAATACAGCAGTTACCTCAGAGCGGGTGTGAACAAGAGCAAGCCGGCCACCACTACTACATGGTAACTAGGGGCAACGGCCTGACTGATGTGTGTGGGACAATGGAAATACAAATAGGCAAATCTTCTAAATGGTACATTTTATATAAATACATTCTATTAGTAATAATATTAGTATGGCTATATCTAACTATACAAACTACATTTGTGAGATGGGAATACCCCTTTAAAGGGTTGTCTCACTTCAGCAAGTGGCATTTATTATGTAGTGGAAGTTAATACAAGCCACTTACTAATGTATTGTGATTGTCCATATTGCTTTATTTGCTGGCTGGATTCATTTTTCAATCACATTATACACTGTTCATTTCCATGCTTACAACCACCCTGCAATTCACCAGTGGTGGTCGTGCTTGCACACTAAAGGAAACAATGCTGGGCTGTCTGATGACCGGGACCATGGGAGCTCACATAGGCTGGTGCCTTTTCCTACAGTGTGCAAGCACGACCACCACTGATGGATTGCAGGGTGGTCGTAACCATGGAAACGAACAGTGTATTATGTGATGGAAAAATGAATCCAGCCAGCAAAGGAAGCAATATGGAGAATCACAATACATTAGTAAGTGGCTTGTATTAAGCTTCTCTACATGATAAATGCCATTTGCTGAACAATTATTTTAACTATATCAGTCAAAAAAAATGCTGCTCTCCAGTATAATTTTCCAGCTGCTGATACACATATATATATATATATATATATATATATATATATATATATATATATATATATATATATATATATATATCTCTATCTTTATCTATCTTTATTTTTTTTTAATTCCACATTCACCCCCCTTTCATTCTTTCCTGACAGCAGCTGCGGTATCTGCCACTGGTGCAAACAACCTCACAGCAGCCACCAATGGCCTCTTCCGCCCATTGGCCCCTCAGCAGCAACAACCCCAACAGCAGCAGTCCCAGCCTAACGCCAACCTCCATTCCAGCTCATTCTACGGAAATAACTCCCTGACCAACAGCTCCCAGAGCAGTTCTCTGTTTTCACATGGACCCGGGCAACCTGGAAGCACATCTCTGGGATTTGGAAGCAGCAGCTCTCTGGGTGCAGCTATTGGCTCGGCCTTTGGAGGCTTTAGTTCATCAGGTACGTTAGTGATCCCGGAGATACGGCAAAGCTAACGGTCAGTGCTTTTAGGAGGAAGGGTAATGTAAATGGAAAGAGAAGTCTTTACTTGTGTGTTCCATGTTTAATTTCATAGGGAACCTTTCAGTAGATTCATGATGCCCTAACCTCGGGCGGCTTGAAATACTGACAGACTTTTTTAAATGACAGAGATCTATGTTTTAGTGTGAAACGTTCTGGCATTTTTACAGAAAACTGCCTTTTTCATCACAGTTGCCACTTTTGTAGGTAGGGAGCAGACCAACAAATTTACTAAAACCTGTGCCAGAAAACTGGCATACAACACCTGGCTGGCATAGATTTAATTTTTTGATGCACAGACCTCCTGAGATATGGAAATATTAAAGGGAATCGGTCACCCCAATTTTGGACTATTTACAGTAGTACATGAGTAGTACTGCAGATAAGGATTGCAGATCACATAGTTACATAGTTGTTAAAGAGCCTCTGTCACCAGGTTTTAACCTATGTATTTTAATACATAGGTTAAAACCCTTTAAACTGCACTTTTTTTAACATACCTGTATTGCAGAGTATAGCGCAGCGGTTGTGCTGAAAAAAGAACTTTAAACATTATGCTAATGAGCCTTCGGAGCATCGGGGGGCGGGCTCTTTCCTCCTGAGCGCCGCTTCTTCACCGCCCCCCCCCCCCGGGCCTGAGGCTCTCATCCTTGTCTTTGGTAACGCCCCTTCTACAACAAGATTGACAGCGCTAGACCGTTTGGCCTAGCGCTGAAATCCCGCGCCGGCGCGTGCACAATAGCGCTTGCCGTGCCGAACACTGCAAGCGTTTCCATCCTTGTGCGCACGCGCCGTCACTTCCCTGAACCCGGAAGTGACGGCGCGTGCGCACAAGGATGGAAGCGCTTGCAGTGTTCGGCACTGCTAGCGCTATTGCGCACGCACCGGCACGATCGCACTGCGCAGGCGTGGGATTTCAGCGCTAGGCCAAATGGTCTAGCGCTGTCAATCTTGTTGTTGAAGGGGCGTTACCAAAGGAGGAGGAGAGCATCGGGCCCGGGGGGGGCGGTGAAGAAGCGGTGCTCAGGAGGAAAGCGCCCGTCCCCGGTGCTCCGAAGGCTCATTAGCATAATGTTTAAAGTTCTTTTTTCAGCACAACCGCTGCGCTATACACTGCAATACAGGTATGTTAAAAAAGTGCAATTTAAAGGGAACCTGTCACCTCCGAAACACCCCTTGAACTAGAGTAAGTGTTGTATAGTGTAAGTGATGCTGAATCCAGTTATGTAAGTTTTATCTTCATACTCACTTCCATTCTGACGCTGTGCTCCCATAAAGCTGCAGTAAAATACATTGAGTGGACTCTTCTTTGTGTCCTCTCCATTATGTGAGTGAGCACTGGAGTCCACTGAGTGCATTTTACTGCAGGTTTGTGGGAGCACAACATCAGAATGGAAGTGAGTATGAAGATAAAACTTACATATTCGGATTCAGCATCACTTCCACTATACACTGCTTACTCTAGTTCAGGGGGTGTTTCGGAGATGACAGGTTCCCTTTAAGGGGTTTTAACCTATGTATTAAAATACATAGGTTAAAACCTGGTGACAGAGCCTCTTTAAGGTTGGAAAAAGACACAAGTCCATCAAGTCCAACCTGTAATTTTTTTATTTTCTTATTGCCCCCCATTCCCCGCCGTCAGCACTTAGAGCTGCATGGAAATACACAGGACTGCTGCTCTGTTTTAACATATTGGAGAAGACTTGTGTTTGCATGCACAGCGGACTGTCAGGACTTGACAATGTATTTCAAAGCAGCTCTGAGCGCTCACAGGGAGGGAACGGGGAGGCAGTAGAAAAAATTAAAAATAGGGATCTGGACTCCATATCTGTAGGTAATGGTTCAAAATCGCGGTGATGGATTCCCTTTAACCCCCTAACTGTTTTGCCTGAGTCCAGCTCCAGCAGTGGGAAAAGTAGCTAACTGGAGGGGGGAGGGCTGCTTTAGATGCTGCTACCTCCTGAATGTTAGCAGCTAGAAACATGCAACTGATCTTGTTTGAAAGCAGACATTTCAAGCTTTCAGACAATACCAAAATGACAGCAAGTTGTTCAGGACAGAGAAGGATTTCACTGATAGAAATCGGGATGCTGTGATTGCAGCTGAAAGTAAAAACTCGCGATTATTCCCCACTTGATTTCTAACAGTGATTTTTTTTTTTTTATTTTTTTTTTTCCCCTCTGTTGCTTGGTCTTTAGCTGTATGCCATATGTTCAGGGCAGAGAAAGATATCACTGATAGAAATCAGGATGCTGTGAATGCAGCTGAAAGTGAAAGTAAAAAAAACAGGTTTTACTCGCAATTATTCCCGACTTGATTTCTAACCATGATTTCTCCTCTGTTGCTTAGACTTTAGCTGTCATTTGGTCTTGTATAAAAGCCTGGACTGTTGGCTTTCATACAAGACCAGTTGCATGTTTCTAGCTGCTACCATTGAGGAGATATCACCATCTAAAGCAGCCCTCCCCCCTCCAGTTATCTACTTTTCACACTGCCCGAGCTGGACTTGGGTCATGCTCCTCTCAATCCTTTTGGCACATCTTGCATTAGTGTGTGTGTATAAAATATATATATATATTCTGGAGTAAGAAGCACCAGTCTTAATAAATTTTCCACTTCGTTTTAGAAAGAGTCTGCCACGGTTAGTAGTGTCCGCTGGGTCAATCACACGGACAGTCACTGGTCAGAAACTTATGGCCTTTTCTATGGATAGGTGATAAGTTTTAATCTGGTTACAACCAGTTTAAGGCTAAAAATATTGTGGTTCTGAAGGGGTTAAGCAGAGAACCTGTGGCATATAGCAGCATTCATAGTTTTATAATGTTCAATGTCTAGGTTGTGATTTTAAACCTAGGACTTTTTACATTATCACAGATTTAAAGGGGATATGTCGTCAGAAAAATGACCTATTAGGCTTTTCTGTTAAACATAATTTTTGTTTTAATTTTAAATTGTCCTTGTCATTATATTTAAATAAAATCCTGAAATCCTGCAGGATGTATATCAGTGAAAATATAGGTGCTACATTCCCTTTAAAAGTGAATGTCACCTCAAAAAAAAAAAATAAGTCCATGAGCTGATTATAAATCACATGAACATTTTATGAAGTATTTGGAAGTCCCTAAGAACTGGATTTACAGACAGTAGTTATTTCTTCAGGTGCCTGATATCAGGTCTAGGAAACGTGGGATTACAGGATTTTTTTCTCAGTGTGTGTCCGTTTTCTTCAGTCTCATCTCTGTTCATCGTCTTGCAGTCTGCGATATTCCTTCATGAGCACTGTCTGGTTTTCAGTTGTGTATTTCTGTCTGTTTTCCACACAGTCGGGAATTCTGCCGGTGGTAGTGGCTCGAGAAGAGATTCTCTGTCTGCTAGTTCGGACTTGTACAAAAGGTCTGGCAGCAGCCTGGCACCCATAGGGCAACCCTTTTACAATAGCCTGGGATTCTCCTCATCTCCAAGCCCAATAGGTATGCCTCTTCCAAGCCAAACGCCCGGGCATTCACTAACCCCGCCGCCGTCACTTCCATCACATGGATCGTCATCCAGTTTGCATTTAGGTAAAGAAAGCCTGGTCTGTGCTGTTTTATGTGCGTCTGTGGCAGTGAACGTGTCTGTCTTCCAGTTTTAGTATCTCTGTTACTTGGAGGTGTTTTTATGTCCTGTCGTTGCTTTGCTTTGTACTGTTTGTTGTGAATCCACAACATGTAGGGGTTATTGCCTTCTTCCTTGCTGGTCACTTTTACATGGTTATATGATGTGGATATAGACATGTTTTTAAAGACTGTGGACACCTTCTGAGGCTTTTTTTTTTTCTTTTTACTCATTTTGGGCTAAACTTTTTCAATTGGTCTTTATTAAAATGTTCAGCCATTTCTGAGACACAAGGGTTAAAAATCAGTCTGCAAGCAGTTTGCTTTCTTTGAATCCTGTCATCTGACAGCTCATGTGTAATTCCTACCTCTGATTTCCTGATCTCATAAACGCTCATTTAAGCCATATTGAGCTATGAGGAGTGCTTATGCGGTCAGGAGATCAGATATAAGAGCTACACATGAGCCGTCAGAAGACTTGATTCAAAGAAAACAGACCGACAGCTTGCAAACTTTTTTTTTTTTTTTTTTTTTTAACCCCTGTATCTCAGAAATGGCTGAACATTTTAATAAAAATGGTTTTAACCTAAAATGAGTAAAATGCAATACAAAAAAAAATGGAAGGTGTCCACAGCCTTTAAAGGTGGTTATCCAGCTGCACCGCTGTGGTCCCTTCATTGTTTGACAGGTGCCGCTCTGCACAGTGATGGCTGTCCTTATTATTGCAGTTCACTACAGCTTCATCCCATTCAAAGTCAAGGGGACTGGGCTGCAATACCAAGCACAGCCACTTACAAAAGTGTGGCACTGTGCCTGGCAAATAATGAAGAAGATGGGGCTGCAGCTGATCGGTGGGGGTATCAGAAATCAAATCCCCACCAATATTGATGATCTGTCCTACGTATAGTCCATCAGTGTAGTATATAGTATGTTGAGAAAAGACGCAAGTTCATGAAGTTCAACCAAGAAATTGGAGGGTGTGTGAATGAAAGGGAAGGGGAGTACATATTTACATAAGCATTAAAGGGGTTGTCCACTGCTGCACTGTTCTATCCTTAGTACAGGCCACCAATATCTGATCATCTGGTGTCCTTATCTGATCAGCTCTGGTGCCGGATGTTGGCGCTGGAACTACAGCTCCGTCCATGGTGGTAAGTGGACAGAGCTGGTTAATGCAGAGCTGCCCCCACTGGAAAGAAGTGACCAGCTCCAATCAGCTGTAGTTCTTGGGCCGAGCTGATCAACCCCTACAATGAGATATTCATAGCCTAACCTGAGGACAGGAAAACTTCTTTAATACACAACAGTATTCTGCGAGCCTTAGAAGCAGCTGACTGGCACTGTGCTGTTATTTGGTCTGTGATCTACAAGTACACTCAAATCCTTCTCTTCAAGTGTAAAAAAGTCAGTTAAAAAAAAAGGATAAATGGTCCATTTTCAACATCTGCTTTTTCACTGATGCGTTTCTGAAAAAACAGCCATTAAAAAAGGTCCCCTACAGTGGTATGGGTGGGGGAGGGGGGGAGTTGAGCCGTGTAAACGGACAAATTAAGACGTGCCCTACTTTTTGACGTCTGTTATTCACAGCCCTTTACAAAATGGCCATGTCAATAGAACCGCAGATGCAATAGGTCTCATTTGCCGAGTGGATGCCCAAACGCTCAGAAGGGGAGATTTATCAAAACTTATATTGTCCATAGCAACCAATTAGATTCTACGTTTAATTTTTCAGAACTTTTTGGAAAATGGAAGGTTTTATTGGATTGGTCATCCGGTTTTCCTTTGCACCAGTTTTGATAAATCTCCAGAGTGTCCAAGTCAGCTTGTAGTTTATGGACGTCTTCCGTAGACTGCACAGTGCTACATAACTTAGTGTCATCTGCAAAAACGGAAGCACTACTACTCCTCCCATCCTCTAT
Organism: Rhinella marina; assembly: GCA_900303285.1. Classification (NCBI taxonomy): domain Eukaryota; kingdom Metazoa; phylum Chordata; class Amphibia; order Anura; family Bufonidae; genus Rhinella; species Rhinella marina. The sequence goes on along the minus strand of ONZH01006150.1, from coordinate 134,986 downwards.
CATTAATACTGTAAATAAGTTACTTTAATAGCACTGAACCTCCGGGGACCACTCTAAATAGGAATCATTGACCACAACTAGAGATGAGCGAACGTGCTCGAAACGAGTACTGTACCGCTCAGCTCCCCTGCGCTCGCATGGGCGCCGGCAGCCGCTTCCGTCCTCCTGAGGAGGACGGAAGTGGCTGCCAGCGCCTATGCGCTAGCGCAGGGGAGCCGAGCGGTACAGTGCTCATTTCGAGCACGTTCGCTCATCTCTAACCACAACTCTCTGGACACGGTCCTTCAGCCGGTTTTCAAGCCTAAAGACCTTATTTTACCTGGTAAAGGGGTTGTGCTTAGTTTAGACGTTATCCTTGATCCAGAGGGGCACAGTGCTCAGCTGTTTCTGACAGTCACATAGAGAATGAATGGAGCAATGGTCGGACCCCAGCGATCAGTTATTCGCTCTCCTGTGCCACAACCCCTTTAACCCCCTTCAGGACTTGGGCGGTACATGCGCGACGTAAGCCAGGGTCTTAAAGAAGGCACGTGTTTAGGAGCTGAGCAGGCGCTATAGCTATGGATGCCTGCTGTTTTACATAGCAGACACCCGGAGGGATTGCCTGTGATCGGCGATAACGCTGATCACTGGTGTTTAACCCCTCAGATACTGTGGTCAATTGCGACCTTGGCACCTGAGTGCTCTTTAGCCGGGAGCGCTGTGCTGCCTAACCCAAACGGCTTCCTCAATCTCGATTGCTATGGCAGCCTCGGAGCTTCTGAAGGGTCTGAGGCCTGTCATTGCAAAGTTCCCATAATGTCTGTGGCTGGGCTCCATAGGAACGTAGTAAATGTCTCATAGACTGCAATGATCTAATACTCCACTATGGTGGAGTCATCAGACGATCGCATGTTAAAGTTCCTTAGGGGTACTTCAGTGTGTTAAAAACTTTTATTTAAAAAAAAAAAAAAAAAAAAGATATAAACATTTTAATCACTCTTTTCCCACATTGAAAATAAGCAATAAAAAAATAAAGGCCATTGCCATCGTCATCGTCCCAAAACCCCTCTGTACTATTAAAATATCAAATTATTTATCCCGTACAATGAATGATGGGAAAAAAAAAATCAAAAGGGCTGTCACTGGTTTTTCGTTGCTTTTACCTAAAAAAATTGAATAAAAAGGAATTAGAAAAGTCATAATAGTAATAAACGGTATCAACAAAAACTGCAGACCAACCCACAGTCCTTACACGGCTCCATAGAGAATATGTATCAAAACTCTAGAAAAAAAACTATATAAATGTGGTATCGCTGTAATCGTACTGACCTAGAGACTGCATATAGAACGCTATAAAAACAACACCCATAAAACTGTGGCAGGATTGGCTTTTGTTCCCAATTCCACCCCATTTAGAATTTTTTTTTTTCTCCCCAGTTCCCCACTGCCTTGTATACAGAATTAAATGGGAGCCATTAGAAAATGCAACGTGTCCCATGTTAAAACCAGCCCTCAAACAGCTATATGAACGGAAATCTAAGTTATGCCTGAGGGAAGGCAGGGATTAAAAAACAAAAAAATTGCCTGGTCCTTAAAGGGGTTCTCCGGGAATGATTTAATTGTCTGCCAGCGACCTGTCCTAGAATGGGAGCAGCACTGTTTACCTTCACGTGCAGAGCTGCCTAGGGTAATAGATGCCTATGATATGTCATCATGGCTGAGCAGCCTGACAGGAACACTCACCAATGTGTAGTATATGCAAAGTGCTGGAGTATAGTGAGGACCGCACCACCTCGCCCCCCTCCCCCCACACACATTATCACACACAGGACTAAAGTGAGGGCGGAAACGCCTACCAATCGCCGCAGGAGATGGAAGCGAGACGAGCCCTTAGACTTTCTGTTGAGCCTGTCTCCTTGATATGCTCTCTCCTCTTTCTAGGGATAATGCGGGGGTCCAGCACCACTCAGACCCCCACCAGTCAAAACTTTTTCTCTAATCACAAATTTTATCAAAACTCAGTGACACTTAAATTTATTTCAAGTTTCGGCCTTCCCAGTCCCACAGCATCTCTCCCTTCATATGTTTGTGCTGTATCTGCACATTACCAGTTACATTATCGTTTGGTCTGCTTGTGTGTTAAAGGGATATTTAAGGTAGCAATGTGTAAATGGCTCATCTGCACCGCTCTGGGGGAACAGGAATAGAGCAGAATTCTGAACCTGGCTGTAGACAGAAAAGGAGAATAAACCCTCATATAATCAGAAATGGGCACACGATACAGTAAGGTAAAGGCATTGTGCCAAGTGATTAACATACACCCTATACATATGACTGGGGAGGTAAGTATCTGATCAGTGGGGGTCCGACCGCTGGGATGTCCATTCTTCCTGAGAATTCAAAGGGGCATTGTAAGTCACACTTGCTGCCCTCTCCATTCTGTATGGGACTGCTGGAGATAGCAGAGTACAGTACCATAGAGAATGAATGGGGTTTGGGGTAGGTGATGGTCCCAGCGGTCGGACCCCCAATGATTAGATATTTTTCCCTATCCTGTGGATAGGGGATATGTTTTAAAGACTTTGCACAATTCCTTTAAACTAAGTAGAATAGGGTTATGGTGATCGGCCATGCTGTCAGTTGATCGTCACTAATCCATGCCTGTATATTAATGGAGACGCTTTGTTGTATAGGTGGGCTGACAAACGGCAGTGGGCGGTATATATCCGCAGCCCCCGGAGCGGAGGCCAAGTATCGCAGCGCTGCCAGTGGATCCAGCTTCTTCAGCTCCAGTAGCCAGCTCTTCCCACCTTCACGCCTGCGCTACAACAGATCTGACATAATGCCCTCCGGACGCAGCCGACTATTGGAAGACTTCCGCAACAACCGCTTTCCGAACTTGCAGCTCAGGGATCTGATTGGTCACATTGTCGAGTTCTCCCAAGACCAGCATGGATCCAGGTCTGTCACTGGAGCCCCACTCCCGTAGACTGTAATGTAGAGAGCCAGCTCTTTCTTCTGCCTGCCCCCTCTTGTGGCAGGATTTAGCAGTGCAGTGAGCGTCACAGGGCCCCTGCTTTTCCAGTTATAAGACGTTAGTAAATGTAAATCTTTAATATATAGAGTATAACGTCGCCTTATTTTTTTTTTTTATCCAGGTTTATCCAGCAGAAGCTTGAGCGAGCAACTCCAGCCGAGCGCCAAGTGGTTTTCAGCGAGATCCTGCAAGCCGCCTATCAGCTGATGACCGATGTCTTTGGGAATTACGTTATCCAGAAGTTTTTTGAAGTTAGTGACTTTTCTTCATTTATATTGTCATTCTTAGTAGCCAGAACAAGGTGGACGTTTAATACAGAAAATGATCAACGCGGACTGTGGCATCCATCTAGTCCTTGACTTATTAGACCCTTTCCACACGAGCGATTTCCACGCATTGAACTTGCAGCGTATCGGCGAAAGCTCCCGTCCTGACCTCCCAGCACTGCCGGGGTCGCGTAGCATTATATTGATTTATGATGCTGTGTAACCCTTACAGTTCTGGAATGTATTGGATAACACTGACAGCATTATGTCAGTGTTATCTAATATATTCCAGACCTCTAAGGGTTAAACAGCATCATAAATCGGTATAATGCTATGCGACCCCGTCAGTGCTGGGAGTCCAATGGGTGAAAGGGGCCTTAGTCTTGAACCCAAGCAAATGATTAAAAAAATAAATTAAAAATCTTTGTGCCCTACTTATCCATGTTCTGGCAATCTTCAGTTTAGAGCTCGAAGCCTCTCCTTCTGCTCTCTCATAAATAGGAGACCCTTATTTATCTCAGGGGCACACTCCAGAAATGGGGGTGGGGCTGTGTACTTTGCCAGCTTACTGCAAAGTTTTCTTTCATGGGCTCAGCATGAGGTTTTGCAAATTAAGGGATCTCAGATGCAGGTCATGCAGCCAAATACTTTGATCATTCACTGCTATGGGAGTTCTCGGATATAAAGGGACAGCAGCCAATCATGTGCGACCTCCCTCCATTCACTGCTATGGGAGTTCTCAGATATAAAGGGACAGCAGCCAATCATGTGCGACCTCCCTCCATTCACTGCTATGGGAGTTCTCGGATATAAAGGGAGAGCAGCCAATCATGTGCGACCTCCCTCCATTCACTGCTTGGGAGTTCTCGGATATAAAGGGAGAGCAGCCAATCATGTGCGACCTCCCTCCATTCACTGCTATGGAGTTCTCAGATATAAAGGGAGAGCAGCCAATCATGTGCGACCTCCCTCCATTCACTGCTATAGTTCTCGGATATAAAGGGAGAGCAGCCAATCATGTGCGACCTCCCTCCATTCACTGCTATGGGAGTTCTCAGATATAAAGGGACAGCAGCCAATCATGTGCGACCTCCCTCCATTCACTGCTATGGGAGTTCTCGGATATGCCAATCATGTGCGACCTCCCTCCATTCACTGCTATGGGAGTTCTCTAAAGGGAAGCAGCCAATCATGTGACCTCCCTCCATTCACTGCTATGGGGAGTTCTCAGATATAAAGGGACAGCAGCCAATCATGTGCGACCTCCCTCCATTCACTGCTATGAGTTCTCGGATATAAAGAGAGAGCAGCAATCATGTGCGACTCCCTCCATCACTGCTATGGGAGTTCTCAGATATAAAGGACAGCAGCCAATCATGTGCGATCCCTCCATTCACTGCTATGGGTTCAGATATAAAGGACAGCAGCAATCATGTCGACCTCCCTCCATTCACTGCTATGGAGTTCTCGGATATAAAGAGAGAGCAGCCAATCATGTGCGACCTCCCTCCATTCACTGCTTGGGAGTTCTCGGATATAAAGGGGCAGCAGACCATTCACTGCTATGGGAGTTCTCAGATTAAAGGGACAGCAGCCAATCATGTGCCTCCCTCCATTCACTGCTATGGAGTTCTCGATATAAAGGGACAGCAGCCAATCATGTGCGAATTCACTGCGAGTTCCCGGATATAAAGAGAGAGCAGCCAATCATGTGCGACCTCCCTCCATTCACTGCTATGGGAGTTCTCGGATATAAAGGGAGAGCAGCCAATCATGTGCGACCTCCCTCCATTCACTGCTATGGAGTTCCCGGATATAAAGAGAGAGCAGCCAATCATGTGCGACCTCCTCCATTCACTGCTATGGGAGTTCTCGGATATAAAGGGAGAGCAGCCAATCATGTGCGACCTCCCTCCATTCACTGCTATGGGAGTTCTCGGATATATAAAGGGAGAGCAGCCAATCATGTGCGACCTCCCTCCATTCACTGCTATGTTCTCAGATATAAAAGAGGAGCATTCACTCAATCAGATATAAGGGAGAGCAGCCAATCATGCGACCTCCCTCCATTCACTGCTATGGGAGTTCTCAGATATAAAGGGAGAGCAGCCAATCATGTGCGACCTCCCTCCATTCACTGCTATGGGAGTTCTCAGATATAAAGGGAGAGCAGCCAATCATGTGCGACCTCCCTCCATTCACTGCTATGGGAGTTCTCAGATATAAAGGGACAGCAGCCAATCATGTGCGACCTCCCTCCATTCACTGCTATGGGAGTTCTCGGATATAAAGGGAGAGCAGCCAATCATGTGCGACCTCCCTCCATTCACTGCTATGGGAGTTCTCGGATATAAAGGAGAGCAGCCAATCATGTGCGACCTCCCTCCATCACTGCTATGGGAGTTCTCGATATAAAGGGAGAGCAGCCAATCATGTGCGACCTCCCTCCATTCACTGCTATGGGAGTTCTCGGATATAAAGGGAGAGCAGCCAATCATGTGCGACCTCCCTCCATTCACTGCTATGGGAGTTCTCAGATATAAAGGGAGAGCAGCCAATCATGTGCGACCTCCCTCCATTCACTGCTATGGGAGTTCTCGGATATAAAGGGAGAGCAGCCAATCATGTGTGACCTCCCTCCATTCACTGCTATGAGCGTTCCAATAATAGCTGAGCGCTGGTGGTCCCATAGCGGGGAATATAGTGGTGTCTGTGCGTGCACTGTGTTCTCAGAACTCCCATAGCAGTGAATGGAGTGTGGTCGCAGATGCCCAGTGTGCTCTCCTTCACTTTGGGGGCCACATTCTGTAGATGGGTACGGGTCTCACATCTGGAACCTGCTCCTTTCTCTCATTGATGGCATATCCTAACAGTATGCCGTCCATGTCTGAGATAAGAATACCCTTTAAATGCGCGAATCGGACATATTTGTATTTCATGAGTGCTCGCTCACCCGGACCCTCTCCTCTAATTTATAGCGTATAAGTTGTATAAAACAAGGGATGCTGGGAAAATTGGTGTCCGTTATGAGGGAGGACGTAGAAATCCACATTCCTGGTAACCTGGAACACAATTGCATGAGATGATAAAACAGGATTTTTTCACATTGATGGAAGTTTCCCCTTGCCTGTCTGATGCCGTTCGGTTTATGGTCTATTTTTATTTTGCAGTTTGGCAGCATGGATCAGAAATTGGCACTGGCAACACGTATACGCGGACATGTACTCCCATTGGCATTACAGATGTATGGCTGTCGGGTTATTCAGAAGGCCCTTGAATCCATATCTCCAGATCAGCAGGTAAATGGCGGTAATACATGATCTTGGGTACTCTGAGATGTTTAATCTGCTTACGTAACTTGATTGGTATCTCTGATAATGAAAGCTTTACTTTCTGAGTCTTAAATATTAATGACTTGTCCTCAATATAGAGACATTCAATATCTGATCGATGGGAGTCGCGCTCCCTGCACCCCCTCTGATCAATGTATGATTAGTCCACAGTGGTCGGGTGAAAGCTGGAGCCGTGACGTCATGTCTATCAGTGTGCAAAGAGGTATCTCCCAAGGATTAGGACCATCTCACATTTTAACACTCTTTGGGATTTGACAAGGATAAAAATAGTCAAGCCAAATATCTATCCATAGACACGTCAGTACGGAGTAGGATTCTGGCTAGCTGGGTGCGATTGCTTGAATGGAGCTTAGGCAGGGTGCTGGATCTCCTTAAAGGGTTTCTGTCACCAGTTTTTTCGGTATGAATCAGGCTGACATTAGAGATGTGCTAATGTCACCTGATTCCAAATATATATCTGTTTTATTTACTGGTGCCCCCATTTTTATATAAAATGAACTTTTATTTTATGCTAATAATGCCTCTAGGTGCAAGGGGCGTTACCTCTGCTCCTAGAGGCTCTGACAGGACCAGGCAGAGAAGAAACACTTCATTCACCATAGGTTTTAAGGACCTTCAATGATGTCATCACCATGTGATCAGTCACATGGTTTAGGAGGAGACAGGCTGTTTGTGTGATCCTAACCATGTGACTGATCACATGGTCATGACATCATTGAAGGTCCTTAAAAGCTATGGTGAAGGAAGTGTTTCTTCTCTGCCTGGTCCTGTCAATCAACAGAGCCTCTAGGAGCAGAGTAACGCCCCTTGCACCTAGGAGCCTTATTAGCATACAATAAAAGTTCATTTTATATATAAATGGGGGCACCAGTAAATAAAACAGATATATATTTGGAATCAGGTGATATTAGCACATCTCTAATGTCAGCCTGATTCATACCGAAAAAACTGGTGACAGAAACCCTTTAAAGAAACCATTGCCACCCATAATCCTACTCTGTACTGACAAGGGACAAAACAGCTGTCTATGGATGGGTCTTTGGCTTGTCTATATTCCCTTATCTTATTCCAAGGCTTAATCATAGTCAGATGTTGACTCATAGGGAGCTACTTCCACAAGGTGGCGCTAGCGAGATGGTTCTCTTCCTTGGGAGATACCTCTTTGCATATGATTTTCTCACGGAGCGCTTCCAGTAAGTCTCTATATGTGACTGGTCTCTAACAAATGAATGGAGCAGCTGTGCGCATACCCAACCGGCTGCTCCGTTCATTTCGGTGTTTGTTCTTGTGATCAGTAGGAGTCCCAGTGGTAGGACCACCACCAATCTAATAGTTATGCCCTATCTTGTGTATAAGGAGATAACTTAACAAAACTGGAATATCCCTTTAAATCCAGAAACCCCATTTAATGATGCACAGGGCAGTGAGTACAGAGTACGGCAGTGGTAGAAGGGTTATTATAGTGATCTTGAAGTGCTGTGATTATATTTCAGTGGTCCTCAGTTATTTTACTTGATCTCATGTGATCAGCGCAGTGTATATAACCTGTTACGTGTCTCTTCCAGAGTGAAATGGTGAAGGAGCTGGACGGACATGTCCTGAAGTGTGTGAAGGATCAGAACGGAAACCACGTGGTCCAGAAATGTATAGAGTGTGTCCAGCCGCAGTCCCTCCAGTTCATTATTGATGCCTTCAAAGGACAGGTAGTGTAGTATCTGCACATTCCCCAAATGTCCTAATAAACGGAGGATTACTAACCTTGAGGGTCTTACCGAAAATTATTGGAAATGTGGGGGGGGGGGTTTCTGACATGAGTCCTTGTTCATTGTAACATGAAAAAAGAAAAATACAGAAATAAGCAAGAAAAATTATTCTAAAAACAGTGTAAACCTACTGCTGAGAACCTATACAGGTGACTGACCCCCTGAAGATAACTGGATCTGTGTCCTGTCCGTGTAGCATACGTCCATGATCCACAGAAGTGTGAATAAGCCCTAAGGCTGGTGATGACACCGGTGGTAAGGGCTCCGACAACAGTCCTTGCAATCCCAGAATTGAGCTCTGTGGCAGAGTTTCCTCGCTCCAGCCATGGCCGCCTGTTTGCATGAGAGGAAACTTTCTGTGCAATCTACAGGAGCCTCATACATTGCACTGGCTGGGATTTGGGGACTGTAGTTTGTCTGTGTCCTGAAAAAGTCCGCCTAGAGTGATACAATAAATGGATATGAAGGAGGGAGACGAAGCTGCAGTCTGTCATTAAAACTGCATGACGGGCGAGAAGAAAACTAGGAAAGCATCTATTTGGCTCTTATATAACAGAATAAAATCTACAATATGCGGTTAGTATTGTTAACTAATCTATATCTACGGCAGGAGGGTTTTGAGTCTTGAGGATTACCCAATAAATTATTACAATAATTATCTTCAGTGTACCTTGGCTATACAGTATTATACTTATATTCTAGATTTTTAAAACCAGCGTCTGGATCTGAATACTTTTGTAATGGCATGTAATTAAAAAATTTAGCCTATCCACAAAGCTATTCAGTAAAATGTATCTGTATGGCGCCACCTGCTGTTAGTTCTTTTCCTTATTTCTTGTCCACCGCATCTGGATCCATTGTTTTTCAATGGGGCAGCAAAAGATGCGAACAACACACTGCGCACTTCCGTTCCTTCAAGAAAAGGCATTTCTATTATAGAGCCGGCCATGTGCAGGCTGCAAAATGCAAAACGCACATGGTGTCCATGTTTTGCAGATCCGCAATTTGCGGACGTGTGAATGGACCCTAAACCTTCAGTTGTCACCAACCTGTTGGAAGCTGTGGCAGTTACAGGGAGAGAGCTGCAGCAGAAAGGACACACTGCCTGAGATGTGATAGGGAGAGCGCTGCAGCAGAATGGACACCACCGCCTGAGCTGTGATAGGGAGAGAGCTGCAGCAGAAAGGACACACCGCCTGAGCTGTGATAGGGAGAGAGCTGCAGCAGAATGGACACCACCCCTGAGCTGTGATAGGGAGAGAGCTGCAGCAGAAAGGACACCACCCCTGAGCTGTGATAGGGGAGAGAGCTGTGATATGCCTCCTGAGCTACCAGCTTGATATAAATCTAGCAGAGCAATGAATGGGGAGATCTCTGGATCCATGTGAAGTACAGGGCTGGTTCTAGCTTTGTTGATTTTTGTGTTTTACATTAATCATGCGATAACCCCTTTATGTAAAATGTATAGCAATGTAGCCCATGCTGTGGGTTTACTATAAGTCATTGCTGTTATTTTCTTCATTGTGCTGATCTCGTTCTCCCTCAGGTGTACGTTCTTTCCACTCATCCTTATGGCTGTAGAGTCATACAGCGCATTTTGGAGCATTGTACAGTTGAGCAGACGATGCCTATTCTGGAAGAATTACATCAGAGCACAGAGCAGCTGGTGCAGGTAATGCTCCTTTCCCTAGGCTTGCTGCGATGTAGTGGCTGCAACCTTCCCCACACAAATTTAGAAGTTAAGGCTACTTTCACACTAGCGTTATTGTAGGATCCGGCAGGGTTCAGCAAAAACACTTCCGTTACTGATAATACAACCGTCTGCATCTGTTATGAACGGATCCGGTTGTATTATCTTTAACATATCTAAGATGGATCCGTCATGAACTCCATTGAAAGTCAGTGGAGGACGGATCCATTTTCTATTGTCAGAGAAAACGGATCCGTCCCCATTGACTTACATTGTGGGTCATGATGGATCCATCTTGCTCTGGATCCCCAGGACGGGAAGCAAACTACAACATGCTGCTCTCCGGTATGGGAACGCAACCAGATGGAACAGAATGCATTTTGGAGCACTTCGTTCTGTTCAGTTACATTTTGTCCCCATTGACAATGAATGGGGACAAAACAGAAGCGTTTTTTTCCGGTATTGAGACCCTATGACGGAACTCAATACCGGAAAACTTAAACGCTAGTGTGAAAGTAGCCTAACAGAGGTATTACCCTTAGATTGGCATGACCGTTGGTCCTGTGGAGGGCCCAGCCTTATATGCCAGGTTTACTCCATTCTGACTCCAGTCAGGTGGCGGAAAATTGGTGTCAGAAGCTGGGGCTATTCCTTGAAGTTTTGTAGTAAAACTTTTTTTCTTTTTTTTTTTCTCTACAATCAAAACTTTTAATGAAAGATGTTCAAAAGATGTCCTAACTACTATCATATTTACCCCATGGAAGTAAAAACCCCTACTGCTATTTAAATCGCAAATAGCAATGAATAAACCGGGAGTACATGCTTTGCTCCAGATTTATGTGTTTTAGACAGTTTTCGAAAATGTGCATGACTTAAAGTGTGCTAAATCGCACAAACATTTTTGCACAAGATATTAATCTAACTGGTCTTGGAGACCCCTGACCTTTCCCATGAGTATTTTGTATTCCTCCACCTATAGAAATCACTGATGATACAGTTTCTGCTGATGACAAAGTCCTAATCCACGCTTCACGTCTTTTATTTCACATTGCAGGACCAGTATGGGAATTATGTCATCCAGCACGTACTGGAACATGGACGTTCAGAGGACAAGAGCAAGATTGTGTCTGAAATCAGAGGAAAAGTCTTAGCGTTGAGCCAGCACAAGTTTGCCAGGTAAAAAAAATATTCAGTTTTCAAAATAACTAGATTTTTTGACAACCACCCAGAAAATGTGATTTCTGTGTGTATATGTATGCGTTTGTGTAGAGAGAGAGAGAGATATATATATATTATATGAAGGTTGGATACTGTAATTAAATATATATTCCTATTTGCTTGAGTGTCCTGCTTTATATAGCTCATATGGCACTTTACAGTATAGATTGGGACAGTATGAGCAGAGTCATCTCTTTATTATTAGAAGGTTGGTGAGTGAAAGGGAATTTGCAGTGGCAGACAGAAGTGAGTGGGTCTCTCCTGTGGTCCACTACAGATCCCTTGGCTCTGAGTGCTGCTGTGGCAACATTTTAAAGGGTCATCAGTGCTAAACCAGAGCCTCTCATTGTTGCCCTGATCTACTCTCCTCTTCATTACTGTAACTCATTACTAATTGGTCTCCCCTTTTCAATCTATCCTGAACACACCAGCCAGGCTTATCTGTCTAACCACTACTCTGACGCCTCTGCCTTGTGCCAGTCATAGCACTACTTACTCATACAGTACAGGATTCAATTTAAACTTCTCACCCGAAAAGCTCTGTACTGCACCCCCTACATCTCCTCCCTCATTTCTATCACCCCACCTGTGCTCTCTAATCTGCCAGTTATTTCCAACTAATATCCCTCATAATCCGAACCTCTCACTCCCGTCTTCTTTCGAGCTGCTCCAGTTCTCTACAATGCCCTACCCCAAGTAATCAGGTTAATTCCCCACTCCTACAGTTTTATCTGCTCCATAGAAACACGTTTTTTTAGGGTGGCCTATCACATCCCCTAATATAATTAAGTTTTAGGATTAATTAAACATAATTAAATCTGGAGTATACCTAGGTTGCAGGGGCGGACTGGGAACTTAAAGTGGCCCTGGAAATAATACTAAAAGTGGCCCCATTTGAAGTCGGGTCCAAATTAAGGGAAGTCAGGGCCAGCAATACCATATTGTGGCACATTATACCACCTCAATAGAGACAAATACCACAGTCCATCACACAGTACATCCCCAAAACCTTCCACTGTCCGGCCGTGAGGAGGGCTCAGATGGCCCCCTGGGAACTTTCCCTGTAGGGTCTATGGCCAATCCGCCCCTGGTAGGTTGCAATATTTGGTGTAAAAGCTAAAGAGGGAGACGGCAGCACTAGATAAAGTAGTCATACCATAGAGCATGCAATCTAGACTTTGATTAAACAGTCCCAAATAGCTTGTAGAAGGGATGACCGCACTCCAGGGGCGTGAAAAAAGCTGTAGATTTATTCTTCTGCCTCAATAATTAAAAAAATCCCGGCGTGGGAATTGAAACGTTGCCTTTTTATGGATACGGAGGAATAAAATCTACTACTTTTTTCACACCCCTGCAGTGCTGGTATAAAAGTAAGATAAAGGAATTCCTTTACTATGGTTTCCCATCACTAAAGTCTCCTTAAAGGGATACTCCTTTCTTGCACAACCCCTTTAATTGTGTTATATCGTGAAGAAATTGTATTTTTTAGGTTGTAAGGGTAATGCCCGGGTTTTTGCTAGTTTGGGGTTGGAAGAGGAAGCTTCAGATACCACCATGAGCCAAGTCTTCTCATTCTTTTAGCCCTAGACTGAATTTTAAGTTTTTGGAGCATTGCAGACAACCTGGCAGGCTCCCTTGTTTGGGGATCATACAAAAATTCTACCATGACACGTCTCTGTTCACCGCCACCACCCTCCTTCAGTATTATTCCTCAGAACCTGATCCAGCATGAAACCGTATCCACCACATCCCATGCACTCAGACGCACTGCAGATACTGGCAGGCTCACGCAGCTTTATATATGCTCCACTATTTAGTTAAAGAAGAACTCCCGCAAAAATGTTTATTCTCTGACCTGTTAGAAAGGTGCATGATATAATCTGTAGTGATTGTCATTTTCTTATCAGTGACTGTTTCTGTGAGTAAAAACCTCTCTTCTTATTGTAGCTGGGTCATGTGACCAACTCCCTGACCTCCAACTGACCCAGGACAGGAAGCCAGTAACTGCTCTATTCATTCCTATGGGAGCCTCACTTTCAGTCTCATAGGAATACATAGAGAATTAGACTTCCTGTCCACACACAAGTCTATGTGTGAGTTGGTGGGTCTAATTGCTGGTCACATGACACAGATGAGAAACATCAGGATGATAGAAGTCAAAAATTCAGACACTGGTAAGAAAATGACATTCACTACAGATTATATCATGTACATTTCTAGCAGGACATGGAATAAAATGTTTGTCGGGAGTTCTTCTTTAAGATGGCTGGACCATTGTACAGTGCTGCAGAATATGTTGGCGCTATATAAATAAAAAATGTAAAGGGTATCTCTGTGAATCCGGCCTGCTGTCAACTCCCTATTACAACTTGTCTGTATTTTTCCCCCATCTCTTCTCAGTAACGTTGTGGAGAAATGTGTTACCCACTCATCCCGTGCGGAGAGGGCACTGCTGATTGATGAGGTCTGCTGCCAGAACGATGGTCCTCACAGTGCCTTATACACCATGATGAAGGACCAGTATGCAAACTACGTGGTGCAGAAGATGATTGACATGGCAGAGCCCGCTCAGCGTAAAATCATCATGCATAAGGTAAAGACATTAAAGGGGTTGTGCAGCGTCACGCTGTTGATGACCTGTCCTCAGAATGCCATCAATATCAGATTGGTTTGGGATGGACCCCTAGTGCCCCTGATGATCAGCTGTTTGAAGAGGCCGTCACACTCATGTTAGTGCTGCGTCCTCTGCACTCCATTGCTATTCAAGTGAAAGGGATTGGAAGCTGTAATTACACTGCGCCACCACTACAAAGACTGTGCTCGCACAAGTGCCACGGCCTTTTCAAGCAGCTGATCTGATATTGATGAACCCACTTTAAAGAGGTGTTCCCATGACAGACAATGCGGGTATATCGCTAGGATATACCCCCGTTGTCTGATGTGGGTGCAGGTTTCAGTTCTGGGACCTGCACCTACACGAACGAAGCGGGGAGTGTTGTGGCTGGAGGACCGCACACGTGGCCCCCGCTCCCATTCATTTCTATGGAGCCAATGGAAATAGCCGAGGCTATTTTCGGCGGCCCCATAGGAATGAATGGAGGGTGGCTACACATGCGGAGTGCACCCTCCAACTTTCTCCGCTACGTTCTCCATGTAGGTGTGGGTCCCAGAGGTGGGACCTGCACCTATCAGACAATGGGGGCATATCCTAGCGATATGCCCCCATTGTCTATGATGGCAAAAGCCTTGAAACCCTAAATGAGCTGAATCTAAATCTGTCTGAAACTATGCAGGGAGCTCCATCTAGTGGCGGCTGCAGGCAGACAAGTGGCCTGCAAATGAGCCGTGTTCCACCCTGGATTATGATAGGGAATGGAACAGGCTCAAGAGAATGGGATATCCTGGTCAATGCTTGCCATTATATATAGAAAAAAACCTTCACGTCTGAGAATTTGGAGTCTGTTCGACAAATTTGTCAAAATAACCTTATTTTTTTTTTTTTTTCCCCCCCTCTCCTCCTGCTAGATCCGACCACACATCACAACATTGCGTAAATACACCTATGGGAAACACATACTGGCCAAGCTGGAGAAGTACTACATGAAGACTAGCAGCGACCTGGGCCCAATGGTTGGACCGTCGAATGGCATGCTCTAGGGAAAGCCAGGAATTTAGAACCCAGTCCTCACATTACACCCGTCACGAACGAGGATCCTCCCGACCCCTCCCACCTCGCTTCCTCTCACCGTAGCCGATGTGTACCACACTATTTATTGTTCTTCCCCCTCCCTGTACATTTGGGGCTTCCCTCTGGCCACCATGGGAGACTTACCCAGCCGCCTTGCTAGTACAAAAAACCAGAGCCTGTAAATGATGTAATTGTATCAAGCTGTCACATATTTTGTAAATTTTTACCTTGTAAAGTTCCTGTA
This sequence comes from Rhinella marina, assembly GCA_900303285.1. NCBI lineage: Eukaryota > Metazoa > Chordata > Amphibia > Anura > Bufonidae > Rhinella > Rhinella marina. The sequence continues at coordinate 119,745 of ONZH01006150.1, read as the reverse complement.
AAAAGTGGTAGTTTTTAAAGGGAAAGTACAGTATTTTAATAATGCTGGTTTGCCGGCCGGGTCAGTCTCCCATCAGCGTGGAGGAGTCCTCTGTAAATAAAGTTCTAATCTTATTTTGTGACATATTATCCTTAATTGTATCTTTTAAACTTTTTTTTTCTCCCCCCCCCCCCCCCCTTGAACTTTTTTCCAAATCTTTCCGCAGGCATGTAGGCACGTATAAGACCGTAACGTCAACTACTCACACTTCAAGGTGTTACCCTTGTACATGTCAGTAGGGCTTGTCTTTACACTTGCATACAGTAAGTACTGGTTGGATAGTGTTGAGACACCCTCTCATGGCTGATAGGGTGTAACACCCAGATTTCAGTTTAAGTTTTCAGGAGGAGTAACAGAGGAACACACACACACACACAGAGTTCTAAGATGCTAAATAATAAGAAATAACAAGAATATACTAATGCAGACCCATGAGGAGAAGTGACAGGTCCCCATTAAGGCCATATTTAGTCTGTTGTAGATAACCCTTTACCTTGTGCCCTATTGATGTATGCTGCGACTATGCGGGGTTGTGTTTTGTCTCAGAGCAGGCTCCCATCTATTAGATCCACTGGTCTGATAGGAAGAAGGGACGCAATATGAAGAGATGCTGTTAACCCCCTGTTTTGCCAGAGTGGAGCTCCAGCAGTAGGAAAAGTAGCTAACTGGAGGGGGGAGAGCTAATTTAGGTGCTGCTACCTCCTGAAAGGTAGCAGCTAGAATCATGGTCTTGTTTGAAAGCAGACATGCCAAACTTTCAGACAATACCAAAATGACAGCAATATGTTCAGGACAGAGAAAGATATCACTGATAGAAATCGAGATGCTGTGAATGCAGCTGAAAATGAAAGTAGAAACAGGTGTTACTTGCGAATATTCCTGACTTGATATAGAACAGTGATTTCTCCTCTGTTCCTTGGACTTTAGCTGTCTTGTATGAAAGCCTGGACTGTCAGCTTTCATACAAGACCAGTTGCATGTTTCTAGCTGCTACCATTGAGGAGAGCTACTTTTCACATTGCCCGAGCTGGACTCGGGTAAAACAGTTAAGTGGTTAAGAATATTTACACATTAAAGGGGTAGTCTGTGATACCATACAACCCCTTTTAGTATGTATGGTATCTGGTGGTGCTGTTTAGGTCACACGAAGGCCCGTCTGACCTCATTATACTAGTCTACCTTCCTAGAAATGGGTGCTCAGGGACAGTTGAAGCAGGTAAAGCTTAAAGGGGTAGTTCAACCTATTCGGAAATCTCCCAGGCGCCCCTAAATGTGATAACACAAAAAAATAAATGCCCCCCCATCATTAACACTATCATTTAGCTTCTATGTAGCAGGCCTTGGGTCAGTCACGCTTTACTGCCTGTTGGAAAGATTTCTGTGTGGATACACGACAACTGATTTTTTTATTTTTTTCCCATATTTTTATTTTTCCCCTTAAAATTCCCTGTGCAATTTAAAAACAAAAACAAACAAGCGATAAAGCAGCAGCCGATGTACGACGCCGGCTAATTTCAGTTTTTCTTTATCGAATATGTACGCACCATCCGAGGCGATTTCTAGTAATCAAGGCCCATTAACTCTTTCTTTCCCTTGCACTGACTCAAAAAGGGACCTGGTGCAGAAATCATGCAGTTGGTGTGCAGCAGAGGCCTCAGTTCATCCCTCTGTTCACCGCGACCACTGAATGACATTCTATCCACAGATAAAATACGGGAGTCGGCAAAGAAGGCGACTCCCAGTTTCCTTTTTTAGCACCTAGTGAAGCACTGGCGATTAATCATTGCTTAGCTCTGCAGCAGTAGGTTGTTTTTTTTTGTTTTGTTTTTTTTACACAGTGTGACTTTTTTTTTTTTTTGGATTTTTTGATTAGCCAAATCGTAAAGATTTAAATAGTGGATAAAAGTCCCTTTTTGCGCATGAAAAAAATGGATTAAAAAAAATATATAAATATACATATATATATATATATATATTCGAATGGCTTTCTGTTTGTAATTTTTCCTTTTTCGGGTCATTATATAAATATCTGCTTTGTATTGTATAAGTGTAACTAATGAGTAGTTGACCGTTTACAGTCTCGATGTTTAATACGAGCCTTGCTTATTTTGTAGTTGGTTGTACAGATTGTACATTTGTAAACCTTTTTTGCTGTATATGTCACTTCGTTTTCACCCCTTCATCTGGGAAGGGGGCTGAAAAAAAGAAAAAAAACTTTTTTGCATTTTAGTGTACATTTGGGTGTCTCTATATTGCCTTGGCAAATAGTGTTGTATAATGTAAATTTCTTTAAATCAAGTTTGTTTTTTTTTTAAACCGGTCTTTCTACAGCTTGGTAAAAAGTCTCTATAAATATATAAATACCAGCTATCTATTTATCTAGCGCTGGAGAACCCGTTTCTCGTTTCTACGCCGCGGCTCTTAACATGTCGATGGGATACAACGCAGTCCATTGTGCTTAGTGAGTAGAAATGGTATCTAGATGTCCGTGTATATAAAGTTCTGTTCACACAGGGGAGCCTCGCGAGTAATAAGGCCAGTGGCTTGCTTTGTATAGCACTGTATTTTTGATTAGCCTGCTCAAAGCCAAGAGATTAAAAAGAAAAACCTTATGTAAATTATTGTCAATTTTGGTGAACATACAACATTGTATCAATAATCTATAGATGATGTACATTTACGAGCGGCCTTATGTACATTTTCCAATGATCTTTTTAAAAGGCAGAATTGTGACCACATGTGTATAATTAAAAGACTTTTTAATCCTTTACTTTGTCGTATTTTTTCCTTCCATCCAAACGCGTAACTTCTTTCATCTGTGAGCAAAGGGGTCTTCACAGATGAGTGATTTAACCCACTGATTGTCCCAGACACAGTTCGTTCGGGCAGGAGAGGACGCTACTGAACAAAACATGTTCAGGCTGTGTGGGAGGCTGCTTCTTGGGCAACATTTGGGCTAGAGCTGAAGTCTTGGTCTTGATTTAAAGCTCATTGGTGCTAGTTTTATAGCAGCTAACAGCTGTTAGAAACTGGTCCCAGTGAGAGTTGCATAAACCTGCAGATCTGACTTCAGCAGCTAAAACCACGATTCATGGTCTTGTTTTAAATAATAGATTCTCAGCTTTCAAATAAAACCAAGATCAGAGCTGTAGCTCAATTAAAGTGGTTTTCCTTGGGATTGATGATCAATATCAGATCAAAGAGGTTTGACACCTGGCACCCCCGCCAGTCAGCTGTTTCATTACTGCAGCCTCCTTGCAGCTTACCAAGCACAGCATCGTCCCAATGGATAACGGCTGTGCTTGATATTGCAGCTCTGCTGTGTTCGCATTAATGGAACTGAGCTGCGTCTAGGCCATGTGGCCGATGAATGTGACTTCACCGGACTAGGAGGAGGCTGCAAATGATCGGCAGAGGTGTGAGGGCTCAGATCCTCACCGATCTGATAGTTGGCGACCTAACCTGAGGATAGGCTGTCAGTATCAATATCTCAGACAACTCTTTTAAATGCTTTCTCCCCTCAGGAAGAGAGAGGCTGACAGGCTACAGGTAGGAGAGACAGATCTTCTCTCCCTGTATAACTGTACATGACCCCAGTGGGAGAGTAACCTGGTCTTCTGTGCATGTTATCACCCCCCCCCAATCAATCTGCATACTTCCTCTTCAATTTTTACGGAAAAGGCGCTATAACCCAAACATTTGCAAGCATCCTGATCATGAAATAAGTCACACTTGTAACCCCCACACAAACATCAATAAAGTTTCTACACTGTTCCTCTCCTGTCCATCTTATCTTTACATCCATTACATATATATATGATCCACAGAATAAATCGGCGGGACCAGGGTGTCAGAACCTCACCGATCAGATGCTGATGACCTAGCAGTTAAAAAATCCTCTTTAAACTTACAAAAAAAAAGCTATGACTACTAGAACACAGGCAAAAAATTTTTTACTGGTCATTAACCTTTTCCTGACCATCAGACCTTTTAAAGATAGCTCCCACTTGCAAGCCCGCCATAGCTGCTGGGCGCCTGCAGCAGACACTTGGGCCAAATGTCTGCAATTGGTGCCCTTCAGATGTGTTGATCCAATGTGACCACGGGATCCGGATGCGCAGAAACCCGGAAGCACACAGGTGTGTTCCAGCCCCCCCATGGGCGAGGATCGGAGAAGCCAGATGCAGTGTGCAGCAGCCTCTGTGCTCCTGAGAGACAAGAGGCTGCATAACATTAGTTCCTTTGGAGCCCCGCAGCTTCGTAGGAACGTAGTAAAATCCTCATTGCATTGGAGTCTGTGAGATTGGCAATGATTTTAAAAACAGAAATTCTAATCAACGCCCCCCCCCCCTTTCCCCAAAATGAAAAAAAAAAAAAATACACCTCATGGGCACCCCTGCATCCGAAAACGCCCGTACTATTAAAATATAAAAACATTTATTCATGTGGAGACCTCCCACAAAAAATATAGTGATCAGAAAGTCATACAAACCCATTATGGTATCATTGAAAAGTAAAGATCACCCTGCAAAAAAATGAGCCCACACACAGCTCCATACACAACTTCAAAAAAGTTATAGGGGTTAAATATGGTGAATAAAATTTAAAATTGTAGATTCACACTGAAGGCATCAAAACTATGAATTGGCACATGTGGAATTATATACTTAACAAAAAAGTGTGAAACAACTTACCATTCTCTTGATGAGCTTCAAGAGGTAGCCACCTGAAATGGTTTTCACTTCACAGGTGTGCCCTGTTAGGTTTAATAAATGGGTTTTTCTGCCTTATAAATGGGGTTGGGACCATGAGTTGTGTTGGGCAGAAGTCAGGTGGATACACAGCTGATAGTCCTACTGAATAGACTGTTAGCTGCTTTTTTCTTGCCATAATACAAAATCTAAGTAAAGAAAAGCGAGTGGCCATCATTACTTTAAGAAATGAAGGTCAGTCAGTCCGAAAAATTGTGAAAACTTTGAAAGTGTCCCCAAGTGCAGTTGCAAGAACCATCAAGCGCCGCTACAAAGAAACTGGCTGACATGAGGACCGCCCCAGGAAAGGAAGACCAAGAGTCACCTCTGCTGCGGAGGATAAGTTCATCCGAGTCACCAGCCTCAAAAATCGCAGGTTAACAGCAGCTCAGATTAGAGACCAGGTCAATGCCACACAGAGTTCTAGCAGCAGACACATCTCTACAACAACTGTTAAGAGGAAACTGTGTGCAGCACCTTCACGGTAAAATAGCGGCTAGGAAACCACTGCTAAGGACAGGCAACAAGAAGAAGAGACTTGTTTGGGCTAAAGAACACAAGGAATGGACATTAGACCAGTGGAAATCTGTGCTTTGGTCAGATGAGTCCAAATTTGAGATCTTTGGTTCCAACCACCGTGTCTTTGTGCGACGCAGAAAAGGTGAACGGATGGACTCTACATGCCTGGTTCCCACCGTGAAGCATGGAGGAGGAGGGGGTGCTTTGCTGGTGACACTGTTGGGGATTTATTCAAAATTGAAGGCATACTGAACCAGCATGGCTACCACAGCATCTTGCAGCGGCATGCTATTTCATAAGGTTTGCATTTAGTTGGACCATCATTTATTTATCAACAGGACAATGACCCCAAACACACCTCCAGGCTGTGTAAGGGCTGTTTGACCAAGAAGGAGAGTGATGGGGTGCTACGCCAGATGACCTGGCCTCCACAGTCACCAGACCTGAACCCAATCGAGATGGTTTGGGGTGAGCTGGACCGCAGAGTGAAGGCAAAAGGGCCAACAAGTGCTAAGCATCTCTGGGAACTCCTTCAAGACTGTTGGAATACCATTTCAGGTGACTACCTCTTGAAGCTCATCAAGAGAATGCCAAGAGTGTGCAAAGCAAAAGGTGGCTACTTTGAAGAACCTAGAATATAAGACATATTTTCAGTTGTTTCACACTTTTTTGTTAAGTATATAATTCCACATGTGTTAATTCATAGTTTTGATGCCTTCAGTGTGAATCTACAATTTTCATAGTCATGAAAATACAGAAAACTCTTTGAATGAGAAGGTGTGTCCAAACTTTTGGTCTGTACTGTGTAAATATATATATATATATATATATATATAATTATTATTATTTTTTTTTTCAGTATTAAAATGCAAGAAAAACTGTACATATGACCTGGAGAATGAAAATAACAGGTCCGTTTTACCGCATAGGGAACACTATAAGAACAAAACCCATAAAATTGTTGCGGAATTGTTTGTTTTCCAATTTCATTTTATTTGGAATTTATTTTGCAGCTCCCCACTAGATCGTATGCAATATTAATTGCTGGAATTAGAAAGTGGAACTTATTCCACAAAAACATGTCCTCACACGGCTATAGCAGGCATGGCCAACCTGCAGCTCTCCAGCTGTTGTAAAACTACAACTCCCACCATGCCCTGCTGTAGGCTGATAGCTGAAGGTAGTCTGGGCATGCTGGGAATTGTAGTTTTGCAACAGCTGGAGAGTCTCAGGTTGGCCATCCCTGGGCTATAGGAACAAAAAAATAAAAACCTTATGGCCCCAGAAAGGTAGGGAGTGAAAAAGCAAAAACAATGAAAAACTCTGGGGCTAAAACGGTTATCTGGGGAAAAATAACCTTTCACTGATGCCTGCTTCTGCTAGGGAAAGAATCATACTTGTCCACTCCCTGCATGGTTACCTGCTCTGCTGCAGCCAGTGACTGGTTTCAACAGTGACATGTCCACAAGAGATATCCCCACTGAAACCAGTGGTTGGCTGCAGAGGAGCAGGTGACCATGACGGGAGGAAGTAAACAAGCCACACACTGGAAGATGGGCAGGATCGGAGTGGTAGACCAGTATGATTCTTTCCATAGCAGAGGTAGGCTGTGGACATAAGTCATACTGTACATTATGGAGTATATTATTTGTTATACTCATATAGCACCAACATATTCTGCAGCACTGTACAGAGATTACCATCACTCACTGTGATGTTTCCTATCCGTATGTCTCTGGGAGAAAATACAACCTCCATGCAGATGTTGTCCTTGAGTTGGATTTCAACCTAGGTTAACATTAGTTATGTCACTAAGGGGTTAACATGCACATAAAGGGAATGTGTCATCAGAAAATGACCTATTGTTTAAATCACATTTTTATGTTTAATATATTCTTAAAGAAATTTCTACTACATGTCAATATTTATATAAACAAAAACCTTAAAATGCCTGCAGTTTTCATATTGGTATCAGTAAAAACTACAGATCTTCCCACAAAAAAATGAGCCCTCACTGAGCTCCGTAAACATAACTGTAAAAAGCATGTTACTATATATATTAGGGGTCAGTACAGAGATCTCTCCCATCATCTATTTATCCCGAGGACTGTGACTGTGACGAGGGGACATCCTCTGCGTCTGGAGGAAAGAAGGTTTGTACACAAACATAGAAGAGGATTCTTTACGGTAAGAGCAGTGAGACTATGGAACTCTCTGCCTGAGGAGGTGGTGATGGTAAGTTCACTAAGAGAGTTCAAGAGGGGCCTGGATGTATTTCTGGAGGGTAATAATATTACAGCTTATAGTTACTAGAGAGGGGTCGTTGATCCAGGGAGTAATTCTGATTGCCTGATTGGAGTCGGGAAGGAATTTTTTCCCCTAAAGTGGGGGAAATTGGCTTCTACCTCACAGGTTTTTTTTTTCCTTACTCTGGATCAACTTGTAGGATAACAGGCCGAACTGGATGGACAGATGTCTTTTTTCGGCATTATAAACTATGTTACTAGGGTCAGAATATGGCGTTGAAAAGAAAAAACATTTTTTACATTTTTTTTTTTCCCAGTATTAAAACAAGAAAAACTATATATGTGTTATTACTAACCTGGAGAATGAAAGTAACAGGTCATTTACGGCATAGGGAATTTCGTGAAACAAAACCCATAAAACAGGGGCGGAATTGTGTTTGTTTCCCAATTCTATGGACACTTGGATTAAAAGCCCAAAAAAATGACCCCTGATAATGGTTCCAACGCAAGAATTAAAACATAACTTTTTCCCAATTCCACCCCATTTGGAATTTTTTCCAGCTTCCCTCTACATTGTATACAATATTAAAATTTGCCATTAGAAAGCACAACTTGCCCACCGAAAAACAAGCCCTCATATGGCTATGTGAGCGAAAAACAAAAAGTTATGGCGCTGAGAAGACAGGGAGTGAAAAAGGAAAACGCAAAAACTGAAAATCGTAAGGTCCTGATGAGGTTAATCTCATACGCTTTGCTGGTACTGCATTACGCTGTGGTTTTCCCAAATGTGAATCTGAGTTAAATAAAACCGTGTATAGTCCTCAACGTTTGCCGTTAATATATGTCTCAAATATGGCTGACCCTACTATTCATCTGACACGTGCTGCAAAAATCCCCCTATTCAGATGGATGGTAGAGATCACGACAAGCAGATTTTGCAAAACTGTGCTTGGAAATATCAGAACTTGCTGTGTTTCCAAGGACTCGCTCCCCTGTCTGACTCCTCTATGCTCTGCAGCTTGCAATTACATTCTGGTACACTAGGGGAACTGTGCATGCAGTTACCTCTATGAGCGGATATCATTTGTCCTCTTGGAAAAATGATTGATATTGAACCGTTTTGATGGGTTTGGATTAATCTATCCATTTTTAACCCTTTAAGGTCTTTTTACGCAAAATCAAGAGTAAGTATTTGTAGAAGCGCTCGTTCCCGATGATTAGCCCATGTACAGGTTGAACTGGTATCATGTGGTTGCGTCTTTCAGCTGGCACCAAAAATCATCGTTTCCGTGCAGCTCAACAGGGATCTGCTGCCCAGAAACAATAATTTTCTATGGGGACAGATGATCGATGTAGTGTTCACTAGCTCCATACAGAGGAGATGATTGTGGCATGTACAGTAAATGCAGGTGAGAACCAGGCAGTTATTGGGTACAAACAGTTCATTTCATATAATTGCCTGTAGCATCAGTCCATGTGACAGGACCTTCAGTGAAGAAGAGGTGGGAGGAGTAGAGGGGCCTGATAAGAGGTGGAGGAATCATCTTTCTCTGATAAGATATATTACACAGTTTCATATAGTCACTTGTACCATTCATTTATAGAAAGCAAAAACTGAAACAACAATTACCATAATTTTCGCTTTATAAGATGCACTTTTTTCCCCTAAAAGTAGAGGGAAAATAGCCGTGCATCTTATAAAGCGAATACTACTGAGCGCTTCCATTAAGTGCCAGGAGCGGGGAAAGATGCTCACCTTCCTGCGCCGCGGCTCAGCTCTGGGTCTAGCGCTCCCCTGTCTCCTCCGGCCGGCACTGCACTGTCCTGTCTGATGGGGGCTGATATGAGGGCTGATTTGAGGTCTGATGGGGGCTGACTGGGCTGATCTGAGGTCTAATGAGGGCTGAGTGGCTTGATCTGAGGTCTGATGGGGTCTGAAAGGGCTTATCTGAGGTCTGATGGGTGCTGAGTGGGCTGATCTGAGGTCTGATGGGGGCTAGCTAGGTTGATCTGAGGTCTGATGGGGGTCTGAAAGAGCTGATCTGAGGTCTGATGGGGGCTGAGTGGGCTGATCTGGGTCTGATGGGGGCTGATCTGAGGTCTGATGGGGGTCTGAAAGGGCTGATCTGAGGTCTGATGGGGGCTGAGTGGGATGATCTGAGGTCTGATGGGGGTCTGATATGAGCATCTGATATGTGGTCTGATGGGGGCTGAGTGGGCTGATCTGAGGTCTGATGGGGGCTGAGTGGGTTGATCTGAGGTCTGATATGAGGATGATATGTGGTCTGATTAAGGATGAAATACGGTAGTCAACATCAGACAAAAGTCTTCATACAAAGCATTTTTTTGTTTTTGGGGTCAGCACAATTTTTTCCTGCACTTTCTCAGTGTGGTGTTATTTCTGGCATTGTTCCCATAGGCTTCTCTATAGGACTTCAAAAACTGCATGTTACAAAATATCACAAAGTAACATCTCTATGTAGGTAAGTCGTTATAATCTACTTTAGTTGTGAGTCACTAGAGAACTTCTCCACTTCCAAAACAAGCTGGAGATACTGTGACTCATCATAACCCAAGGCTTGGTGCTGAATCACATAGACAGGATGATGGAGGTGGTGACCATCAGCACACATCAGCTCTGATTCCCTCAGACTTGCCTGAGCCTGTCTTCTCTCAGACAGATTTGCATGGCTTAGAATGAGATACATGTAGAAATAACCTTTTCCTCCTCCACAACGTATAGAACATATTAACAGGAAATAAAGCTCATAAACGTCTACTTATTCTTTCATCCTCAGGCGTTGAGCATCCAAATGAGTAGCATAGCTGGCAGCATCACACAAGCTTCATATCATGTGGGGTGGTCAACTGTAATGACTGCTTGTTGGAACGGGCTTGATCTGCAGACTTTGTCAGCCAAACAAGACGTTGTTGGCAGGACCATCAGGTCATCTAATGTGTATGGGACCTCCTGACTCTCCCCGACGGTTGATGCTGGGTGAGATAAGAATCAGGTATATTGGATTTCAAATACTTGAGGCCTTTGTTCTCAGGGAGATAAGCTGCTGCCAGAGGAATCTACTGAGAACACCTCCATGTTTGGCCAAATCGAGCAAATGTGTATGGGGGAATTGGGAGTAATCTTATGTATATGGCTGCCCTAAGTTACAGTGTTGTGTCTGCAAGATCTACTAAGCATGGTTCTCAGTTCACTGCCTTTATGTAGAAGAATCGTGGCAGGACCCAGAAGTAGTAACAGAACCAAGCTTAGTACATACTTGTAGATATTTCATAGATCGAGAACTTTTACTTCATAGATATGTTATCAGAACCAAGGTTACTACATAGATATGGCACCAGAACCAAGGTTACTACATAGATATGGCACTAGAACCAAGCCTACTACATAGATATGGCACCAGAACCAAGGTTACTACATAGATAGGGCACTAGAACCAAGGTTACTACATAGATAGGGCACTAGAACCAAGGTTACTACATAGATATGGCACTAGAACCAAGCCTACTACATAGATATGACACTAGAACAAAGGTTACTACATAGATATGGCACCAGAACCAAGCCTACTACATAGATAGAGCACTAGAACCAAGGTTACTACATATGGGGGGATTGGGAGTGATCTTATGTATATGGCTGGCCTACGTTACAGCGTTGTGTCTGCAAGAACTGCTAAGCAGGATTTTCAGGTTCACTGCCTTTTTGGAGAAGAACCGTGGCAGGACCCAGAAGTAGTAACAGAACCAATCTTACTACATACTTGTAGATATTACATAGATCGAGAACTTTTACTTCATCGATATGTTATCAGAACCAAGAATACTACATAGATATGGCACCAGAACCAAGGTTACTACATAGATAGGGCACCAGAACCAAGGTTACTACATAGATATGGCACTAGAACCAAGGTTACTACATAGCTATGGCACCAGAACCAAGCCTACTACTCAGATATGGCACCAAAACCAAGGTTACTACATAGATATGGTAGCAGACTCAAGTTTGCTGAATGGATGTTATTCCATATAAAGGCTGGTTGGTGGTCTATAAGATGGTGAGTAGTTTGGGCACCAAGGGGCTCCCTGAGGGACTTGGGCTCTGGGTGGCCACCTAAACCACCCTAATTATAATCTAGTATTGATGGTGGGGCTGATGCACTGCACCTCTATGCTTTGAGGTGGAAACTGTGGGGAGCCCAATCTAAGGAGACGGTTTGGATCCAATTGGCAAGGTTGTGTGCTGTAGACACATAAGGAGCTACACTTGATTGCTGAAGGTCTATGCTAGATATAGGCTGAGACCTGTTACCAGTGGAAGGAGACTTGTCTCTCTGTCCAGAGGTAGGGAAGATTGGTGGCTGGAGAGTCTGCCAGGACTGTGAGAATAGTCAGCCCATGAGGGAACTATTGGTTGATTAGGCAGAAGTCAGGTCTGTGTGGTGGCCAAGTGGTACAGTCCTGAACTAGATTGGACCATGTGGAGTAGACAAAAGGAGGGATGGCATAGTGGGAGCCCTTGAGAATCTAGGCCAAGGTGGGAAGCCTTATCTACTGTCAGAGCAAGTAAATGTGGAGTGGGCCCGAGGAGTGGTCTGGATGTCCCAAAGTGAGATGGATGGTATTATACAGAGAATGTTTGAATGACAGAACCTTTGAGATGCAGAGTCTAAGAGAAAGAGGTCATCCCCAGATACACACCCTGTGTGAAACAACATAGTTCTGGGTGTGTTCTCTGTGAGAACTGGGTTGTGAGAAGGCAGGTTATTCCAAATTGTTCAGTGTTTTATTCTTTTGGTTGTTCTGCAGTATTAAAAAAATTGCACCACATTGTGTGTACTCAAACAGTCAGCATTTTTGTACCTCTATTGAATATTGTAATCAGTTGGCATAGTGTGACAATCACCAAAATGTTTTGCTGCCACTGTAACTGAAGTTGCCCTCAATAAATCTGAACTTTTTCAATTTTATTTGGTCTGTGATTTTTGATAATGAAAGTTGGAATCTGCTTAGTTGCCGAGTTGAGTTTTTCATGTTTTGGTTGGGGGTGCACTTTAACTTCTAAGTGAAGTATTGCAACATAAACCTGGATGGATTTATCTAGTTCTTAGGAAGGTCGGAAGGTCCCCAATGAACTCATTAGTTTTCTGGTGGGACCAAATTAGGATTTAGTTCCAAATGCAAAATCCTGTGTGGACAATAAACTAGAGCAATGATTTTCAACCAGTGTGCCTCCAGCTGTTGCAAAACTACAACTCCCACCATGCCCTTCTGTAGGCTGATAGCTGTAGGCTGCCTGGGCATGATGGGAGTTGTAGTTTTGCAACAGCTGGAGGCACACTGGTTGAAAATCACTGAACTAGAGAATACTAATATGGTAAATCCAGATGGTGAAGGCCTTTAATGCCAAGAACTGTTTATCTATTTTTGTGACTTTATGTCCTAAAATTTGTATCATGGGAATTGGTGCAGCACTAATGATTTCAGAATATTTTACTCTCATCTTCCCATGTATTGGGCTACATACAAGCATCTGGCAATGAATGATAATAGTATATTAGCACAACTCAAAAAATATGTGTATCTACGGGTACACTGCTCCAATCCCAGCTGTTAATCAATTCAGTGTTGTGATCAAACCTGATTGCAGAACCATACGAGAAGGGAACTCCCCTTGTACCTGTGATTGCCATCTCCAGCAACATTATCACTATGGAGGCAGCCTAGGCTCAGACAAAGGTCCTCAGTACTGGGATAGCATTGGGTTCTAACCAGTTCAAAAAGCAGATGTTGAGGGAGGATCATGTAACACTGGGTGGCATCTTCCCTTGCTGTGATATAGACTGGCACTCTGGCATGGTGGTAGACACACAGATGCCATTCCAAGCTCTTTCATCTTGGACCCGTAGTTCAGCCAAGGTGGCTGTTGACTGCTGTGCATGGGGAATCCGTAGCCCCATCCAGTTCGAAACATTCTTGATGGGGGAGCTGCTTGATTTTCTGAAGAGCATGTTGTGTAGGGTGAGTAGTGTGTGGGCAGACATGATATCATTGTAACACCACATCTTCTAACTGCGTCAGAAAGGGCAGCAGGACTGATTTTATGATGTCCTTGACATATTGAAGGCTGGTCAATATTCGCTCTATGAATACCAGACAGGAAAGGGCATAGAAGCTAACACTTGTTGGTCCTGGGTGTCTCCACACTATGCATGATGGTATCAGTAGTAACACGGCAGAACCTGCTTTCATCACTGAACACTATTGTTTGCCATTCATGCCCTCAATGGCCTCTCTTGCAGAACCAGTGCAGATGCTCTTGGAGATGATGAGAGGTCAGTGGTAAATGAACTAATGGAGTGTGTGAATGCAGTCGTGCTTCAAGTAGATAGTTTCTTATGATCCAGGTGGTCACTGAAGGGGCTACTGCAGAACCAACTTGTGATGCCATGGCTGTCCTTTGAGATACAGCAGCTCTTCTGATACAGCGATCTTGGTGTGCATCTCTCTGTCTTGACCATCCAGAACCTTCTCTATGTATGTCAGTGCCATCCTCTGACAACTGTAGACACCACCGATGCACTACAGACACACATCATCATAATTGTCACAAGACTCCCCATAGAAGTCCCATAGAATTGCAATGGGCATGCGCTATTGTTGTTCAACTTAAATGAGGGGACACGGGACCCCATTCCAGTGATCAGTGGGAGTCCCAGTGGTCGGACCCCCACCAGTCAATTATTTCCTATTCTGTAGCTGGAGATGAGTATTGTTAGTAGGAAAGACTGGGGGGGGTGTTTATCAATGGCTTTATTCCAATTTCCAGCGAGTATTATAGGGGGCATTATTACTACGGGGGGCACTATGATGGGTTTATTACTACTGAGGCCACTATTGATGGGAATTATTACTACTGGGTGCTATGGGGAATGTTATTACTACTATGGGCACTATGGTGGCATTATTACTACTGGGCACTATAGAGGAATTACTACTGGGGGAAATGTAGTGGGCATTATCGGCTCCTGCTCTGGCTACTGGAAGGAAGTGGAAAGGGGACACAAAAGGACTACTACCATGTGCGGCACAAAGAAGGAACATTTGTGTAGTAGTATGGCACAAAGAAGGACATTGCTGCTGTGTGGCGGTGCAAAGGAATATTTACCAACATTGTCTCTATTAATTTTGGGGTATTAAGCCCCATCCCAAACCAAAACTGGTGACACGTACTATTGAGCAGGGTTTATGTAAGGCCCACCTATTTTCGTATCGGACAACTCAAATTTTCCGGGATTGTCTTCGAAATTTCAGGATAATTGCAGTAAATTCAGGGCAATTGGCAACTATGTAAAGGAGAACACTACTCTATTGAGGAAGCGAGATATTAGAGGACATTACTTGTGTGTAGGGGTCCCAAAGGGGAGCACTGCTGTGTAGGGGGCATAGCAAGGGGATTTAGAATTGGGTGAGGCATTCAGAGGTCACTATTACTATGTGGGTAGTATGGACACTATTACTGTTTGGGGAATGCTATTACTTTGTAGGGCACTTTTACTATGTGGTGCATCTAGAAGGACATTGTTATGACTGAGGCAGTATTACTGTCTGAAGCCCTATGGATGAGGAGTTTGTATAGAAGTGGGAAAAAGATACTGAGGTTGCTGGAAAAGGATGAGCAGCTCCTCACTACTCACTGTGCACATTTTTCACTGTATCATCTCATCTTATGTAGACACGATTGCAGCTTACACTGCTTAAACTGGCTTGTCTTTGTGGCCCTCACCTGGCTTTGCCACAGGTCTCTAGCTGCATCAGGGTGTGGGAGTGAGGAAGTCCGAGCCAGCTCTGCGGCTCTATCTAAGCACCCTTTGACTGGTGCCTCACACATCCACTTCCTAGCTAACTAAAATGCAGGTGTATGGCTGGATCTGCCCCAGAGGCTTTTCCTTAGCACAGCTTTCTCTCTGCCTGCCTACTACCAACTCCAAGACTGCAGGGCACTGCTTTTTTTTTTATCTCACAAGCATGTGCTCTCACTATATATTGAGGCCTGCACAATTATACCATGTGATTAAAAAGGTCTTGTGCCAGACAGCATATTATCCAACAGCACTAACACAATAGGAAACTAAGTGGCAGTATAACCTTTGTTTCTTATGGTGGGAAACACATTGATTTCTTCAAGTCCTGTTCAGATAAATGGGACAGTAGAAGGAGTTTCTGCAAAAGAAAAAGTCTTGCACTTTTGTGAGCAAGATCTGATCAGGACAGGATTTCAACCTGTGAACGTAAACACGAATGTTTACATTCACTGACAGCAAGCTAACTCCATTAATGCACTACAAACTACATTAGGAAGTTGCAGAACTTCTTTTCACCAAGTTCTGAAGCTTAATTCACATAAAGATGGAAACTTCTACAAAATTGATCAGGACCGTGAAGTTTTTGCATTGTCTCCCAGCTGGCAGTGCCCTCTGTAATAAAACGGCGACTGGCAAGATTCATTAAAGAATATGAAAAATCTACTAATAGATAAAATTCCAGAGGGAAACTCCATATATCTCACAAGCAACTGACGAAAGTTTGGATTTCCTTTCTTTAACCTTTCGTAATTTGACTCATTTTGATGACAGGTATTGTGTATTTGTGCATCAGCTTGTAGTCATCATGCTACATGTCCTCACTCATCTCCTTCATATCCTGGAACCGCTTCTTCTTCTTACACTTTCCTTTAACCTTCCTTCTGACTTTTTTTGTAGTGTTTTAAAATGCCATGTGTATTTTATTGGAGGTTTTGAAAAAAAAAATTATGCAGTTTTTTAACAGTTTAAGGGGAGATGGTCCAGTAGTCCTCCTGACTCCTGACCAATCCCCTGGTGGGCCCCTGAGCAAGGTGGGCCCCTAGTCTCCCACCCCCTGCACAAGTGGCACATAACACAGTAGACTTACTGCACTTCATACATATATTCATTGTACAGCATCTCAATCAGCCTATGTTCAGCCTATGGCCTATGGCTGATTAGCCAGCTCAGCGCCCAGCAGTGAGACAACATAGAGCGCTAGCAGGGACTCCAGCGGGAGTAGCACTAGCCACTGATGATGTGCTGAGTAAAGGGGGCCCCCGAGGACAGAGTAGGCAGGGAGATGGAAAGCAGAGCCTGAGCCCCGGACAGGGACTCAAGATAGGAGTGAGAATTAAGTGAAATTAGGAGGTGGGGCCTTTTGTCCAAGACTGAGCCCCCTTCCTCCAGGGGCCCCATAGCAGCTGTGTGGTCTGCCTCCATTGGAGATACATCGCTGACTGTACCTCTTAATTTTTTTATTTTTCAGTAGACTCTGCATAAGTCCTCATGCACACAACCATATCCGTTTCTGCAAATCGCAGATCTGCAAAAAAAATATGGATGTGGTCTATGTTACATCTACATTTTTTGCAGACCCATTGACTTCATTGGGAGATAGTTTCTGCCAATTCAAAACTTTCCCTTATCCACAGAATATCTGGGACCACCATTGATCAGAAGAACTGGATGAAGTGGCAGGCCAAGCGTGCACGTAGCTACTCTGCTCACTCTCTATAGGAATGCTGGAGATAGCCGAGTACAATGCTCAGCTATTTCCAGAAGTCCCATAGACATTTAATGAAGCAGAAGGGACACAGGATAACCATTCACATGATCATGGGGGACCCAGCAGTCCCCACCGATCAGATACTTATCCGCTATCCTATAAGTAGGGGATAAAAAATAAGCTAGGCTGTAAAAACAAGAAAGGCCATCGCTATCTGATCAGCAGGGGTCCAACTCCCTTCACCCCATCCGGTTCAATATGAAGACACACCACTACTTAATATACACTGACTTCTTTATTAACTGCAAGGTATCAAATGTACAGTAGATGTTCTGATTAGAAGTCAGGGCACTGGTCTTAAAAGTGGCCCTGTTGATGATGGGCCTTTGACTCATGAAGAGTCGGGCCTTCAGCGCTCAGGAGAGGAAAAACCCCCAGTGGAGGAAACCTCTGGGAACCATGGCTGAAGGACTGCCCTTCCCCTAGGCGGTAGAGGAAATCAATCGCAATTGACTTCTGCAGAGACCAAGCCTGGAATCTGCCTTTTGATGCAGCAGGAAACTCACTTCTTTGGCGAATACATCTGTCTGCAAAAAGTCCAGTGAATGTCAAGTCCAGTGGTTATTGCAGAGACCAAGCCTGGAATCTGCCTTTGATGCAGCAGGAAACTCACTTCTTTAGTGAATATGTCTGACTGCAGAAAGTCCGGTGGGTGAGTGCAGAGACCGAGCCCGGAATCTGCCTCTTGCTGGAGCGCAGGTCATCTGATCCTGACATGGTGGCCACCATGTCATTGACTTGTGGTAGAGTCATTACCTCTGGCTGTATCCCATATTCGTTGCCAGGACACAGTGAGACCCCCATTCTGGTACAATGATCTGCAGATGCAAAAAAATATAACTAATTATGACTGAACATGGAACAGAGGAAAATTACATATTAGTGACACACAATTTACTCCCAATCACTGTGGGTCATTGTAATCTCTTTAACTGTATTAAACATGGGTCCATGTCTCTAACAGTGATACCAATGCTTATCAATGTCATTGACTGTTATAGCGGTTATTCTTGTTCTGGGATCCAATATGTATCTAACATAAACAGAATACACCTTATAATCGTGGCCTGATTTACTTTCATATATTTTTATGGGGTTTGGAGCTCAGTTTTCCTGATACAAATCGCCAAAAACCCCTGCTTTCTTACACACTTCCATAGTTAAAATTCTAGGAGCCATTGGTCAAGGTGATCTATATATCAAGGTCAATGGGAGCTCCCCCTAGTGGTGACTGCAGGCAGTTAGAATTTTATCATATTTATATGCCATGTATCAGGCAATTTGGATTATTTTCCACTAATGGCCACTGCTCTGCTCATCTTCGTGGAGAATCTAAACCCTAAATTATTCTGTGTCACCACTCTGGTGTCTCCAGAACATGACATCATGTCTGTTATGAGCTCCTGTTATAAATCACATTACATTTTATGACTCCTACAACAAGGATCTTACCTTATTTAGGGATCTTTTTGGTTCTTAAGGCCAATACCTTCTAGCAGGGGTCACTGGTGAAGATCAGGAGATGGTTTATTCTGCGACTCATTTTGTCTCAGACCTCTGGTGATCCAATCTGGTGCTGCAATTGCCTTCTTAACCCCAGGCTGTTTTCTTTTTCAGTGGTGACCAGTGGATACCGCTGCGTCCAAGTGATACAAAAAACACCATAAATATCAAGAAGCAGAAATATCACAAATAATCAATATAACCAAATGCAGATATAAGGTCTTTTCATGGATGTGGTCCCTATCATCTGATAGTCTGACATGTTCCCATCAAAGAGTTAAAATAATAAATTAGGATACCCCCCTCATTAATAGGTATAACTATAGACAGCAAAGTTATGGGGCCCATAGGCTAAAGGCCATTCTTAGTGGGCTGTGATTATCCTGAACCTTTGGTGGTTGTCTAAGTACTTACTACACATACATATATTACCACATGAGAAGACATTATTACAATCAGTACATGAAGACTATTAAACTTAGAGAAGTCACTGGTTACTTACCAGTGCCAACAAGTCTGTGGGTTCTAGACCTATACCATGGGACAGCGGTTGTAATCTGGGGTTGGGTAGAGACTGCAGCTTTGGTGACTTAGAGGATCCAGGTCTGTTTCGGTAATATCAGGCTTCTGGTCAGGGCGATGTCTTGGCCCATCATAGACTCAATATGTCATGAAAGACATGGAGCCGTTAATTGACCTTTTTGGGAAAGCCTGTGATCCTGCCATTCTGTAGGCAGGATATTAGATGGTCTCTCATCACATTGTGCTGGAAGATCGCTGTGGGTTCACCATCATCTGCCAGAAACTCAAAGGCAAATGCTATGGCGAACACCCCACAGTCATAGGTGTTTCTCTGCTGATCCACGTTGAGAAATTTGAGATGTTTCAGGGGCTCATTGACCACTACGCTGTAGATGTTATTAATCTGCTGGCAAACAGATAGAGGCAAATTGCTGGTCTTGATGCTGTCGGCCACAAGGATGTCGCCATTTTTGAAGCAGGTGGTCAGCCAGTGCACCCTATCCTCGTCATAGTGGATTTGTATGGCCTTCTTTAGCACACTGTACCCTGGAAACAGAATAGCAGCGGCGGGCTGCAGGCCATCAAAGTCCCCAAACTGATTCTGCAGGAGATCCTGGGCCTTGTTAATGATGTCATCGTCCAGCATGCCATCCTGGCCGCTGCTCTTCAGGATGGATATGTGCTCTGGAGACAAGTTGTTCTGTGCTCTCCAGGTATAGGCCTTCTCCACTTGTGGTGTTCCCAGCTCCGGGCTTCCTACATCTTTGGTAGATGGAGCGGACATGTTTTCTGCCCCAGCTCTTTTGGCTGATGGAAATGTCCCGGACTGACTGTTATTGGAGGTTGGTGCTTTCCGTTTCAGGCTGGCTTTGGAAGCTTCACGAGATGCCTTCAAAACGTCTACAGCAGACTCAGCCATTTTCTTGTCCTGTTTTTGACGAGTCTTTCTATTACATCGTCGCTTACAGCTCTTTGGTGTTTTTTTAGCAGGTGGTGCTTTGTGGACAAGGAACGGCTCCACAGCATCGGCATCCCGGGGTCTTTTTTGCGGGGGTTCCCCACTTTCTGGTGTTTCTCCCAGGGACATGCCTTGTGGTATTAGAGGCCCCTCATGTGCAACTTTTGGATCAGCAATATAATTGTTTGGTGTCTTCTCAGCTGTGTCATGGCGGATGATGTGGTGTTTACGTCTTAAGGCAACTGACCTGAAGAAGCTCCTGACCTGTGTCATGATGGTTGATTTCTTGGCCAGAAAGCTGGAGTTCCTCATCAGAGTTCTCCATTTTTGATTCAATTTCCTGAATCGGGTCAGAAGAAATGAGCCAATCGACACGCAGGATGAGAGAGAGTTGACCAGCAGCCGCCGATCAACATAGCGCCGACGCCTATGAATCCTCATGATGGCGTCCAATCTTCTTTCTGAAGTTCGGTGTATCCAACATGGAGTTATACCTTCACAAATTCATCATTGTGATGTCATCCAGTGACATCACAGCTGTAGGTCCAGTTCTAGAACATTCTATGCAAATGTGGTGACATCACAATACTCTGCCAGGATGAAGGCCAGATTATTTTAACCACTTAATTGCCAGAGCATCTAATATGTTAATGAACTAAGATATATGGATAGTGTTTGTTTAACAGATGCAGATTTTCAGTTTTCGAGGATACATTGTTTTGTACCTTTACAGTACATTTTCAGTTTCACATTTTTAGTTTGATTTGGTTGTTGATAATTTTTTTAATCTGTATAGTTCCAAAATTTTGAAGCCAGATCTTTATATTACATGAAACACTCTAATCCTTTAAATAAAATTACTGAATTTGAGATACAGATGCTGCAGAACCTCTTTTCTGGACAGTAAGGAAGAGAGGCCTCGTCCTTCTCATAAGAAGATCTGCAGTATATGAGATGTTTTTGTGTTATGCCCACACTGGTGATTCCAAAGGGGTTGTCCATTTAATTCAGGCCACCCATTGACATCAGAGCAATATGCAAGTGGTACTCAGCCATAATACAGCCAAAATAGTCTACTGGGCCTTACTGTACCCAAGCTCAAAATTTGGAAACACCCCAAGCAACTTCCCCAAAACCTCTCCTCCCACAGCGAGTCCTGCACCGTTCAGGAAGAGGAGTCAAGAGTTTACTAATCATTGGCTGATGAAAGCTCCTCCCCCGGACCTTCCCCTTTATTAATGCCCCTCCCCCCATCTACATGCAGCAGCTTCCTGATAGGAGCAGCTTCCTGATTTTTTGGGGTCCCTGTAGTTTATAATCTTCTGTCCTTACTGTAACATTATCATCTCGTGACATACTGACCACTTACACACAGCAGCAAAATTTAACAGGCAGTGCTGCAGTGTAAAGCATGAGGGAGATACAGAACAGCACACCACGTTTATATGGAGACAGGACCTCCTATACACGATACAGCTAAGCTGCAGTCACTGATCACAGTCAGGTCCACAGAGGTACAGGTGAATTCCCCGGTCGGCCCCTGAGCAAGGGGCCACTAGTCTCCCACCCCCTGCACATATAGCACATAACACAGTAGACTTACTGCACTACATACATATATTCAATGCACAGCCCCTCAACCAGCCTGTGTTCATATAAAAAAAACTTAATAGATTATTAGAAACTCCCCAGTTTATTATTATAGACACGATCAGAGCTGAGACGACTTCTAGGTATACAGGAAAGACACCAGTGTCCTCTTCTCCCCAGGACCTACCTTCTCAGAGTTGTTGCAGGGATCCCCATATTCAATCATCTGGTAGCATCTTGCTGCTGTGTGAGTAGGTAATATTTGAATGTATCCATACTGTGGGCCCCCTAAATAAATTTTACTGGTGGGCCCTAGGCACTACAGTACAACACTGCCCGATGCTAACGTCTGTGATTGGTTATAATGCTGATGGCAGACACTTAACCCCTTAGATGCCATGGTCAAATGTGACCACAGCATTTGAGAGCACTGAAAATGGAAGCCATGCGCATTCCACTGCATGAGATTGGGGAAGGCGTTCCATAGTAGTAATAGGCCTGAGCCTGTGCAAGGCTTCCAGGCCTATTACTGGTATATTCCAATGCTGGCTGGCAAGTGGCAGCACTGCATAGGAATATTATTTATCATGGTATGAAGAGGCGTTAAAAATTAAAATGAAATCTTTATTATTGTTAATATAGAAACAAAACAGGCAAAGAGGGGGTGTATATAATAACTCTCAAAAAGTACAAAAAAGGCACTTAGTAACTCAATATAATCCGGACAAGACAGAGGACTGTGGCAGCATTGCATTGGAATATACTGAATTCTGTAATGGATAAAAATCTATTACATAATAAGCTAATGATTTCATGTTATAGTCACCTTAACTAAAACATTTTTAAAAATACAAATAAAATTGCAATAATAAAATTTTCTGCTCACATAGCCGTATGAGGCTTTATTTTTTCCGGGACAAGTTGTACTTTCCAACTCCACCATTTAATATTGCATGATGTAGTGGGAGATGGTAAAAAAATACAAAGGTGGTGGAATTGGAAAAAACGCCATTTTGCCACAGTGTTACAGAAATTATTTTTTACTGCGTTCGTTATGCGATAAAACTGACTTATGATCTTAACCCCTTCCCGACCACCGCCGTACATGTACGGGGCGCGGGCGGTGCGGGGACATGACGCCCGCTCGCGGGTGCGGCGGGCGTCATGGCTGGCAAGTCTCTGCTGTTTCTAACAGCAGAGACTTGCCGCATCTTACCTCCGTCTGCGGAGACTTCCTGGGCCTTACTGATGCCGTGATCACACGTGATCACAGCATCAGGATGCGTCTGAACCCGGAAGCCAAACTTCAGACCGCCCCGCAAAAAATGAGCCCCCATACAGCTCTGTACACATAAATACCAAAAAGTTATAGGGGTCAAGATATGACAAGGAAAAAAAAAAAAAAAAGGGCAACTTTCTAATTATTTTATCACCATCTAAACGCAGGAAAAACTATACATATTAGGTATTGCCGGATTCGTACTGACCAGTAGAATGAAAGTAACCGGTCAGTTTTAATGCACATCGAAAGCTGTAAATAAGAAACCCGTAGAACTGTAGCGGAATAGCGGTTTTCTTGCAATTTCACCCCATTTGGAATTTTTTTCCCGCTTCCCACTACACCATATGTAATATTAAATGGTGGCGTTGGAAAGTACAACTTGTCCCGCAAAAAACAAGCCCTCATACAGCTATGTGAACAGAAAAATAAAACAGTTATGGCTGTTTGAAGGCAGGGAGCGCAAAACGAAAATGCAGAACCGAAAAAACCTCCGGTCGTGAAAGGGTTAATTCTCCAGCACAGTACAAACCCACAATAACACTTATAGTTTTCCTTGCATTTTGATACTTTTTTTATTTTTTTTCTGTCATTTTCTGACCCTGTAACTTTTTTGTAGCTATCTGTACCTTCCCAGACCCATAACCTTTTTATTTTTCTGTTCACATAGCCGTACGAGGGCTCATTTTTTTGTGGGGTGACTTGTACTTTTCATTAATACCATACTGGGGTGTGTACAACCTAATTTAATTTTTTGTGGGAGGAGAAGCGACCAAACAATGGCAAATCGGTCATTTTAACCCTTTTTTTGTTTCGCCTTTTTCCGTATGGGATTGATACTTTTATATTTTGATAGTATGGGCATTTTCGCACGTGGCCACACCCATGATGTGTATTTTTTATTCTCATTTTGGGGAAAGGGGAGTAATTTGAGTTTTTATATTTTTTAAATATTTTTATTTATAAAAACTTAATTTTTTTAAACTTTTTTTTATAGTTCCCATAGGGAACTATAACAAGCAATCATTAGCTTGTTAAAGGCAAGAGCTCTATAAGAAATACTGTGCAGCAGCCTCCTGTCATTATCTATGACAGGGGCTGCTGCACACAAGCTCCAGCTCCTCCGTGGGAAACAGGAGCATACCCGAAAGTGCGCGCTTGCTGTATTTAGGGCGCTCAGATGCAGTGGTCAGGTTTGACCACAGCATATGAGAGTTTTAATGTCTGCGATTAAGGCTTCATTCACACGACCGTATGTGTTTTGCGGTCTGCAAATTGCGGATCCGCAAAAAAAAAGGATGACGTTCCGTATGGCATCAGTATTTCCATTTTTTTTGCGGATCCATTGTAACAATGCCTATCCTTGTCAGCAAAACGGACAAGAATAGGACATGTTCTATCTTTTTTGCGGAACGGAAATACGGACATACGGAAACGGAATGCACACGGAGTACCTTCCGTTTTTTTTGCGGACCCATTGAAATGAATGGTTTCGCATATGGTCCACAAAAAAAGCGGAACGGACACGGAAACAAAATACGGTCATGTGAATGAAGCCTAAAGAAGAACTCCCGCAAAAAATGTTATTCTCTGACCTGTTAGAGGTGCATGATATAATCTGTAGTGATTGTCATTTTCTTATCAGTGACTGTTTCTGTGAGTAAAAACCTCTCTTCTTATTGTAGCTGGGTCATGTGACCAACTCCCTGACCTCCAACTGACCCAGGACAGAAAGCCAGTAACTGCTCTATTCATTCCTATGGGAGCCTCACTTTTAGTCTCATAGGAATACATAGAGAATTAGACTTCCTGTCCACACATAAGTCTATGTGTGAGTTGGTGGGTCTAATTGCTGGTCACATGACACAGATAAGAAACTTCAGGATGATATAAGTCAAAAATTCAGACACTGGTAAGATAATGACATTCACTACAGATTATATCATGTACATTTCTAGCAAGACATGGAATAAAATTTTTGTCGGGAGTTCTTTAACATTATTGCCAGTCACAGACATTAGCCGCAGGTGCCTGTTGTATGAAACAGCAGGAACCCAGTTGCTATGGCACCTGCTCCACTCAGGTGCCTGCCCCATCTTTAAAGGGTTTCTGTCATCAGTTTGTACCCTATAAAACAGGTTGACATTTGCAATGTGCAAATGTCACCTGATGCCAAATATGTTAATAATATTATTCATACTGTCCCCGTTTTTGTGGAAATTATACTTTAATAATATGTAAATTAGCTCCCTAGGAGCAGGGGGAACAGTAACCCTGCTCCTAGAGTCGCCGTTTCCCCACCTCTAATAACGCCTCCTGTCTGTTGATTGACAGGGCCAGGCAGCTCGCTCTGTCTGCAGCCGGCCCTGTCCATGCCCAAAATCCCGGCGTAGGCGCAGTGAGGAAGCCGGGAGCCCGGAAGCCTGTGGTTCTCACTGCGCCTGCGCCAAATGAAGGACACACGGCGCAGGCGCGGGATTTTGGTATTGGTATTGGCGATGCTAGGGAGGATTGTTCCCGTCATGGCGTGCTATTGATTGCCCCCAGCCCCCCCAACGCCGAATGTTTTCATCCGCGCAACGGGGAGATGCAGCAGCGGCCATGCCGGTATACGAAGCGATGAGGGTCCCGGGGAGCGAGGTAAGTACAATCTCTGCGAGGGGCCCGGGCATATAGGGGGGGGCATTATAGATCTTGGATAGTCCTTTTAATATTTTCCCATAAAATACATTGATTATAAAAAATAATAATAATAATTTCATTAAAAAATTTAACAATTGTCTTCATTGTAAGAAAATATTGTTTTTGGCAAAAATACTTAAACTCGTCACTCGCCTTAAGGGTCCTCGTTGTCTTGCGAGTCCTTACTCTAACTGAAGTAACATGAACATAACAAGATAAAGTATAAAGTCAACAAATACTGGTCACAACAGTCAACAATCCAGTCAGAGGTGGTCCTGCTGCCGTGGAACAGAACTCCCGGGGTCATGAAGAAGTCTGCGTAGAAGTCTCGAACCTCTAGGCCCGAAGAATGGGGTCTTCCGAGTGACGTAGTATCCAAAGGAACAGCTGGGGAAGGGAAACTGTGGCCAAGATCCCCATCTGAGGTGGTATCATGGTTCAGGGTGAAATTGTGGAGAAGGTCGTAAGTCTTGATGACCCAGTCCACATTATCTAGATCCATCTTAATGGCCGAATGGAACACTCTCCACCTGGAGGCAAGTATTGAAAGTGTGCTCAATGTACAGTATCTGTGAGCTCTGGTGAGCCAGCAATTAAATACACGCCTCGAGGTGTCCAGTCCTCGTCTGTGGAAAGAACGCATAGACAGTTCAAACTCTTCATCTGCCACAATGACAAAGGTAGGTGGTCCAGAAGAGCAGGGCAGGGGTTGGGCTTCAGGTAAGGACCTTTGGTTGTTAAGAAGCTGGCCCCAACCCCGCCATCTACATTCTGGAAGCCCCGAAGAAGCCTAGCATCCACCGTGCTCCCATAGGTTCAGCACCCAGAAATACTGCTGGATGTCTTCCAGTGTGGGTGGAGGAATAACTATATACTTGATGGTCGCCCAGATGAGCTGGCAGGTTGACCAGATGATCCCCATGATGGTTGATGTTCCTAGGAAGAAGGGAAGCCAAACAGTTCCTGTTTGCCAGAAATCTGTCTAGGGTGGCCACTGGCGTCACACCAGAAAGCCGGACCTCACGACCACGCCCCCAAATGATAAGCCACATCTCCTGATCGATGAAGCCATGCCCTGGCTCCATGAAACCACACCCCTGGCTTTGTGAAGCCACGCCCGCATTGCTGGCAGGAAAAAAGTGCGGGGGGAGGGGGGGGCCAAAAAGTTTCTGAGGGGATGGTGAGCTGGGGGCAGCCGGGGTGCTTTTTTCGCCCTCAGTCAGCCACAGGGAGCCATGTCTGCGGGCTTTAGTGACTGACTGGGGGTGAGAGAAGCCTCAGTCAGTTGCTGCAACTCACGCTCAGATAACACAACGTTGCTGTCTGAGTGTGAGCTACTGAAAGGGTGGACATCCCTGCGTCGGTCCAGGCACTGCGCCGGACGGAGGACAAAAAGCCAGAAAACCGGACTGTCCGGCCTAAAACCGGATGTCTGGTCACCCTAAATCTGTCCAAAGAAATAAAAATGTAAATGAATAGATCCATGTAGAGTTTGGTGCAACCTACAATATTTCATATTTTTTTTACAGCTAGATTTTCCAGCCTTTGTCACAAGAAGAGGAATGTGGTGGGCCCCATTGTGGTAAAGGTGCTTCTCAACCGTCATGGATCTGGCGGGACAATCCCGGATTTTGGTGGCTGTCGCGTGGTCCCAGATGGGCCCGAGATATGTCTCCCAGCTGTCTCTGTGTTCTTAGGATGCAGAGAAAGTTGACTGCAATGGTGAATTAGAGAGCCATCCGCTCACCGCTCCACCATTCAACTGCTGGCACTCCCCAAAGGCACTGTGCGGTCACATACACATGGCGCTGCTGGGAGGAGGTGTGGGCATAACTACTGAAAAAGGGGCACAATATGGGCATAACTACTGAAAAAGGGGCACAATGTGGGCATAACTACTAAAAAAGGGGCACAATATGGGCATAACTACTGAAAAAGGGGCACAATGTGGGCATTACTACTAAAAAGGGTCACAATGAGGGCATTACTACTGTGAGGGGGCACAATATGGGCATTACTACTAAAAAGGGACACAATGTTGGCATCACTACCAAAATGGGGGCTCAATGTAGGCATAACTACTGAAAAAAGGGCACAATGTGGGCATTACTGCTAAAAAGGGGTCACAATGCGGGCATTACTACTGAAAGGGGGTACAATGTAGTCATTACTACTGAAAAGGAGTCACAATTCGGGCATTACTACTTGAGGGGGCACAATGTGGGCATTATTACTGTGAGGGACCACAATGTGGGCATTACTACTGAAAAGGGGGTCACAATGTAGGCATAACTACTGAAAAGGGGGCACAATGGGAGCATTACTACCGTAAGAAGGCACTAAGGGTACTGGGTGGGATTAGACATTTATAGATGCATTGGGCGGGGTTAAAGGTGTGGCTTAGTACCATAAAGTTTTCCACAGTGTGCTATTGTCCCTCCTCGTCATTTTTCAAAATTTGGGAGGAACAGTAAAGCGGGAGGAAACATGTTATTAATATATGTATGCTGGTGACATGGGACACCACAGGGGACATCCACTACCTCTAGGGGGTGGCAGTTTTTGCCACATGGGATGGTGTGTTTTACCTCAGTGTGATGGGGAGCCACTTTTCGCCAGACAGGGGGCGTCTCCTGTTGGTGTTCTGAAGTGTTAATCCATACCTCCCAACTTTGGAAAATCACAAAGAGGGACAATATATCGTGGCAATTTTTTTCATACTAGGCCACGCCTCTAACTCCACCAAAGCATAATTACTGACTCCATTAGAACTGTGGCAGCTGGGGATCTGTTAGGTGAGTGTAAGTTTCTTTATTTTTTTATAGCAGGTGGAGCCCCTGGGGCAACTTTTTTTCTTGCGATTCAATATCCATTTAAAGGGAACCTGTCATCACCTTTATGCAGCCCATACTAACGGCAGAATAAAGTAGAGACAGGTGAGTTGATTTCAGCGGTCTGTCATTTATAAGTTAAAAGTAAGTGGTTGCCAAGAACCAACATCACAATCATTGTAGACTGGGCCTGGAAAAGAGTCAAATCTTCATGAGAAGAGTCATGGTTATTCATGAATTCCTGCTTTCCCTGCCCACCTGCTGATGGTTGACAGTCTTCTACATAGTTTTCTCCCTTTCTCTCTAGGAGACAACTTCCAATCATCAGCAGATGGGCGGGAGAGCAGGAGATTAGGAATAACCATGACTCTTCTAAGGCTCCATTCACACGTCCTGTTTTTCTTTCCTGATTCGATCCTGATTTTTTCAGGACCCATTGAAATGAATGGATCCAGATCAGGATCAGGATCGAATCAGGAAAGAAAAACAGAACGTGTGAATGGAGCCTTAAGTAGATTTGACTCTTTTCAAGGCCTGAGCTGCAATGATTCTTATGCTGGTTCTCAGCAACCACTTACTTTTAGCTCATGAGTGACACACCGCTGAAATCAGCATTAATGTCACTACTTTATACTGTCCTTAGCATAAAGTTGATGACAGGTTCCCTTTAAATATTCGTACATAAATCATCGGATTATAGATATTTTATGGTCCAAATATTGAAGTAATGGTCTAATATACAGGTAGAAACCATACAGTGACTAAAGCAGCCCGTCAAACGTTGGGACGGACATCTTGCAGATGCTGGAATCACTCCGGGTGCCGGCCAAGTTCTGGTACAGAGTGTGGGCATATCCCTTCCAGTCCCGTCATGCCCACATCGCAGACGCTCTCCAAATTGCCTTGAAATCGGCCAAAGTAGTAGTATGCAGCCTACAGGTGGTGAGGACATGCCGCACTCCAAAATATGCCAGAAACACAGCAAAAATCACAGCAAACACCCAGAGGAATCCAACAAAGCTCTCTATGTGTGCAAACCAGAGAAAATGGATCATGTGACAATCCTGGGAAGTGGGTTGAAAGGGAAAATATAACAAATGTATCCGTTTTTTTTTAACGGCCGTTAAAAACGGTTCTCAGTTTGGCAGACTGGGTGCAGGCGCAGTGTAGGCTCGGCAGGGGGCGCTGCAGGCACACAGTGTGAGGCGCAGGGGGCGGGGACTTGGCGCGGGATGGTTCCTCCCACTGGAGTATAGGGAAGGATCCCGGCGCCTCATGAGGACGAACAGTTTGGAGCGAGGACGGGCTGAGGATGGACGTGTTACCGCTGCTCTGCCTGCTGGGGGTCTTCTGCTCACTAGGGCTAGCGGTAAGTAGCTGCCGGGGGTAACTTACCTCCTGATACGGGGGGAGGGGGGACCGGCCGCCGGACAATGGAGGGAAAGTGGCAACAGGTGAGCGTTGTTCTGTAGTGCAGGTGTGACTACTACCCCCAGTATGTACCGTGCGCACACTGTATGTGTGACTACTACCCCCCCCCCCAAGTTTACCCTATATGTGTGACTACTACTCCTAGTTTACCTGTGCATTCCCTATAGGTATCACTACTACCCCCAGGCTATATTGTACTTACACTGTGTGACTACTACCCCCAGTATGTACCGTGCGCACACTGTATGTGTGACTACTACCCCCCCCCCCCCAAGTTTACCCTATATGTGTGACTACTACTCCTAGTTTACCTGTGCATTCCCTATAGGTATCACTACTACCCCAGGCTATATTGTGCTTACACTGTATTTGTGACTACTACTCCTAGTTTACCTGTGCATTCCCTATTGGTGTCACTGCTACCCCCAGGCTATATTGTACTTACACTGTGTGACTACAACCCCCAGTATACCTGTGCATAACTTGTAGGTGTGACTACTATTTTAGGATGATGCTGTTTATAGGTGTGACTACTACCCCCAGTATGTACTGTGCTTATGCTATGGTTTCAGTGGAGAGGTGAATTGGGTTTCCCCATAGCTGTGATTACTCTGTAGGTGTCCATGGCTCTATAGGTGGACACGCTGTGTATGTTCCTGGTTATTACAGTATGGATGTTCCTGAGTGTTATCACAGTGTAGCGGTGTATTGCTACCTCTATAGGCGGGCATGCTGTGTAGGTAGGTGTGTGTGTATCTCACTGTTAATGTGCCTGTGCTGTAGTCACAGGTTAGTACAGTATAGTGTTATCACAGTGTAGCGGTGTATTGCTGGCTCTATAGGTGTGCCTGTTGTGTATACAGATGTGCTTGGCCTGTAGGCGGGAGAAGCATGTGCTTCCACTATAGCATGCAATATGTCTATGGCTCTGCTTGTGTTATAGGGGCACATGTTATATGTATATGCTTGCACTATAGGTGAGTATGTTATCTGTATAAGGATTAACTTGCACTGTATGGGGCATGCGGTACGGCTGTGCTTGCGCTATAGTTCAGTATGTTATTACACTACAGCTGTGAGATATTTTGACTGTATATCGTGCGTGTTACCACAGTATCGGTGTATTTGCTGGCGCTATAGGGGAGCGTTATACATCGCAGGTGTACAGTATACCTGACTGATCTGCACTGACCCCAGTACAAATGCTAAATGTTCCTGGAAATGTGGTGTGATGTGTTGCCATTTTGTTAAAGGGTGTGCCTTGAGGAATCTTGGTAATCCTCAAGGAATCCTCTTGGTAAAGCTGTTCCCTTGTGCCCTTCGCTGGCATCCAGATCATTGTGGACAAGAGAAGTTATTAAAGGGTTTTTGTGGACCCCCCCCCCTTCCGAATATTGGGGGGGGATCTAATGTACCTTGTAAACTCCATGCTGTCCCCTCCAATTTCTGACCTTAGTGATGATGTCACTGTGATGTCACTTACTCCTAGAGACAGCGCCTCACCTGTCCCCAGGTTGTGTATGGTATTGCAGCTTGACCCGAGTCCAGTAAAGTGAATGAGGATAAGATGCAATACCACAAACCACCTGAGGAGTGTGTGGTGCTGTTTTTGAAAGACGGCAGCTGTGTGTTTTTTTTTTTTTTTTTTAAAAAGTCCTGGATTCAACCTAAATAGTGGTTTTTAACATTGTAGCTTCCTCTTTGAACACATAAGGATAGGTGGGTTTGCGGTACTTATTATACACCTAGTCAAAAATACAGAAGGAAGGGGTGCCCCCTAGTGGTGGTGAGTCTGTATCTGGCTTGGTGGCCTGGTTTAGCATGCTCTTCAGGAGAGGCGGGGGGGGGGATACAGAGGCTGCTGATACTCTGCTCGCCGCTCTGGTTCCTGAAGGCCCCCATTGACATTAGTGTATTTGTTGTCTGAGCCCGCTGTGACCGGTGGGCTTGACCGACCCTCTGGTGCAGGGATTGGCAGCCTTTGGCACTCGAGCTGCTGTGAAACTACGACTCCCAGCATGCACGCTTACTTGGCTGTTCTTGTAACTCCCATAGAAGTAAAAGAAGGATTCTGGGAGTTGTAGTTACTGAACAGCTGGAGAGCCAGAGGTTGCTGACCTATGCTGTAGTATGTATGAGGAGCTGCTTACTTTCTCCAGACAGATGTTGAGGAAGAGAAGGATCAGATCGGGCAGAATTAATATCTTCACCCGATCCTTTTGTTTGCCTCGGGATAAATCATTGACGTCCGATTGGTGCGGATCTGACACCCAACACCCCCACTGATCAGCCACCAGCGTCAAAAACTATATAGTGGACCAGGGGTGCACCACCAATGAGACCAGGTGAGGCGATCGCCTCAGGCAGCACCAGGTAGGGGCAAGAGAGGGACAGCCGAAGGGCCATGGGCTGAAGGGAAGGGGTTAGGTTAAGAAATTGGCATGGGTTTTCGCCTCAGGCAGCAGAAAGGCTAGATGCACCCCTGTAGTGGACGGAGCAAGAAGCAGAAGGCTTGTCCGGATTGTTGGATGTTCTGAATTGTTGGGTATAGGACATAAAATGGCTCCGATGTTCCTGTGAACCTGTTCTTCTTGGCTTCTAGCTAGAGCGTCAGCTTTGCTGGTCTCCTAGATAGGACTGATTAGTTCTGCGTTGCAGAGGTTCCTAGCTGTGCCGTGTAGTTGACAGCTAACCATATTCACCTGCTCTTGGTGTCTGTCAAAACATTAGAGCTCTCCTAAAGGGGTTCTCCAATAAGGTTCCTGGAACATCCTCACAAAACTTGAAAGGGGTTCTCTGAGATTTTGATGTTGATGGCTGGTCCTCGGGATAGGTCATCAATATCAGATCAACGGGGTCGGAGCAGATGTTTGTAGAGGCTACGGCACTCCCTTTGAGAGGATGTTCTAGTAGATGTTTCTGCAGATTTCTGGCTAAACATCTGATGGGAAAGCTCCTGTGGTGTATTCCATCTTGCAGCCAGGTGATGACCAGTTTCTGGTGGCTAGGGAGTCCCACAAGTCTCTTGTCTGTTGTCTAGGTGGCACATTGCCAGCTACTCTCCTCAGGGCTGGAGAAATATGTGGTGGTGAGGAAGCTCGATAGTGGTTATCCCATTCCTCTTTAAATTCATTAAAAAAATGGATCGATTATGGAGATGTAGAAATCTGGTTAATAAAGCTGTGGGCTCTGCCCTGTGAAGCCTTCACGTGTCTTCCCTTTGGTAAGTTGGTGTTAATTAATGTGGCACTTGGTATCGCAGGCAATCTGATAACGGATGCGTGACAACTATGAGCCATTGGGTGGAAACTGTATCTGTCACAACCAATTTGTCTCAAAGAAAGTTCAGCCTGTGCAATGCCTCATCTTAATTTGCATTATTAATTAGATTTGGACCACATGCACACTGTGTGGTGCCTCCATATAACCCTTTGCCTGGTTTGTACAGAATCTGTAAGAAACACCTCAGTACAAAATCTTCTGCTCATGGAGAAAGAGAATGGGCTCCATAGACTCTTATTGATGTCTTGGTAAAGATCTGATGGCCATGTACGTGTGCCCTTAGCTTAAAAAATGATTTAACATATGGAGCCGTTTGTAAGCCACATACAGTTCTGCCCATGAGGTCACATCCATGTTATGTTCCTTGCGTCTTCTCCCGAGGAGCATTGGTAATAAGTGAGATCAGCCTCAGGTTTTCACATCTGTTTTCATGTCTGACCTTGCATCCACCAAGTCACAGCATTGCGGAAGGTGTACCACCAAAAAAAAAAGGATTAAGATGACTGCGAGGAGTTAGGTGAGGGCTTTGGGTGGACCTTTCCACCATAATTCTCTAAATGACCTTTTCTCCTTTCTTCTTATTTTTATTTGGCCGCAGACTAGAGCAGGTGATGGACGCTGAATAATAATTATGTAATCTAGAGATCAGGGTTTGTCCTTCTATGAAAGAAGCAGTGACTGCTCTCTTCAGCCCGCGTCTAATGAGCCAGAAGCCTTTTAGTAGACGGCTTTGTTGGAAGACCTCCACGAACACTGGAGCTCTGCAGATGTATGGATGTCATGTAGGCAAATCAGGGCCGTTAGGAAATGCCAGGTTTTTATACTTCCTCAGAAATCGTCTGAGACGAGAGCAATCTAATGAAACCTGCACATAAAGCTAGATGTCACCAACAGTGGTGACAGCTGCAGCATGAGCGCTGATAAACTTGGTCAATAGCGACAGGTGAGGAGCACAATGAGGAACCTTTAGAAGTTGGTAGCATGTGCCCTGATGGCGAGGGGTAACGGCTCTTACCATTTATTAGAATTTCTTCTTCTCCTGTATTGTCCTCGGGTGAAGAGCTTGTGGCTTCTCCTGCTCAGTGTCGACACTTCAGCTTCATGATATCGTGGTCCAACTGGTCCTTGGGTATGTTTGTCCTCTTGCTTAATAATGAGGAACCATAGGAGAGAAGGAAAGCTATCATATATATGGAGACTTTATCAGTGGAACGCAAGCCACTCCTTTTAGGTGGCATCAATGGGACCTGATAGGTAGTGGCTTGTCACCTATTCTGGATTATCAGATGGTCATGCCTACAGCAGGGCATGATGGGAGCTGTAGTTTTACAACAGCTGGAGGGCCGCAGGTTGAGCATCACTGTCTTAGACAAAATGAATTACCATAGCTGTCCACGTTGCATTCTCCCACCCACTTTTCAAAAGTGATTGGTGTAAAAAATACAACCATTGACATTTTACACATGTCTTTCATACCCCCTGAGCTGCCCAAGGATGCACTTAATTTATGACAAGGTCCAGGCCTTATGTGCGTCTAAATTTAGGTGCATGGCCATCCAAAAAGTGGCCTCATAACTTTTTTACATCTGGTGTAGGGAGTCGAAAAAATGACCCCAAAAATGTTGCAGAATTTTTGCACCGAAGCTCAAGAGTTCTATCTTGTGACTCTTTGAAGCCAAAATTCTGTCACTCTAGCCTTCGTACTCCACCCCTTCCCCAATTACTTATCTGTATTATGGTGTCCATTCTAATGCATCCCAAGGGGTCATCAACATTTTTGTTCCCACCCTCACGGTCTGTGTTTACTTGGCTGCTTTGTCAGTCATTACTGTCGCCCCCACGTATAGCCGGGCTGCAGCACCTGACTGTTGTGTAGGCCGTGTCATGCTATAATTTACCTTGGGAATTTGATCTGCTTGGTTGGGAGGACTTGCGGAGCTCTTTCATTTGCCGTCCTCACCTGATGCTCTGTGTGCACACGTCCTCCCGTGGTGGGATCACTTACAGTATTGTCTGTAGATGGGGTAAAGTTTCAGCCGCTTATTCCTGGTGATGACTTAATATGAGGCCTCCAGCCTAGAAAAAAGGCAGCACCTGTGGAGACCTTCACCATGGACTACGTGCATTTGAGGAACAGCCATTTCCAGCCTTTGTCATTTTAATGGTTTTGAAGCCACTCGTATATCCATGAATGTGGATGGGGCGGTTGGAGGTGCACGTCCACGAATATGTGATGTTTGGGCCTCAGTGGACAGGTAGTCCGCTCTCCAGCTCCAATGGTTGTCAGACATCTACAGTTACCATGGTGACTAACAAGTTCAAAGCCGTGTTTGATGTGATTAGATATTTCAGGCTGGGGAGAGGCCAACGTCCTTCAAAGGGATTACTGGACGGGAAGTATCACAATTACGTCCTGCCCTCCATCGTGGTCACAGTGCTTCCCGTATGAAGGTGCCGGTGCTATTGGTTCTCTTATACAAGTCGTCTTACGTTACAGCTTTATGTCCTCTTAATTGCAGAGCCCCTGCTCGCTCCTCCAGTCCCACGTGCTTCTGGCTTCCAGCACGCGGATATGTCTGTCTTCTAAACCCCAGCAGAGCATAAAGGCACAGATTTTCCAGTTTGCTTAGCGCACATAGACCTATAGGACGGTTGAGAAAAAAAAAAAAACACAATACCATTCGGGTTCATAAATTCAGTTGCTCAATTTACTCTGAAGAAAACACGTTCTGCTGTATTGACTGTGCTTTTATCACTTTTTGTTTGCACTCGGAGCACCCCCCCCTCTAGAGGAAATGTATGGAGAGCCGCTCTAACAAAGGCTGCAGTGTTTGTACATCTGTATCTCCACTACATAATCGGTTTTGCATTGAGCGCAGACATAATGTGGTTTTGTACAGTCAATGTTATCAGCTTCTGGGTAAAATTGCTTCAAGGGCTCATACATGTGACCGTTGGATGTTTTGCGGTCTGCAAAACACGGATACCGGCCGTGTGCAGTCGACATTTTGTGGAATGAAAGGGCCGACCCCCTAATAGAACCGTAATGCGGAGAATAATAGGACATGTTCTATTTCTTTGCGTACACGGACGGCACACGGAGTCCTTTCCATTTTTCTGCGGCCCCGTTGAAGTGAATGGTTCTGCATACGGCGCGCAAAAAAACGGAACGTACACAGAAAAAAATTAAGTTTGTGTGCCTGAGCACTAAAGCGGTTGTTCCGGGTTTTACAGGTGATGACCTATCCTCAGGATAAGGACTCATTCACACGAACGTAAGGGCATCGTGCCTATATTGCAGTCCACAACATATGGGCACTGGCCGTGTGCACTCCATGCCACGGATGCAGACCCATTGACTTGGCTACAACTCCCAGTATGCCCTGACTGCCTACAGCAGAGCACGCTGGGAGTTGTAATTTTACAACAGCTGGAGAGCTGCAGGTTGTCCGTCCTTGCCATAGACTTCTTTAATTTGGACGACATTCACATGGCCATATTCGTTTTGGGGTCCGTAAATTGCAGATCTGCAAAGACACATTTCCGGATATTTTTTTTTTTTTTTTTTTTGTGTATCCCACACATTTCGTGGACCCTATTGTGAGAATGCGTGTTATATCATTTGTGGCACGGCACACAGATGACATCCACATGCTGTCCGTATTTTTGCAGCTCCATAGAAATGGATGGGTCCGCGTGCGATCAAAAATGCAGATCTAACACCGACTGAAAAGAATGGTGTGAACGTAGCCTAAGGGAAACAAGTCTGGGGGAAAACACAAGTGAGACATTGACACTGAAAACTGTGTGAATCTCATGGGTTTGTTTCAGTCCATGGCAGATCATTGCGTTACCAGATCGGCTCCTGGAGTCATCTCTCCACCCCTGGTCTATAAGGATCTGTGTACGTCCACAGTCACTGGAGCCATCTTTGATAGACGTGTTGCTGAGGTTCCCGAAATTGATATGTTCAAGTCCAGATGAGGGTGGAAAGCTCCGGTAACACCATTTGTCAATGTAATACTAGATTTAATACTGATTAATGGTTCAATTAAAGCCAAGGAAGTGCTGAACTTGTGGGAATTTTTATCTTGTCACAGCTAATAACACCAACACGTGCCGACATGTAGGTTACGCGTCATCCGGGAAAGTGACTGATGAGGATGCTTGGAGCCGATGTCCCTGTACACCAGGTGGAATTGGGAGGTTTCATGAATGATTCCCCAAATGCCTAAACTTTTCTGCTTGTGTCTAACTTTTTGGATTGCTTTAAAAGAAAAATCAGACTGAGGGATCTCGCTGCTCCCCAAAGTCAGGTGAAGGGCAGTAATTACCTGTGACATCCCTGAAGATCGGCACCATGAATGGCGGGAAACGTAGAGGAGCTTTATTTCTCCTAATACCTCAATTATTTCTCTTATTGGAAGGGGTAGATATGGTACTTATCTTCTTTGACTTTGGCCTTCACAGACATTCACATACTTTCCTGGGTCCTGCCATCCTTCTCGCCGTGCACCAGAATTAGGACTTGTGTTCGTCCGGTCTGGCTAATACCAGCGGTGGCTTTTATATGTTGTAATATATGTTAGGAATTTGGGTTTAGCCGCTGTGTAGTAATCCTTTACGGTCAGGGCTGTCTGCATTACGTAGTGGAGCAGGGATTTTTATCCAGCCACTCCATAACTTCACTGTAACTTTATAAGAATGGCCATTCAGAATTTTCGTGTGGAGCAATGGGGGGGGGGGGGGGTTAGGCGTAATGGGGGGATGGTCGCTGTACCCCAAGTATCATTGTATTCTCTAAAGGTCTCTTGTGGCTCTGGCTCTTTTGATGGTGGTCAGTAATAGACTCGCATTAAAGGCGCCGTAGGTGTCCCCTCCTGGCGCCGTAGGTGTCCCCTCCTGGCGCCGTAGGTGTCCCCTCCTGGCGCCGTAGGTGTCCCCTCCTGGCGCCGTAAGGTGTCCCCTCCTGGCGCCGTAGGTGTCCCCTCCTGGCGCCGTAGGTGTCCCCTCCTGGCGCCGTAGGTGTCCCCTCCTGGCGCCGTAGGTGTCCCCTCCTGGCGCCGTAGGTGTCCCCTCCTGGCGCCGTAGGTGTCCCCTCCTGGCGCCGTAGGTGTCCCCTCCTGGCGCCGTAGGTGTCCCCTCCTGGCGCCGTAGGTGTCCCCTCCTGGCGCCGTAGGTGTCCCCTCCTGGCGCCGTAGGTGTCCCCTCCTGGCGCCGTAGGTGTCCCCTCCTGGCGCCGTAGGTGTCCCTCCTGGCGCCGTAGGTGTCCCCTCCTGGCGCCGTAGGTGTCCCCTCCTGGCGCCGTAGGTGTCCCCTCCTGGCGCCGTAGGTGTCCCCTCCTGGCGCCGTAGGTGTCCCCTCCTCAAATCTGTAGCACGCTATGGACCCACTCTTCAGTGCAAAGTTACAAATATATTGGCAGGTTCTTGTTCACATGGGTAGTTGGGTCCATTGGTCTTTGAAGGCTCGCGTAAAGCAGTCTCCACTGAGTGACAGATCCGTCATGACCGTGATGGCATAAGCGTGCTAATGGCGTTCCTTCCCTTGGGATTAGAGTGTTAGCTCCTTTGTTCTAGTGATGGGTAAAGCAGGGTCCCATCAAAGTGCAGGATCTTCACGTTACCCAGGCAATTAACCTTAGAGGGGCCTTTCCATTTTAAGCATTTATCGGATGTCCTATATATGCTGAAGAATATGGCCGTAGTGAGTTCTCCTAATATGTGTGGGTCCCACCTTTGGCAGTGTGGCGGTTTATTGGAAGTTATGGCAGTAATGAGTTAAAGATTTATTTTATTTTTTTTTTTCTTTACACAAAGTTGTAAAAAAGATGAATGCCGATGAAATATTGTGGAATTTTCCTAATGAGCTGTGGCTGCGGCTGTGAAGCCGCTCTTGTGGTCTGCTTTACTAATAAACCCCCAGGAACCACTTTCCTACTCTTAACCTATGGACTCCTGGTGGTTTTATTCCTCCCAGACGGAATTTTTTTTTTTTTTTTTACATTTTGTTTTTTTTAATAGGTTTCACTTTTGCATGGGAAGGTGGCTGTGACCTGGTCGTACTTCTGTGCAGTTGACTTTATGGTGTCTTTTTGTCTTATTTTTTTAAAAATGCTGTAAAATGGCTAAAGACGCGCAACACCTTATTAAAGAGAGTGCGGGGAAGGTGTGAGAACATGTTTGTAACCGTGTCCGCCAGCTGTGTACTGTTATGGGTGTTCTTCAGAGGTCACGCTTAATTATTCCATGCGTTTGGACCTCTCCATATGGAGAAGGTTTCATATTCATGAATAGCTGCAACTCCGGAGAACGCCAAGGACATCACAAGGTGCCTCACTGGTTACGTGAAGCATGACAAAGTGGATAATTCATCGTATGGTGTACCACTCACATCAAAGCCTGAAAACGAATGGGGAAATATAGGAAGGACGTCTACTACTACTTCCTGCTGGATCTGTTCTGGCCTTGGCCCAAAAACTGCTTGTGTCATCAGGATAATCGGTCTCAAGCAACCAACATCTCCATAGACATTCGAAGGCTGTTGTCCTGAGACAAGTCTCAGCTCTTCGTAGTGGATCTGACTGAGACAGGGTTTTTTTTTTTTTGTTTTTTTACGTTTTGACATCTGATTCCTAAAGGGTTGTCCTTCAGTCTAAACTTTTTAGAAGCCCCTTAGATTGCTATAAAAATGCATCCTCTCCTTACCAACTCCTTGCTTCTCCTGTTATAAAGCTTACCTCGTGTAACGTAGACATGTGAACACCATAGATGCGGCTTTGACCAGTGATTGACTGCAGTGGTCCCATATCTACATTGACGAGTCTTCACTTATGCAGGAAGGACGAACCCAGAACCGGAACAGTGGGGTTCGGTAGGGTGAGGATTGCTACTTCAGCCTCCAAAGTTTAGGCCTCCATAGAAATTAGAGTATCGTTGGCCGACCAGGACGGCCAACTGGGTTGTGCATCTACTGGGGAACCTTCTGACCTATGCCATGTCAGAAAGTGAACGAAGATTTGGGCAAGTTGAATTTTAATTCCTGATCCTTCTTTCTGACACAAAAAGAAGCCTCCAGAGATGTCTCTCTTGCTATTGAAAATAAATACACGGTTGGCTGAACTGAACGAGCTACGGAAGATGTATAGGCACCTTTTTATGGTAGCGCCATATGGTGACCTATAAAAATACATTGAGTTACACCCCTTGAGTCAGCTTTGGCAAGAGTCAATCTTGATACTAAAAGGCCATGGCAAGGCAGATAATTTGCATGCGACTTTTGCTCCCATCTCCGTGTAGGTGTGATGATGTCATCAAGGGTATCTGGTCCGTTCTCTGGAAAGTTTTATTGGACTTTTTATGGTAACACAGCTTCACTGTAACGCATTAAACCGACTTGTTCTCGTCACTCCATGTCCTGGCGGTTACCGTAACCGGTAATGAAAAGGAAAAGTGAAGATTGACGCGATCCACGTGTGATGCAATCTGCTGGATGACTTATCTGAAGTTGGATATGATTTTCACTTAGTCATCTGTGTACTTTTTTTTTCAGAAGAGCTGCCAAACCCTGCGCCGCTCTCATCTCGCCTGACATGTTCTAACATTAACCTGGGCGTGTGTTCGTGAACCCGTACCTAGTCATGGAGTGGCCCACACGTAATGGCAGAAGCCGCTCATTATCCGCAATTAGGTTTTTGTGGGAAAACCAAAACTTTTTACTTCGGTTCGGTCCAAAAATCATCTTCTCATGTACTGGCAATCCCCACAGTTTTCCCCAATTCATGTCCTTGCGGTAGTTTAGCCTTAAAACCGTATTGTGTGAATGCACCCCTATACTGGAAGTGGCGAAAAAACGCTTGTTGACTTCAAAGGTTCCGTGGTTTTCATTTTGAGGACATTTTCTATCTTTTTGCAGACCGGACGTACGGATGTGGAAAACAAATGGACGATCAGTGTCCGTTCTACACAAAAGTAGAGGTCCTAGACTTGACATTGAAGTCAAAAGGTCCGCAAAAAATGTATAGTCATGTGCATGAGGTCTGACGTTGCATGTATCCTCTCCCGCCCCCCAAAACGAAATACTTGTAGGAAATTGTTCGCCTCACAAGTTCATAGTTTTTGCTTTTAGCCGTCGGCTGGATATGAAAGCGCTTCCTGACAGTGTGGTAACCGCCACCATACATGTACGTGCCATCTGTTTTATCCCCGCAAGGAGCCGTCCCTTGGCTTTGTGCTTGCCATAATATGGTAAAGAAATGCAGAAAATTGCAGAAGTGAAATGAAAGGATTTTGAGGCTTAAGGGTAATCCTAAATGAGATGTCTGCCGACCGAGGTTTTCCAGTAAAAGCCGCACTGTGGCAGCTCTGGTTAGCCGGTGGACCTCTTGTGGAGCTCTTAGAGATCACATAGATTAATCTAAAGACAACGAGGACGCAGCGATGTCCACAAAGTATGGATATGGGGGCTGAAGCAGACTCCTTTTAAGAAAGGTGTAGGGCCTTCAAAATCAGACAGGAGGGTCATGCAGCCTCGTACGTAAAGCGTGTGTAGGGCTGCAGCTATCAATTTATTTTAGTAATCAAGTATTCTACCGATTTAATCCAGTACTCTAATAAGAAAAACGAATTAAAAGAACGTTTTCTATAAACTCATCAGCCCCAGTGAAATCAAATGCTTACCTTTCCTGCTGGGGGCACCACTGACGCTCCAGAGATCTTTCATCCTCTTCTTCATGCAATACCTGACATCACACGGCTTGCGTGCACCACATCCTGACCATGTGTGTATGGCGGTAAACCACGGAGCGGTGAGTAGCACGCTGTACACAATTATTTTAACTTTATCCCTGGGAAAAAAAAAAAAAAAAAGCAGTATCTTCATTCAAGTCAATGGGTATGCATCCATAGCACGGTGTGCACACGGCCCGTGCCGGTGCATTGTGGACTGCTATTTACGGACCACAGCGCGGGGCCCTAACGTTCATGTGCATGAGCCCTTTAAGCTGTCCATAATGGAAATGGATGCAGATTAAAGATCCCTTGCGTCGCTGTCATTAAAGATGGACTTGGAACTGGTTTTATACGTGTTCAGAATGCAATGGGGGTCACTTATGGCCCCTTGCGACTTTTTTTTAACTCCCAGGTGTCCGACATTTTAAATGCCATGAAGCTAAACTTTATTTGCTGCCCTCGACACTTGAAAGTGGGGGCCGGGCTATCGTCAGCGGCAAATTCACCAGTTTCCTGGCATAAATGACTGAAATCCGCCCCAGTGAGTAGGTGCACGGACTGGCGGAGAATGCTCCTAAGTTGTGTTTCATAATCGGACGGACTCCTTCACTAAACACAGTGAAAGGCTATAGACGGGGGAGTATTTATTAACCCGGACATTGGCGGTAAAAGCAACAGTGGAAGGCTTTGAGGAAGAGGCGATAACCATGATCATGAGATCTGAGAAACGGAGAGATAATACACACACACGTTGGAAACTCGATATTCAGAAGGTTAGATTGCTTATTGCATAATGTTATCAGACGACTTGTTGCATAATGAAGAGATATGCAAATATCGGGAATATATTCTGAAAATGGGCGCAGTCAGCCTTCCTCTTTCAAAAGGATGTGTGAAGTAAGAGTCGGCTGACTGCGCCCTTCTGTAAAATATATTTCCGATATCTTATATTATGTAAAAAGCTAAAAACTTTATGCAGTATGACGTTGATTGTGTTTAGTACTTGCAGCATTGCTGGATCAGATCACGTGATCAGGTTTTTCCACCTCTTCCTCACGACCTTTGTTGCTTCTACCGCCAACTCCCTGGTCTGTAACCTTTCACTGTGTTTACTCCTGATAGCGTCTGATTGAGATGTTACCTGACTGGAGGATGTCCTTGAGGACAAAGCAAGAAAACGTTCCCAAACAGAACCTTTGAGGAAGGTCTCCTTGCTTTATCAGGATCCAATCCCATTCTGGGAGAGCACCTCAGCAGTGTAGGGGCTCATGCACAAAGG
This sequence comes from Rhinella marina, assembly GCA_900303285.1. Taxonomy (NCBI): domain Eukaryota; kingdom Metazoa; phylum Chordata; class Amphibia; order Anura; family Bufonidae; genus Rhinella; species Rhinella marina. The sequence continues at coordinate 76,450 of ONZH01006150.1, read as the reverse complement.
TGTAGCCTTTCTTGCGTTCCGCCAAACACAGATACCAGCCATGTGTGTTCTGCATTTTGCGCAACGGAAAGTCTGGCCCGTAATGGAACATTCCCGTCCTTGTCCTTAATACGGACAAGAATAGGACATGTTTTATTTTTTATTTTTTGGGGGGGGGGGTGGACCAGACATAAGGATGCAGACAAATCCTGGTGTGCTGTCCGCATCTTTTGCGGCCCAATTGAATGAATGGGTCTACATCCGAAAAGCAAAAAATGGTAATCTGATGCGGGCAAAAACGGCGGTTGTGTGCATGAGCCTTAGCTCTGATTTAGAGATGTCTGAGAAACGTTCCAGATCAGAACCTGTATTGTAGTTCATGTCTGTATAAATGTTGAAGGCTTTAAGGTGGGCGCCATGAAGAACCATCTTGATGGCTTGTGCAGAGGCCCAGATGGACTGATCTTGATGTTATATCTTCCTTGTATTGATGAGCGTTTAAATGTGAGGGACCCTCTGCAGCTTTCATTCTTGCCAAACGTGCAGACAGATGAATGACTACTTTTAACGTGGCTTATCTGAAGGTTGTTCCTCCATTGGACACCTACCATAAATCCATCCCTTTGTCCACCATTACCCATACTCCTCTTGGTGACCACGTAGCAGACTTCAGTATTCTCTGCAATCCCCCAATATGCTCTTCCTAGAAGGTTACGTCCTAGATGGAGGCTCACGTCCTTGTGGGTTAGGCTCCATGTAGACTGGCTTTCCACGCCAGTTACGTCACCTCCTTAAGGCTCTGTTTTTCCCGTGCTCTATTGTCTGGAAAGATAAAAAAATGGCTTGTTTGTTCATTTATAATGAACATGGCTGTAGATGAGTCTCCCTGTGACTTCCCTTATTTATTAGTAATAATAGAGACATGGGTTTGGACTTGTTGTAATGTGTGATTTGGCTCTCCCTTATGTACTGTTCACACTGAGTCACAAGATTAGCCCAGACAAAGTACATTGGATCCAGTGACCTTTTACACCACCTTCACTTTGATTAAACCATGACTAGAAGCGTAGTTCTCCTGAAGGTTGAGGGAAATGTGAGGAGAGTCTACTACCTTTTAGTCATCTGAAGGCCCGTTTACACTGACTGATTATTGGGAACGAACGTGCATACATACAGACCCTTATTCCCAATAATTGCCCTGTTTAAAGGTGACACGATCACCTGATGATGCAATTGCCTAAAACGTTTGACCAGAGATCATCCTGTGTGAACAGCGATTTGCTGCCCAGAAAGAATGAATCTGTATGAGCGCAAGCAGTCGCAGTAGTGTGCTCACTTAAAGGGGTTCTCCGAGTTATAAATATTGATGACCTATCGTCAGGATAGGTCATCAATATCAGATCGGCAGGGGTCTGACACCCGGCACCCCCGCCGATCAGCTGTTTGAAGAGGAGGCGCGCGCCGTATCAGCGCTGCCTCCTCTTCACTGTTTACATGCTGGCCGACACGGGGGTAGTGGTGAGTAGGTGTAATTACACCTAGCCACCCTATTCATTCCTATTGAAGGATCGCTTCCATAGACTTGTATGGGAGCGATCCTTCCTATTGGAATGAATGGGGTGGTTAGGTGTAATTACACCTACTCACCACTACCCCCGTTACGGCCAGGCTCTGACGTTTCGTGTACAGAGCCTGGCCACTCCCTCAAGCAGGGAGAAGCCTGTACACGAAACGTCACCACAGGAGCCGGGTGGATGACGTCAGCAGTCACGTGACCGGCATAGGCTGTGTGGAAACACAGCAGAATAAAAGAAGACTGTACATTAGAAAAGTGTTCATCTGTAAGTTACAAGCCCCATTAGATAAAGTTAATATAACTTGGACAACCCCTTTAATCTCATACAGAGGGAAGGAGGGCTGCACGTAAACGCAACTCTCACCTCTGACGAGCAGGCAGTTATCAGGTATGAACAGTTTTAAGAGTGATTTAACGTGGGCACCAATGATAACACTGAAGGAGCTCCACAGATCCAGAGAGAAGATGGAAGGATCTGTCCATAGGACCACTATAAGCCGTACACTCCACAGAGGAGATGGAAGGATCTGTCCATAGGGCACTATAAGCCGTACACTCCACAGAGGAGATGGAAGGATCTGTCCATAGGACACTATAAGCCGTACACTCCACAGAGGAGATGGAAGGACCTGTCCATAGGACCACTATAAGGTGTGCTTTCCACAAATTGGGCCTTTATTGGAGAATGACAAGAAGAAAAAAAAAAAGCCATTGCTGAAAAAAAACTTGAGGAAACGTTAAGAGTTCACCAAGTAGCATGTGATAGGCTCCCCAAAAACATGGAAGAAGGTTCTCTGGTCAGGTGAGCATCATGGAAAACTCTGTTTGTGGTGAAAACGCAATACTTCCCATCACCAAGATTTCCATTCCCACAGTGAAGCATGGTGATGGTAGTGTCATGTTGTGAGGATGTTTCATTGGAGGGTCTGGAAAACTGGTCAGGATTGAAGAAAAATGGATGGCAGCAAATACAGGGCAATTTTTGAGGAGAGTGGGAACTTCGACGTAAGTTCATCTTCTAGCAGGACTATGACACTAGACTGGAGAGGTTTGAGGGGAAAACGTGCAAATGTCTTGGCATGGCCTAGTCCAGACCTCAGTCTAGTGGAGAATCTGTGACATGACTTGAAGACTGCTGGACATCAACCCAACCGTCTAACCAGAAGGAGTTGGAGCAGTTTTGCCTCGAATGTCTTAGCACAGTATTAAGTGATAAGAGACATACCCAAAAGACTTGCATCTGTACTTGCAGTAAAAGGTGGCTCCAGAAATGAGACTTTCAAGGGTGTGATTACTTATGAACATTTAGTAAATCCTTCCTTGGGTTGGCCCTATATTTGGAGATTTAACCCACACACAATTGGAAAAACCTCTTTAGAATGAACTTTCAACAAATAGTCTTCACAGAAGTAACTACTTCATGAGGTTTGGAAGAATTTTCCACAGTCGTACCAGAAACTGGTCTGCTGGATGCTTTGCTCCACCCTAAAAGTTCTTACAGCTTTGACCAGCTGCCCAGGTATTTTCAAGCTTGTTTGATAAAGGTTTTGTCCACCTGTGAGCACAGCTTATCAGTACAAGCAGTAATTGCTGAGCCGCAAGTCATTATTTGTGATCTCTATATTTCAGGTATTAATGATGCTTCTTGAATGAGCCTTGGTGGTTGAGTTCTCCAGCACGTTTGTCCTAGTGATCTGTAAAGCGGAGTCCACGCTCTTCATCTTCTCAGATGCCCATTTGATTCTTGTGGTGGACTCAACATTAAAGGGGTGTTCAAGTTATTTCAAGACTTCCCCCATCCATTAGATTAAGTAGATCGGTGGGGGTCCTAGTGGAGGGGACCTCTGAGAGGCAGGTCGACCATACCCTCTGGCAGCCCTGCAGAGAGGAATGAGGCGATGGTGTGCATGCCCAAGCTGCTGCCACATATTTATTTTATTTTTTTGGTGAGAGGGGGGAGCGCTGAGGGGTCCTGTGGGTAGGAGGTTACTTGAAGTAACCAGAGTGCCCCTTTCAATTATAAATGTCTAGTGGGGTTTTGTTTGATATGCCAGCAAGAGAACTAAGGGATGCTAAAAATGGTGTGATGCTCCCGATGTAGTAATGGTCATTCAGGTACAACACAGCTGATTTCTTCCGGGAACAGCGCCACATATATCCATGGGTTATGTCTGGTATTGCAGTTCAGCCTTAGGCCTCATGCACACGTCCGTATTTCAGTCCGCAAACACTGGATCCTCCACAGTGCGGAACCAGGATAGTAAATGTTCTGTAATTTTGCTGATGGACACATGGATGTGGATGATATTTGCGTGCGTTTTTTATTTTTTTTAATTATAGCAGACCCATAGAAGTGAATAGGTCCGTGTATGATCTGCAGAAAATTCAGATCAGACGTGGATGCACAATACGGTTGTGTGCAATGAGGCCTTATTAAGAATTGGACTGAGCTGCAGCCCCACGCGCAACCTGCAGACCAGTGTGGTGCTGTTTTTGGAATAAAGCAGTAAATTTTTACTAGTCGTGGATGATCACTCTCATTCCGATGATCCACCAGTGATCTCCATAGAAGATCAGTCTTGTGTTAGTGTCTTGGTTTATGCTTTACATAGTAGTTGCATGACCTCTTATATCAGAAAGATCTTGGTAACACCAAATGGACTTTAGCTATTTTTGCCGAGAGTTGCACCCCTGGAGATGACTAAGATAATTGCACAATTTATTTCAATAATTTCAGATTAATGTGTAAACCATTATAGGTGAGCTCTGCGGGTAGTAACTTCCAGGGCAGTATGAGATGATCTGGGTGTGATTGCCCTCTGGAGCTGCTCGGGATCTAGAGTAGAGTCTCAGATATCAGGTCCTCAGTAGAAGTTAAAGGTTCCATAGTAAGGGCCGACCATTTCCCTAGAAATCTCCTACAGTTGCCCCGCCCCGAGCTAAAGACACCACAACACTTGGTTGTTGGCCGGCCGGCTCATCACTGAGGTTCTGTTTTGATGCCCCCCAAAATTGACTAAAAAAAGGAAAACTCTTAAGTCTGGTGTCAACAGCCAGGAGTGCGGTGTGGATTAGTATAGTAGTCGGGGGAGGAACCCTGGTTAATCTCCCCGTTAGTGATGTGATCTGGAAATGAAGGTGGCGTGCCTTTTGAGGGTAGAGTCTGACATTCCAAGAGGATTATCTTAAGGATTTCCTTTTATTTTAAGACAAATTGGGCAAATGACTCAAGCGGCAATAAAACCACGTCAGCTTTTTCCATAACTTTCATTACATGTAGAAGTATACGTCCAGGACACACCAAGAGCGCCAGCCGGGATTCGTACAATGATTCGTCTCGTACCAGAGGTGTAAAAGTGATGTATCGGCGCAGTAAAATTTTTGGAACTTCTAGAGTCAATTATTAAGACAAAAGTACACCAAAAAGTGGTACTTATTATAAATTCTCCCTTTGTCTTTTTCTTAGGCCCACAAGAGTGGAAGGAACCCTAGTCCTTGGCTGGTCTATAATGTAGTAGTTTCTGGCTTCCAACCAAAAATTTTAGGTTGATTTTTTTTTTTTTAAGAAATTACATTTTGCAGACCATTTTTTTCCCCCCATTTTTCCAGTAATATGTCCACTGGGTGGCACTGTTCCTGGTGGGGATACACTTTCTTTTATCTCACATCCACCTTGGGGTTGGCGAGTGAGGACACATGACCTTGACTTGAAGGATCCATGAAACCTTTTTAGCTGTATTTCCCAGAGTACGAAGTCCCCCCTTCTCCTGATTCATCAGTAGGACACCCCCCCCCCCCCACTATCTAATAGTCATCTCCGATGTGGTGGATGGGGGATAACTTGGAATACCCCTTTTTTAAGACTTGACAGAAGGGTCAGGCCAGTGAAGGTCCAGACGCCTGGATCAATGTTCCTGATGAATGGGTGCCCTACATTGCATGGTGGCCGCATGTACGTGGTTTTTTTTTTGTCTGCTTTCCATAGAGGTCCTTTTTATTTGTAGTGTCCGGCTGGCTCTTAGTCAGTAGGTTGTTTCCTAGTAAACTGTGCCATAATCTACTCCAGACCGTACTGATGGGGTGCCTCATGCAAATCCCTGGTACAGTCTGATGGCACGGCAAGCTTGGGTGTCTTATAATCTCATATTACATGAGAAACAAATAAGCTGGCAGGATACCAAAGAGGCGGGCACCACCAATGTAATTGTAGGATGGAAAGAAAAGGATGCAAAGAAAAAAAACAAGCAGACAAACATTAAAAAGCACCCACGGCAGGACGCCCGATTTCAGCCTTCACTAGCCCCGAATAGGGTAATATAAGGAGATGGGTGTCTCCATCCGCCCGGCATGGGTTTTGTAAGACTTGATTTTTCTATTGGAATGTCACATTATCGTTATGTTATTTATATGATTGATCTCTTCAGAGCGCTTTTGGTCTTTTTTTTTTTTTTTTTTTTTTTGTGTTCTCTTAGTGCCTATGTACTTTCGTCTTTTTGAGTGGAAAGAAATGAGGCATCTGACAACAATAACAGTGTAAAATAAAAATTAACTCAAACTTGCCGCATCCATTTTTATTGCAACGGGTCGGTCGCCACCATCTTGATTATAGATCTAGCGTGAGATCTCACATGGCCCATGCTGACGTCATCGTGTTGGTTGGCGTGGTCATATGTCGCCGCACGCAGCATTTCATGTGTCTTCAATCAAGATGGCGGTGGCAGGCCCATTGTGAGCAAATGGATGAGGTAAGGTTTTTTGTTTTTTTACCACCATTCAGGGAAAATTGATTCGCGACCAGGAACCACGAGGAAACTTGGCTTTACTGTGAATCACATTTTCCCTGAAATTCGGATCAAAGTCCATTTTGTGGACTTTCGATTCGCTCAGCGCTGGTTATATTGATCCAATACAAAGAGTGACGTCTTTTCCCACCTGTGAACAGATGGGGGGTGCTCTTACAGTACCTATTCCTGTATTATTCCTGCTAGAAGTTATAAATTACCGTACTAGCAGTTTGCAACAAAGGTTCAGCTAGGTATTTATCTTTTTGGGGGGTGTCTGACCCTGGCAACACTGATTGGATATTGTCACGCTTCAGGGACACCCCGCTCCTCAACTGGTAACACCAGACTGCTGGCAATTCAGTCATAACTTCTTGCAGGAATAATAGAGGAATGGCACAACATAGAGAAATATTACATGGGCATGACAGTTGCAGAGAGCAGAGCCTCTAGGTGTAATGGTAACGCCCCCATTGCTCCTAGAGGCTCATTTGCATATAAAAAAACATCATGTAAAATGTGGACACATATGAACATGGGACCAACACAGATGTCTTCAGCTGCCAAGTGCACATGTAACAGGTCAGCCAGTGTCATAGGTACAAAACTGCTGACAGATGCCCTTTAAGGGGGGTAGGTTAATATGGTGGTAGATATGGATGCAGGGATCATGCGATGAGACTGCGATGGATAATGTGCAGCATTTCACGAGGCCGTGCCCTGTAGATTGGCAGTGTGTGCTACATGAAGCGTCTCATTGTCTTGCTGGCATCCAGCCATGCTATCGGGGGGCGGCCTGGTATCAAGGACGCTTCTTGTCCGCCCTTAAATTCCTAAAATGCATGACGAAGAATCCAGTCTACGGCGAGGCCTGAACCAGAGGATGTTCCTGACTCTGAATGTGGAAGGATGTTATTTAGTCCTGAGAAGAAGGCAGATTGTGGTCATTTGGGGCATGTGATTGCGGTCATAGTCTGGTCTTGTGACTGCCGGTAGTGGAATATAGCAATAAAAGGCATAGTCACGCCTGTGGTCCCGGCCGCCCAGGGCTTGTCCTCAGAGTAGGAGCTCGACCTCTGTACTGCACGTCCTTGGAGTGATTACCATGGCTTGTCCCATATGCCGTTTTGTGATTTCAGGCTTGTGACTCGCTCATGGATACAAGAAAGTGCCGTCGGCCATTTTGGAGGACGGCGACTATGTTTGGGCCCCCAACCTGCTAAAAACTGTCCCCAACCAAAAGTCTGTGGTCTGCCGCTTCTGAGAATCAATGAACCCCCCCCCTCCTCGAGCTGTATCTGCAGCATGTGCAGAGGTTTCTGCAAGCTGCCTATAGATGCATGAGCAAATCTGTTCACTCTCGGCGTCTAGGCACGCAGTCGCGCATTACACACGGATTATCCTGCAGAAATTCCGCAGCGCAACACAGTACCAGCTATGAAGATGAGATTTTAAAAATCTCACGTTTGGAAATTGCCTGCGGTGAGGATCTTGAAATCTGCAGCATGTCAATGGTCTGTGCAGATCTGCGACGCAGAGAGTGAGATTTGTGAGCAGATGCTAATTTGCATATAATAAAACCTCATGTTTCTCAGCAATGAGGACACATATGAACATGGGACCAACACAGATGTCTTCAGCTGCTAAGTGCACATGCAACAGGTCAAAACTGCTGACAGATGCCCTTTTAAAGGGACTCTTCAGGCTCCTCCCTAATTACCATTATCTGTTTCTCATTGGACGGTTAAGGTCCCTTTACACTGCCAGATGGAGCAGATGATTGTCTGGAAGGAAGCGTTCCCTCCTGGCAATCGCCTGCTCATCAGCGGCGAAGACCTACTATTACATGCAGCGATCTCCTCCACAGTATGGGGAGGAGCGGTTGCAAAGACAATCACTTGTCCCCAGACAGACTCATGGTTTGGGGGCAGCAGAGGCTATTAAGACGGCACAATCTGCCGCCGGCAAATGATGACTTAGGTGACCGCACCAATGATCTATTACCTGAAGGAACGCAACGCAAATCCACAGCCCCTTTAAACCAGCAGTAACATAACAAGCAGGTACGCATCCCCTGTATGTACGGTCTTCTATCATTCCTGACTCACAGCTGGATCCTAACTCTTTGAGTTGACTGTAGGATTTCTTATTTTCTGGCTTGACCGTGATCCACCTAAAGTCTGGAGTAATTTCTCCAGATGTTCTCCTCGGATGTCATCGCTCTGAGGTACTGAGCCTTCTCCCGGTTTTGCCCACCCAGGTGTGCATTTTAGCCCCCCCCATTTTCTCCCAAAGGCCTTTATAAAAAATATGATTTGTCTTGTCTTCCTTGCGCGTCTTACATTTCTACATAACTTGCTTTGCTCAATCTTGCCTTCAGGGCTTCTCCTGTGCTGCACTTATTCTTCTTGAGCCACCAGACACTCTGTCTCCAGGCCCTCCGAACACTCCCTAGACTCCTCCGGTAACAAGCCTATGCTGTCATATCTAGGTCATCTGTTAGCACCGTCTCCTCGATGCTTACAGTGCATCCCCAGAACCAGTCAGTCCACAGTTCTGTAAGTACAATGTCTGCATTAAGTTCTATTAAAGGTTTTGTATTAAGCTGTATAAAATACATGGAATAATTACAGTAGTTATCCTACAATGTGGCCTTTATTTCCCTCTGACGCCTTGTTTCTTAGATATCTTTGGGTTGGTGTGAAATTGTGTGAAGGCTTGGTTGAGTTCCTGCACACCTCTATAGACGGCCAAGATGGCTTCTGAAAGGAACATGGACCTCAAACTTTGATGTGCACACAAACTCTTAAGGGTTACAGTCACTAATGGGTCATGGGCCTACATGTGTTTCAAGTTGAGTCACTTAAGCCTTGATTATGCTCCTCCCCGTGTGTCTCATGGCTTCTAGACTAGGACTATGAACCTGTTGAAGCATCAGGCATGGTCTTCCTCTTGGAACCTCTTGAAGACATGCAGTTAGCTGCTACTTGAGGCAGGTTAAGGTGCCCAGATGTTCTTCATAAGTTGACGTAGTGGCTGTAATTTTATACCTGGCCCATGAACTGATTCATGAGAGCAGCAGTTCTTAGGCTTTGGGTAAAGATACCTCATCAGCTATTAATGGGAAGCTGTCGTCAGAAAATGACCCATTTTAGCTTTTAAAGATGTTTTCCAAGTCACCATCTACCATACATGAACAAGAATCCAAAATCTTGCAGCTTTCTCACTTGGCCTGCAGAGATCACTTCTCAGCAGTCATCTCATTATGATCACAGGCAGGATTATTGTGACAGCTAACACCTCTGTATAGAGAACAAAGGATCCACCATTGACAAATTAATTTTAAGCGCCAGTAATTCCAGGACTGGTGGTCTCATAGAAACATAGCAGACTGACAGCAGAAGACCATGTGGTCCATCTAGTCTGCCCTTTATTACTTAGGATAGACATGTTTTCATCCCAGGGGTAGATTTAAATTCACTTACTGTCGATTTCCTACCCACATCTGCTGGTAGTTTGTTCTAAGACTGAACCACTCTCAGTATAGAAATATTTCTGATCCTGAAACCTTATTTATACCGTTAAAGGGATATTCCGGTTACCATAAATATAACTGTTTTAGACTAATTCATTATCAATCATTACCTAATATGTCTTTCACATATTTACCGTTCAGTAGTTAAAGTACTTTTCCCCTGCCACCCACTGTGTTCCTCATAAGTTACCATGGCACCGACCTGTAGTTCTGAGCCTTTGTCAGGTCAAGCATGCTCAGTGTGCTGCTATCAGTTCTCTAGTTAAATGTCAGTGTGCTGCTGATTACTGAGTAGAGGGGGCGTGTCTGGACTGTGATATCAGGCAGCCAATCAGTAATCATCAACACTCATGAACAAGCAGAATCTCACAGCAGGGAAGCTAGGCATTGTGAGAATTGTAGTTTTGTGAGGGAAGATCAGGAGCCATCATACTGTGTGTTGCAGGCTCACACAGGAGCTAGACAAATGGATTGCAAGGTAAAATGAAGCCCTGGTTATATGTACAGGTATGGGTTCTGGTTATGTGTATAGGTATGGGCTCTGGTTATGTGTATAGGTATGGGTTCTGGTTATATGTACAGGAATGGGCTCTGGTTATATGTATAGGTATGGGTCCTGGTTATGTGTACATGTATGGGTTCTGGTTATAGGTATGGGTTCTGGTTATATGTACAGGTATGGGTTCTGGTTATAGGTATGGTCTCTGGTTATATGTATAGGTATGGGCTCTGGTTATATGTATGGGTTCTGGTTATATGTATAGGTGTGGGTTCTGGTTATATGTACAGGTGTGGGTTCTGGTTATATGTACAGGTGTGGGTTCTGGTTATATGTACAGGTATGGGTTCTGGTTATATGTATAGGTATGGGTTCTGGTTATATGTATGGGTTCTGGTTATATGTATAGGTATGGGTTCTGGTTATATGTACAGGTATGGGTTCTGGTTATATGTACAGGTATGGGTTCTGGTTATATGTATAGGTCTGGGTTCTGGTTATATGTACAGGTATGGGTTCTGGTTATATGTACAGGTATGGGTTCTGGTTATATGTACAGGTATGGGTTCTGGTTATATGTACAGGTATGGGTTCTGGTTATATGTACAGGTATGGGTTCTGGTTATATGTACAGGTATGGGTTCTGGTTATATGTACAGGTATGGGTTCTGGTTATATGTATAGGTATGGGTTCTGGTTATATGTACAGGTGTGGGTTCTGGTTATATGTATATGTATAGGTATGGGTTCTGGTTATATGTACAGGTATGGGTTCTGGTTGGGTCACAGCTTGCCTTAATGCAGTTTATCAAAAATTAAGTTGCGTTACTGGAATACCCCTTTAACATCTACACCCCCCCCCCCCCCCCCCTGCACAATGGCCCCTGCATAGGTCACAGAGCATGACCACAGCACCCTTCCATAGAAGATAGAGATCCTTTCTATTTAAAGGAACGATTTGTAGCTTCACCGTCAGGGACTCGCGTAGGGCACAGTCTCCAATTGGATACAGAAGAAACCAGACTGGAGTCCCAAGGTTTCAGCCGGTGACTGTACGGTAGCGTGCTGCTGGCGGCGCAGTCATCTGGCTTCCCCCACGCTGTGACTACTAAACGTGGAGTAGAGCATTCATCTGTGTAACCACATGCCTGAAAATCTAGTAAATGTTTCACGATTTAAGATCTGCTCCTGACATTCTACCCTGCAGCCAAAACCTTAAAAGCTCATTAACCACCATGATGGACGAGTCTATGTATTTAGATTCTCGTTAGGGAATTTTATGGTCTCCTCCCACTTATGGGAAAGCGGAGGCTGCAGCTCGGTACGAGTCTCTGCTTATCGCCCCCACGCTGAGGCCGCCCCTGAGTCGTGGTAATGGATTGTCAGCCGGGTCACAGGACTTCTTCATACTGGGACTCGGGACATCTTAACGTTGCCTTTCCCTCTTCTTAATAGCTGGTGGTTTGATAAACTCCTTAACAAGGTGCACCCTAATGAATTTCTTAGTATATCTTAGTTTTTTTGTTTAGAGCTCCTACCCCCTGAACCTTTTAATAAAGGGGTATTCCGCTTATCTCCATTCACTAGATGGTGGAGGTTGACCACTGATCTTCTGTGCCCCTGGAGTAGTAGGTCATTCATGAGCTCTGCTGCGCCACTCCTCTCCAGGGCACTACTGGAGATAGCGGAATACAGTACTCTACGACGGCACCATAGGTGGCGCGGTGATGCACATGCTTGGGGACATGGGACACTCCATTCTTGGTTGGGGTCCCGCAGATCTTAGTTATTACCTATCTGCTGAATAAATAGTTTGTCCGAACTGGAACGCCCCTTAACTTGAGTTGCAAAGCGTTGAATATGGTGGAGCTATAGAAAGAAATGTTTATTATTAGACACCACTAGGGGGAGCTGAGGAGCTTGCCGCATACTGTGTGTATACTAGACACTGGTATAACAGTCTAATCCTTAGAGTACTGTACATATGTACACTAGACAGTCTAAAAGAGGTGCCAGGTCTTCCTCGGAAGGTGATGCCGGATGATAAATCTGATGCTCCTTTAGATTGTCTGGTCGAAGTTTGCTGCCTGTTTGTTGCTTTGCAGCAAAACTTTGGTTCACATTGTCGCTTCTTAAAGGGGTTTTCCGAGTTTTCTAAGGATAGGTCATTAAAAACAGATCGGCGGGGGTGCTCGATGTCAATCGGCTATATGATGAGCGGGCATGCGATGTGCGCATGTAACGTCTTCCTTCCTGCTCACCACTGCTATGTCTACAGCTAGCAGGAAGAGAGACTGGAGACCGCACAGTGCCTTCTCTTCATACAGCCGACGCCCAGCACCCCCGCCAATCTGATATCGACATCAATATTAAAAGCCTGGAAAACCCCTTTAATTACATCCCCCTGCTCGGGTCTGCCAAAAAGTGGTCTGTGGCACATAACAATGTATTGCACGGCGTGTAAACCAGATTATTTTTATTTTATTTTTTTTTAACCGAAATCGTGCCAGGTTTCCGGTGGATTTTTAGTACTACGTCTCTTTGCGCCCCCTAGTGGTTGGTAGCTTGGATTTTGACTTAACAGGATATTCCAGGATTGCCTTTTTACCGCTGTTCGATCCCCAAATGTTAACTTCCAGCATGGACTGGATCCTGTGTGACGCTGCAGCCGATGACTATCCACAGCAGTACCTTGTCCCCAAAATGGTGACCACAGTGATGTGCCGCTTGGGGACATGTCACCGGTGCAGCAGAGCCTGTCCCTGACCCCGTCCATGCTGTAAGTTTAAATGTGCAGACTAGAGGTTTATCCCGGGTGCTGGAACCAAACGGCGGGGAGCAGGTAAGTGCGCTTCCCTTCAGGGGTGCGGTGGGAGGATTTAAAATAGAAGGCAATCCTGGAATACGGACTGCATGTCTCCGGTGCATTGTTATTTACACCCTTAATCACTACGGATCTCCATGGGACGAGTGACATGTGACTGAAAGTTGCTTGCGTCTTCCCTTTTCTTCTCCACCATGAAGGGTTAAACCTGTAGATTTTTCCGCACGGCTGCATTTCTGCAGGGAGGACATGGAAATTGTTAACGGCGCTGCAGCCGATCCCTCCAGCCTGGCGGAGGTTGTGTTAACCTTGAGTTACCAGTGGCTTATTGTTATGACTGGGGTGATTAATGCTCTTTATTGATGGCCCCCGTCCTTGGTGAATAGTACAAGGACCCCCGCCCTCCATCGTCACGTTCTGTATACAACACCGTTACAGCGGCGCTAAACCTACAGGTTATACATTTACTGCGCGGATTAATGCAGGCGGCAGTTCTCTGACTGCGGCGACCTTCTCTGCTGAACTCTGCTTTGTGCCATTCCTCTGGTATTCCTCCTAGAAATGTCTGAAATTATTGTTCTGCTTATCAAATGGGTGTATTCCTATATGCTCATGTTGACCAGACTATGTAGGGACACGCTCGTTTGACAAAGGGAAGTAATAACACTCAGTTACCAGTTTATTAATATATTGACAGGAGGAGTAACAGAGGAACGACATAATGCAGAGTTTGACAAAAAGCCATCTTTGAGCGCCCCTTCCCACGTTTCCCGGCGTGCAGTACGTGTCTATCTGGCACCGCAAAACTTCTGTTGCAAAGAAGACTAAGTAGTCGTCTTCCAGACCACTGAGGGGTGTCGCATTTTTTTGGCAGGCGGCACGGGCACACTGAGTTGTACCTGGCAGGGGATCAGCAGCGCAGGCAGACACTTGTCCTCTGAGGAGTGTAAATTTGGAAAAACCAGGTTCCTGTTTTGTTTGAAAAGCCCTTATTGTTCCCTGAGCGAGGAGCTCACGTTGCAGGCTTTATAGCCATACTTGGCACGGTCTTGTTGACCAAACAGGGTCATAAGATTTGGTTGTCATCCCTCCCCCACCTCTGTGGTTGCATGTCTGTCTAGGTGTATACGCGCTTACTTACGACATGACCGCCACATGTGGGCCCCTTCTAATTAATTCATACAGCCCCAGTAACGTAAAAATTCATATTAAAAGGGCTTTCCAAGTTTTTGAACAGATCTATCTTCAGGATAGGTCATCAGTATCTGATTAGTTGGGGTCCGACACCCAGGACCCCTTACGATCAGCTATTTGAGAGCCATAGTAGCGCTATGACCACTTACAGCCTTGCCTAGGTCATGTGACGTCACGTTCACAGGTCACATGGCCGAGACTCAGCTCTACTTCATTGAAGTGAATGGGGCCGAGTGCGATACCAAGCACAGCCACTATGCAATGTACGGCGCTGTGCCTGAGTGAAGAGAAGGCCGCAGCGCTCACAGGAGTCAGTGCCTTCCCAAGCAGATGATCTGTGGGGGTCTCAGCGGGTGTTGGACCCCAGCAATTGGGAACTGACGATAGGTCATCAGTTCAATAATCCCAGAAAACCCCCCTTCAATCGTGGAACGAACCGAACTCTTACCTGGTGACCGCCCTTTCTCAGCTGCAGATCCACCGACTCCTGGAGGCCTCTTTTGCCATCCAAAATGAGGCACTACTTTGCCCAGGACACCCCCCTGCTGTCCAGCACTACTCTTGGATATTCCAGGACACCCCCCCCCCCCCCCCCCCCGCTTGACCAGTACTGCTCTTGGATAGCCCAGGACACCCCCTCCTTGTCCAGCACTATTCTAGGATAGCCCAGGACACCCCCTCCTTGTCCAGCACTATTCTAGGATAGCCCAGGACACACCCTCCTTGTCCAGCACTACTGTTGGATAGCCCAGGACACTTTGAGGACAGCAGGAAGTGTTTTGGACTACAAAATGCACTAGATAGTCTGAGAAGAGGTGCCTGAGGGTTGCTTTAACAGCATGTCTGCCCACAAAAGAGAGAAATCTATATTACTAAAGCCAAAGAGATGCACAAAGCCGGGTTTTATTAACCCAGATGCCAAAATACTCAAACTTCATCAGAACTTCAGTGTGCACTGGGCCCTATAGCTGCGTGTGAACCTCAGGGGACGCTTTTTTCTTTTTTTTCCTCTTCCCATTTCCACGTAACCTCATCGCTCTGATTGTGTTCGCACCGAGCATCGGCGTAATCCTATCCTTGCACGTACAGAGGACAGATATTATCCTAATTCAGTAATCTCTTAAAAGGCCACTTATGAACCTCGGATTAAGCCCCTGAGCAATTTTCCATCTTGACTTGCTATGTTGTCCATTTCTTGTCTCTTCCTTTCACTTAATCAGATCCTCCTGTAATTTTAGCTTTACTTAAAGGGGTTTTCCCGGCTTCCGACAATGTGAATCCATTGTTCGCTGCTCGGCAAGGTAATTTGTTTTTTTTCTTGGCCTGATTCTGTGCATTTGACATAGAGGAATAATTTCAGGTGGAGGTGTTTTATTCCCATTGTCTTGGATACGACATGGTCTAGAATGGCGCAGTATCGTTTCCCTCGGATACGAGAAGGCACCCTACTGCCCTGTCTGCCATTGCTACAAAGGCACGCAGAAACTAAAACAATGAGAAGTAATACATGAGTTTTAAGGGTGAAGTATAGGCTTCATTTTTAATTTTTATTTGTATTTTTAATAAATTAAATTTTCAGAATATTGGGCAATTGCTTAAGTGACAGTTCCCTAAACATTGAAATTCTGTATTTCGCTAACAGTGAGAATTTTTCCTGTAGTCTCATGTGTAGGAGGCCTTTATAGTGTTACATGTATCTGGTCAGCTGACAAGTCTAGTATTTAAATGGGTTTTCCATAAAAGTGCTTCATTACATGTCATGCAGTTGACTGATCACTTCATACAACAAAATAGAATGTGTGACTTATTTTAAAGGGAAAAATGATAATCAGACATCATATAGGACATGACAATCTGTTTCTAACAAAGCTAGAACCAGCCCTGTACCTCACATGGATCCGGAGATCTCCCCATGCTTCAGTTCTGCTGGATTTATTTCAAGCTGACAGGTCAGGGGGCGTGTTCTTTCTGCTGCAGCTCTCTCCCTATCACAGTGCAGGTGCATGTCCTGTCTGCTGCCATTCTCTCCCTATCACAGCTCATGGGTAGTGTCCTTTATGCTGCAGCTCTCTTCCTGTAACTGTCACAGTTGATATGGCTGGTGGCAGTTGAAGAATGGAACTGAGCATGTGCGACCATTTCAGCATTGATCTTGAGGAGGACAGACCTAACTCAATGGCTATACTAAAGTATTCAGATCCAGGTGCTGGTTTGAAAAATGTAGAATTTTTAATTTTTTTATTTTTTTGTGGGTCAACCCATCTAATAATATAGGTGATGCCTTTCCTTCCATTTTTCTGCTGGATCTATATGATTTTATATGGAGATTTCCTGTACAGAAACCCTCATCTATGACTGCAGCTTACTTCCGGATGTTCATTCACTTGCCTTTCTAAGGTGAAGGGCTGTGTATGTGCAGGCGGCAGGCAGACAGGTAGCAGAGTTACAAAGCCTCCATGTTATTTCTGAGGTCCTGATATCCTGTAAGTGATGCAGAGGGGTCAGAGGTGATGGGACCAGCGGCCTGCAGGGCGGGGGCTCTGTTACATGTCTGCTTTGACATTTTTATTTGCCTGGAATGGCGCTTGCCTGCAGTTGACTCCTAAGGCAAGAGCTATGTATAGGGCTGATCTGTCAGGAATCGAGAGGTAATACCTACCTATGAGGTCACCTAAAGAAGACTACAGGTCGGGCATGAGGTTCTAGGGTCACCTAATGAACGTCATGAAAGTTATAATGTCTTAAATGGATATTAAAATCTGCCTGTCTGATGTTTTATGTGGGTTTAGTGTCTTATTTCACCTTTTGAAATTCTGGTTTTCCTTTGAGTTCCCCAAACTGGCAAAAATCTCTTGGGTTCCAAAGGAGGGTTAAATGTTGTCATGGAAGTCAGATGCTGCTCACGTCTTGAAGACCATTATGTAGCTCAGATTCATGTTGTGTCTTATCTATACACAGAGGTGATATCATTGCAGGCAGGATTAGAATGACAGATAAGCAGATAACGGCAGTAAAGTGATCTGTACAGACCAAGAAGTGGTTCCTATTATTAGGCTTAGGTTTGTTTCACACTAGCGGCAGCATGGATCCGGCGGGTGAAGGGGCCGGCCAGATCGTGCTGCCGCAGGTGCGCTGTGGGGCCGGAACCGTGCTCCTGCCCCATTCACTGTAATACTAGTTGTATTTTCGTTCCGGCTGCCTCAGCAGGGGTTAACATACTGCGGCTGGATCCGCGGCCCGCCCCCATTACAGTGAATGGGGCTGCAGCACGGATCTGGCGGGCCCCTTCACCCGCTGGATCCTTGCTGCCCCCAGTGTGGCTAGTGCCAAAACTGATTTTAGGTTTTTTGTTTTAAAGAGGGTTTCCAATTTAAATTTTTTATTTTTTTTCTGATGACCCATCCTCTGGATGAATAGAAAATCCTTTTAAATGTGATAGTGACATGAAAAATCACAAATAACCTCTCCAAAATTCTTTAAAAATGTTAAAAATAAAAATGTGATTTAAGCAATAGCTCATTTTCTGCTGATACTTCCTTTTAAATTGGTCTATAATTTTTTTTTTTTTTTTTTTTTTTTTTTCCCCCCCCCTGTTTTTCAGATTGATAAAGCCGTTCCTCCTGAAGACCTCGACGGTTCTGGAGATGATGAGGATTTCTCAGGCTCAGGAGATAATGGTGAGTACTTATTGTGTCACGTACAGGATCATACCATACATGTGAGATACAGGCTGGCCAACCATCTAATGTGTATGGTGGCCTCCTGACTCTCGCTTAACAGCAGATGTTGATGTAGCAAAGGATCGGGCATGTTGGATTTTAGCTGCCTGATCCTTTTATTGTCTGGAAGAGGTTTTTAGCAGCTGCTTTATCTCCTCTCCCCGTTTAGGACAGATGCAGACTCTGCCTGGCCGGGTTTGCATGTGCAAAGAGGAATGTGGGGAAATGGCTGTCAGGTGAACATGTTTTAGGCCATCACAGACGCCATGCACACAACTGTATACGTTTTGAAGTCCAAAAATTATGGATCTGATAAACACAGATACAGTCAGTGTTAAATCTTTTTTTTTTTTTTTTTTTTTTTTTCCCCACATCCGTATGTCCTTTCTGCAAAATGCGGACCACAGACCCATTGAAAACAATGGGTCTGCAAATAAAATGCAGCCAACTGCACTGAAATACTGTATTTATGGCATATAGAACATACAGTATACATCATAAATGTCTGGCTACCCTTCCAGGACTCCCATCTAATGGGAGAATACATGAAATCTACATGTAAGCAGCCACAAGACCTAGACATACCTGTCTGTTACCAGATGGTTGGGGGCAGCACAAAATGGTATCAAGGGCCGCATGTGGCCCCCGGTCCGCAGGTTGTGCACCCCTGATCTAAGGGATCTTCCAGGCAGTGCCTCCTGGGACACAGTATGTGGATTACCTCTCATTCAGAGATAAGAAAGTGATCTCTCGTAGTGTGAACATATGCTTATCATGATGTGGGTGGGGGAGTGGAATACATGTTGGTGTTAAGCGCTGTTGGAAAGTTAATACAAGGCCCTTACTAATGTATTGTAATTCTCCATATTGCTTCCTGGCTGGCTGGATTCATTTTTCCATCACATTATACACTGCTCGTTTCTATGGTTACAGACCACCCTGCAATCCATCAGCAGTGTTCATGCTTGTACACTATATAGGAAAAAGCATCAGCTTCTCTGGTGGCCAGGACCATGGGAGTGCACATAGACTAGTGCTTTTTCCTATATTGTGCAAGCACGGCCACCACTGATGGATTGCAGGGTGGACGTAACCATGGAACAAGCAGTGTATAATGTGATAGAAAAATGAATCCAGCCAGCAAAGGAGGCAATATAGAGAATCGCACTACATTAGTAAGTGCCTTGTATTACCTTTCTCTACATGATAAATGACACTTATTGAAGTGAGACAACCCCTTTAAAGGGGTATTCTCATTTTAGACAATGGGGGCATATCGCTAGGATATGCCCCCATTGTCTTATAGGTGCGGGTCCCACCGCTGGAACCCGCACCTATATCGAGAACGGAGCCCCCGAAGTGGACGAGGGCGCACTGCGCATGCGCAGCCGCCCTCCATTCATTTCTATGGGGCCACCGAAAATAGCCGAGCGCTGGCTCGGCTACTTCCATCGGCTCCATAGAAATGAATGGGAGCCGACCGCGCATGCACGGCCCGGCTCCCATTCATTCCTATGAGCGGCACGGGGAGCTGTGCCTGGTGGTGGCCGGACCCCCGGAAACCTGGGGTCCTCCAGGCGCAGCGCTCCCCGCTCCGTTCTGGCTATAGGTGCGGGTCCCAGCGGTGGGACCCGCACCTATAAGACAATGGGGGCATATCCTAGCAATATGCCCCCATTGTCTAAGATGAGAATACCCCTTTAAAGTTCATCCATGTAACATGTTAAATTTCTGTTTTTAAAGGTTTATTTGTGGATGTGGATTCTAAGGATGTAGCGGTCTTCTCTACGTCTGTCTCCACTGTGGTACCCACTGTGGAAGGCTCTACGGCGGCTCAGGAGCCAGAGATCCTTGATAAGGAAGAAACCCAACTGGAAGATGCCACAGTGTCTACTGAAACCACTAAAACACACAATCCCCTCATTGAAGACCTGTTTGAAGTTGATGCAGGTGATAAAGAAGCAACTACACAAGAAGCCACCACCTCTCCTCTCCAGCAGACCTCTACCGCTAAAATACTGGAAGAAATTGACACAAAGAAACACCACCACCATCATCATCATCCTCCTCACCATCATACTACGACATCTAGTACAACTCTTCCCACTGAGTCAGATAGACCTGATGATGATACAATAGATATTCCTCCTGAAGTTGATAACCCACATGGTTTGCCTGTAAACACAACCGCTGGTACACCAGATGAAGGGTCTGATTTGCTTCACGTTCCCCAGGAGCGGACCACTCCTGTTGAGGATTTGGCCAAGCATGGCGTTCTGCATGAAGACACCACCTCTGGCTCTACCAGTACTTATGAATCTACTGAAGAAGCTGATGTAGATCCACTAGATGCTGATAAACTACCAGCTGTGGATAGTTTGGTAACTACAACTGTGGCTGAACATACGCACAAAGATCATCACCACCACCATCATCATCATCCTCATCATCAGACAACTACAAGTTCATTTGATGAATCAGATGTTCAGGAAGAAGTGACCACAAGGCCCTCTGAAACGATTGAACTGGTTGAAGGTGACGTAAAAGAAGGAGAACCTACAACTACTGTTGCAGAGGATGAACATCCTCATCATCCCCACCATCCCCACCACCACCACACTCATCACCATAAAACTACACCCAGTACTACACAGTCTACAGAACCTGAACAGCCTCATGAGGTCCACACACATGAACCAAAGGGCAGAAGAGTCCATGTTCCAGATGTTAGAAGCACCACTGCTGTTCCAGTAGTAAATGAAGAACATATTCCTGACGATGCAGAAAAAGATGTCTTCACCAGCTCTACAGTTCACTATAATGTCTCTGAGAATCCCTCTGATGAAACCGATGATACTTTAGACTCTAAGGAGGAAGGAGCTTCAGGGGTAGCAGATCAGGCAAGTCTGTTTTATCTACCTTTCTGTCCTAGTAGATGTGTGCAGCTGTATATGCTTTTCTAATTGCTATAGTTATGCTATTGGCTTTTTTTTTTTCTAATTTCTTACATCCCTTTTTAAGGGCTTTTTGAATTTTTTTTTTTTTTTTTTTTTTTGAAGCAGCTGATCAGTGTTGGTAAAGCAATGCCTTTCAGGGTTAGTGTAGAATTACAGCCAGTGTAATGAACGGCCGTCCATGTAATGCATGGGTGGGTCATATACACTAAAGCAGGGGTCAGCAACCTACGGCACTCCAGCTGTTACTACAATTCCCAGCATGCTCTGATCATTTCTATGAGAGTTTTGAGCAGAGCAAGTATGCATGCTGGGAATTGTAGTTTCACAACAGCTGGAGTGCCGGAGGTTGCCTAACCCTACACTAAAGCAACTCTTCTGGGTAAGGGTGGGTTTTTAGGCACGAGACCCCTAATGCTGTGGTATAAGATGTTGTCCTCTAGTAGATGTAGTTCTACTCTTAAAGTCTGGGGTCATTTTGTTTTATATTTTCATGTATTTTGGGCTAAAATAGGTTTGTGTGGAAAACTTGGCTTGCTTTGCCCTTTACGGCTTCTATACGGCTACACGGTATGTAGATGGACTTCTTCTAAGCTGATTTATCACTAGTTGAACTTTGATTTGGTTATAAGTTGGCTTAGAAAATCATTCAGGAGAGGAGAACAACAGTCTGGAGAACAAGGTCAAACTCTGGATTTGTCACAGGACAGCCTTCTGCAGCTGCGATGTATTGTGAAACATAGAAGCTGCGGAAACAAAATTAAGCCAGAATTGGACTTCAGTTATGTTGATTGGGAGTCACAAATAGTGTTTTCTTCATTGGGCTTTCTCTTTGATACATAAGACATAGAGATGTGCGAACGTGCTCGTAACGAGCACTGTACCGCTCGACTCCCCTGCGCTCGCATGGGCGCAGGCATCCGCTTCCGTCGGATATATATATATATATATATATATATATATATATATATATATATATATATATTCACATATCCCATCTCCTTGGGTTAGCCATTAAAAGGTATCCACCACTGAGGAATCTCCATCTTTTTCGTCCAACAGGTTCCAGTAACTTAGACTCTTTTGGTTCCACTGAGGTGGGCAACGCTTGAAAGGAAAAAAATAGGGCTTTGTGCAAAACAATTTTTCCTGTGACTCCTAAGTAAAAGTCTTCTGGGCTTGACAGCTGAAATGCATTATAATTTATATATAAATCATGGTTGGATTTTTTTTTTTTTTGTTCTTTTTTTTAGGATATGTTTTTTGAAGCAACTGTTCCAGCCTTAAATAAGGGAGTACTTATCTCCAACGCTCCAGTTCCTGATGAAGGTACCCCTGGTGCCTCACAAGGAATCATGGAAAGGAAAGAACTTCTTGCAGGTAAAAATTCCAGTTCTAGTCTTTTGTATGGACTGCCCATTTCTTGACCGCCGAAGTATCTGTGACAATACCCATCGAAGAGGCCTACACTCATTACTGTGGTCACATCTGCCTCTAGGTGCTGGCTCTAAATGGACCTATTGACACTGCCTACATTTGTAGTCAATTAGCTTCCAAGTCAAATATTTGAGTTCTTGGAAGTGTTGGCCATCCCTCTTTGTTGGGTCCGATATTTGTTTAGGCTTTCCAGGCTTCTTTGCGTTACGACTGTTTTGCGTTGCCCTGTGCCTGATGGTGTACCACATCTTGTCTTTCAGGAATCATCGCAGGTGGAGTGGCCGGCTTGGTGTTTGCTGCGTGCTTGGTTGCGTTCGTACTGTACAGGATGAAAAAGAAGGATGAAGGAAGCTACTCTCTGGAGGAACCAAAACAGTCCAACGGCGGCTATCAGAAACCAAGGGAACAGAGGGAATTCTACGCATAGTCCAGCAAAAGTCTTCACATTCCAGTTGAGATATCTGCCTCTACTTCTTCGTTCTCAACCCACAGCTTTTGCTCTGTGGCCTGTTTTGTTTGTTTCAAAGGACTACTACTGGACATTTATTTATGGAGAAAGTATTCACCGTGCCTTTCCGCAGCACAGTGCCTCTATAAAGAAGGCCACACGTTACAGACTCCTTTCAGTACGTTGTCACAGAGCACGTCTGACTCTTTGACCTTCTTCAGGAGAAAAGTTCTTTCAGTGCAAACCTGTTCCCCCACCTTCTGCTGAAAAACTATGCCTTGCTTGGATTGTATGTAGATATTAATGGACTTTTTTTTTTTTTTTTTTTTTTTTCCCCTTGTCCCCGAATCTATAAAACGGTACAAAAATCTGGTTTATTTAGAGCTCCACAACAGCACTTAAGATGTGTTACATTCAAAATACTGAGCGAAACCCTACCATACGTCCAGGTTGGTTCTTTGTTCCGCACATCTAATCCAACCCTGTGTTTTTAGGTGTGCTCGGTTTTGTTTTCCTTAATTTTATTTTAATTTTTTAGCATTTTGTTTTATTCTTTTTTTACTTTTTTGATGCTTTAAACTGCCACGTCTATTTATTCACCTTTTTGTTTAAATCTGTTTTGTGGATGATCCAAGAAATGGCAATGATTTGAAATGTGCACCTTTTTCAATTCATAGTTTATATCTTCTTGCACTAGCCTGTTAATTTTTTTTTTTTTTTTTTCTTTTCCTTTTTAACCATTTTTGATCTGTTTGCTGTTGCGTTTTCGTTGTCAAATTCAGTGTTTCCAACAAAATATTCGTTATTTTTATGATTTTCCTGCCAAGTATGCAGTGCCAACCTTAATGTATATGATGCTACGGCTGCTTTTTTTTTTTTTTTTTTTTTTTTTTTTTTTTTTTTTTTTTTTTATATAAATGTACCTGTATATTTTTGCTGTGCAGGTTTGGAGATTTGTTGAAGTGTTTAGAGGCACTAGTGGTTAAAATATGAAAGTTGCGAGTAGCAAGTGCAACGGTTGTAAGTGGCGTGTCTGAAAAGCGTCAAATAAATGGTGGAATATCTTGTACTTCCAAAGATTGCTTTCAACAGACTTCTTTTAAAGGTGGCTCCTGAAAATGGACCCAAAAAGTAAGTTTGAGAGAGACAAGGGTTAGTTGTTTAGTGGTCGGTCTGCCCTTATGGTTCTGAACATCTCGAATGTTTTAGTCTGAGAATGTTGGTTTTTTTACTTTTTTTTTTTTTTTTTAGACTGGGGGAGGGAGTAAGCCTTTGTAAATTTCTATGTTCCCTTTCAACCACAGGAACATCCATCTGTATTGCGGTGCTGTCAGTGAAGGGATAGGACCCCGTGACCATATTGATGTAATGCTGCTTTAAAGAGGGGATATCCTAAGACTTGGGCTTATCCCCTAACCATAGTTTAGGTGATAAGTCCAAACGCCGGGGCCACCTCATGATCCCGGGAATTGGGGTTCTGCGTCTCCTCTGTATGAATGAAAGCAGCACTCATGCTGGCGCTCCATTCATCCCTATCAGACTGCCAAAGAGGAGCAGAGTAGCGCTCATCCATTTTCGCTCCATAGAGAGGAGTGGAGCGGAAGCGTGCCTGCTCGACCGCCACTCCAGTCGTACAAAGGACACAAGACACAGTTATTCTGATGGGCAAGGGGGGGGGGGTCCTCGGCCTTGGTTCTACACCAATCGGATAGTTCTGACCTATGCTGTGGGACAACCTCTTTAAGGAAAATTTTGTGTGCTCATTGTGATAGTTTACCTTATTCTAGGAACCTTTCAAGTTAAAATTTGCATAGCTTATTACCTTTTGAGTTCGGTTTTGTTTTTAATGTTTTTTTGTTTTTTAATCTTTACAACCTGTTCCAATACATTTTGACATTCTCTGTGTGGTATTTCAAAGAGGATTTCCACCATCATTCACTTTTTTTTTATTTTTTTTTTTTTAAGAAAAATCTAATTAATAAATCTGGTTAAGAGGCAAAGTATGTTATATTTCCAAGCCTCTTTTCTCCTTCCCTGCAGTCTGTATTTGAGATGGATATACTGCCACCTTTTATATGAAGCTGCCTGTCTCCGATTGTACGACAAGAAACAGGCAATGGACTGTAAGAATCCTACAGCCTTACTAATCAGATTTTTGTAAAACAAGTAAATCTGCAGTAGATGTAGAAGCTCTTGACCTACGGTTCTTCTGGGTTATATTAACCATGCACGCATGGCCTTTAACCAGTATTTATATGCTGAGCAAATGGGAACGCAACGTGGTTTTAATTCATTGTTTTATATCCATCTTCCAGAGGTGTGCTCTTCAATTTTCCATGTGCCCTTTATCTTTCAGTTTTATGATGCACTAGTTCCGTAATATACAGTTTAACGTTACATTTGCAATGTATTTTTACAGCTACACTTAAAACTCATTTCTACCTAAAAATAAATAAATAAATAAATCAAATCAAAAATTCCTTGTCCATAGGAATCCATGCGGGGTTTTGTTTTACCAGATTGCTAATTCTATAAACTTGAACCTTTGACACCCATTTCACTATTAGATTTGCCATTGGCGATTACAGGAGGACCTAGACCGAGCACCACTCAAGAGCTTTTATTGGGAGTCTTATGATTTTTAGGTTGAAATGTGTAACAATAGGATGTTTATATCTGTAAATAGGTTAAAAAAAAAGTCTTAGTATTTTTCTAATTGTCGTTTATTTGCATCCTCCTTGACCGTATTTGGTGAAACCAGTCTTGGGAAAGCTATACTATAAACTAAAACTAGAAGTGGGTTCTTCTATCCAACCTCACATTGGGCTTGAAGACTAAGGGTAGGGTGCCAGGCAGTACTTGAAGACTCGAAGAGATGCGTAAATAGCACCCATGAATGAGAATGTTTTGACATTGGCCGCCTCGTAATCTTTACCGCGTTGTGTTCTGCATCTAGCACCCAATGTGAGGTTCGATAGAATACAATTCTAGTGACTCTACGCTGGCTATACACGTTAGATGACGCTGGGTGGACAGTCTTTTGGCCAGCTGCCTTCACTCCTATAGGCCACGGTGAGACCCTTTTGGTAGCCACGTATCTCCAGCAAGAAGAAAGCTTGGGATATGTTGGAGTCAGACATGTCTTAACCTTTCACCTATTATATTCCAGTGATGGACAATAAGAAGGCCTTGTTCCTCCAAGCCTGTCAGCAGTGTACTTTTGGTCACTGGATGATCCTACTGCAGGATGATCAACCTGTGGCCCTCCAGCTGTTGCAAAACTACAACTCCCAGTATCTCCTAATAGTTGTAGGCTGTCCAGGCATGCTGAGAGTTGTAGTTTTGCAACAGCTGGAGGGCCGCAGGTTGAGCATCCCTGTCCTCCTGGGTTCAGTCGACGGTTATCTAACCTAAAGTAACGCAGTAATGGGCGCTCACATCTCAGGGATAAATGCACAAGAGACGAGCAATAAGCAAAGTTTGCCATTTTATTTTATGTTTTGGAAACCTGCCGAATGTAGACTTTGCCTCTTTTTCCCCAAAAACAGCGCTGCATTACACTCCGTACGTGCCTTCACAACGCTCGTCACAATCCACAGGTTCTGATTTACTTGTCCCTGTCTGTAGACGCTACATTCTTCTAATATAGCAATGTTTAAGGAACCTCCTATTGATTTGTACCCATGTGACTCGTTTCTGTAACATGTTGTAAGGGTAAAATGCAATAAAATTTTACTTTGAGAAAACCTTCGGACGTTTTTGAATGTTTTTGTCAAAACCCATAACGTAAGTCATTTCAAGAGGTCCACAAATATATATATATATATATATATAATTTTTTTTTTTTTTTTTTTTTTTTTTTTTTTATGCTGAATTCAGCATTGATCACTTTTATTCAGCAATTTAGACAAGACGGCAGAGTTTCTAATACGGTATACTGGAAGATAACTCTAGTGCAACTGTAGACAGTCTAGTCTAACTTTATACACAAGTTTAACTTCATTTTACTCCAGAAGTGCACCAGCAATTTGGCACTCTTTTCTTTTTGGTGCACAATGTGGTCTTTAAGCTGCGCTCCTTTGTCAGATGAGTCCCTGGGAGGGAATTTAGAATTCCCTCCCAAAACACTTTTAAGGCATAAGTAGCAAATTAGGAGCATTCCCCGGCGGTGTACGGGATGTCTTAGGCCTCTTTCACACGAGCGTGACGGATTAGGTCTGGATGCGTTCAGGGAAACTCACACCATTTTGCAGGCAAGTTCAGTCAGTTTTGTCTGCGATTGCGTTCAGTTTTTTCCGTGCGGGTGCGATGCGTTTTGATTAGTTTTTCACGCGCGTGATGAACTGAAGGTTTACAAACAACATCACTTAGCAACCGTCAGTGAATCACGCATTGCATCCGCACTTGCTTCAGGATACAATTAATTTTTCACTGAAGCCCCATTCACTTCTATGGGGCCAGGGCTGCGTGAAAAATGCAGAATATAGAACATGCTGCGTTTTTCACACAACACAGAACTGATGCGTGAAAAAAGAAAACACTCATGTAACACAGACCCATTGAAATGAATGGGTCAGGATTCAGTGCGGGTGATGTGTTCACGTCACGCATTGCACCCGTGCGGAAAACTCGCTCGTGTGAAAGGGGCTTTAGACTGGCATAGAACGCCAGTCTATTCGAATTCTCCCCCTAGGTGTGTAAAACCCTTAATAAATGTGCTAAATCTCCCCTGAAGTATTATGGGGTTGTCCCATTTCAACAACGTGTCCCTGCACACCAGATAGGGTGTCTTGGTGGGGGGTCCAATTGCTGGGGCCTCTGATCGCTAGAACGGGGCCCGTTTCCACCTACTTGAATGGAATGGCAGATGTGCATTCAACTGTATGGGACTGCCAGAGACTGGTGACTGTGTACTCTATCTCCAGCAGCCCCATAGAGTTGGATTAAGTGGCAGCTCGCATGCATGTCCGCCACCCTCACCGATGAGGAATAAGTTGTGATGGGACAACCCCTTTAAGCTTCTTTTTTTTTTTTTTTTTTTTTTTTTTTTTCCCTTTCACTTCCACAATTTAAAGGGATTCTGTCACCACCATTTTCCATATTAAGTTATTTATACCACCGGATTTATCTCATCATAAGGATCTCCAAATGGTTATTGTTATAGGGCACAGATGAAGATTTGAGGTGTAAAAATCGTTTTTTATCAACTGCCAATCACTTACATTAAGGAGCCCAAGGGGAGTTGACCATCGTTGCTGGAGCCCCGGACCGCCCACCTAATTAATATTCACTTCACTGAGTGAGTCAGTGAAGCTCCGACGCAGCACTTGATGTACTGCGCCTGTGCGGGATTACAGCCGCCGCTGGAGCTTCACTGACTCACTCAGTGAAGTGAATATTAATTAGGTGTGCGGTCCGGGGCTGCGCAGGCACAGTACATCAAGTGTCGCGCCGGAACTTCACTGACTCACTCAGTGAAGTGAATATTAATTAGATGGGCGGTCCGGGGCTCCAACAGAATCGCTGAGCCCGGGCTCCAGCAACGATGGTCAACTCCCCTTGGGCTCCTTAATGTAAGTGATTGACAGTTGATAAACGATTTTTACACCTCAAATCTTCATCTGTGCCCTATAACAATAACCATTTGGAGATCCTTATGATGAGAGAAATCCGGTGGTATAAATAACTTAATATGCAAAATGGTGGTGACAGAATCCCTTTAATGCCTGGAATTTGTTTCATACCCTTTAAAACTTAAACTGGTGTTCTGGTAGTAGAAAGTTCTCTCACATCTCCAGGATTGGGGATAACTATCAGATCAGTGTCTGTCCTACCAATCACAAGAACGGGGGCCCCATACCTTGTGGAGCCCCCCTAATATGGTCAGACAAGCATGCTGCCTCTCCATTAATTTCTTTGGGAGTGCCTGGGATAGCAGAGCGCTGTACTCTCCCCCACTGATCTGATAGAAAGCTTTCTATAACTGAAATATGTGAAATCGGAGGGTCAAAGGAAAGTCAACGGGCTGCAAAAAAAAAAAGAAAAGCGGATGGCACAGACTGCATACGTATTGTGCAGATCCGTGATTTTCAGTCCACAAAATGGACACAATTGTGTGCATGAGGCCTTAATTGCAGGAAGAGGGAGGTTGATATGATTGTAAGGAGTGACCAGATGAATTCCTCCTGGAGGCTATGGCTAGATGAGGGGATTTTACTCCCTTTCTGGTACCCAAAGATGAATCCTGCTGTGAAGAGGTTCTCGTGTATGCATTGCATGTATGTCCGATTCTTCAGCGCTGCAGAGAACATGGGTACTTGCCGTCTGTTTGGCACATCATCTTGCTTACTATTACATGCCGGCGGGCAGAGTCTAAAGATGTTTTCTAGAGACCCTAACATCGAGTCCGGTACTGCTTGGTCTCCACTGCAGACT
Organism: Rhinella marina; assembly: GCA_900303285.1. Lineage (NCBI taxonomy): Eukaryota > Metazoa > Chordata > Amphibia > Anura > Bufonidae > Rhinella > Rhinella marina. The sequence continues at coordinate 47,069 of ONZH01006150.1, read as the reverse complement.
GAAAAGTTGTGAAAGTTTCTGCTTTAGGATGCCCCCTCTGAGATGAAGCTGGACGAGCTTCCTGACATATTTCTTCAGTTCTGGAGCACTGGAGGGGGGAAAAGAGATGGGGCAACAGGAATATATCTGGGGAGATAATATATATATATATATATATATATATATATATTTTTTTAAAACATTTTTGAATTGGCTAATGAAACGGAACAGGGTCAAGCAAGAAAAGGATGTAATGCAGCATGTTAATTTGTTTTGTTTACTCTTCGCTTTCACTTTTAGGCCATGTGTCCATGCGGCACGTAATATCTTGAAGTGCAGCTATACGTCTGATTGTCATATACTTCATAAATGTCCTTTCTGCATAGAAGATCCTCTGGCACACAGGTTTACAGCGGTCTGATTATTTTATTTGCCAATAGAAAGTTCTTGTGAAGGTGACACAATGACAGTGTTTGCAATCTCTGAGCTAAAAGCTTAACAAGCAAAGCCTTCAGTGTCCTTTACCCTGAGAGGATGTGTCTGGAGTTGGGTTCGCACGTTGCAACATTTCATGCAACTAAAGGACTATTTCCATCATGCCTCCCAACCGTCCCGAATCCAGCGGGACAGTCCTGGATTACAGTAGCTGTCCTGTTACGGGGGAGGTATGTCCCGCTTTCTGGCAGCTGTCCCTGCGTCCATAGGAAGCAGAGACAGTTGCCTGTATTATGAGCTGGGCATAATTCTGTGAAGACACAATGTGGGCATAAATGCTGAGCGGTGGCATGAAGGGGACTGGGTGGGATTAGGTGTATAGTTTTGTTTTGGGCGGAGTTAGAGGCGTGACCTAGTGCAGAAAAAAATTGGCCGATTTGCAAGTCGCACAATGTCCCGCTTTGTTCATTTGCAAAGTTGGGAGGTATGTTTCCATGTACTGATAACAAACATTCATATGAATGCATCTTCAAGATAATTGCCCTGGTAAATGTGCCACCAATCACTCAAGCAAGTCAAATATTCGGGTGATTCGCTGTTTATGCAGCACATAATCATCATTTTTCCATGTAAACTGTGATATGCTGCCGACAAACAATACTGTACAATACGATCATTCATTCCCATACAGAGGGGATAACTGCTCCTTGTAGATGCAACCTGTAACCAGGTTGATAAAATTAAACCAGGCTCTTCCCTTATTTGTTGTTACTCCCATAAATTCCCCAGTGTTCATTTTATGTTTCTGCCCCCTCCCCATTCATGATATACGCCCCCCCACCCCCTCAGTTTTGGCGCCCTATATGTAAATGGGGTAGTGGCTTGCTAAAGGGATGTCTAGATTCAGTTTTATGAATCGGACTCTTGTGCATTGCTCTGATACAGTCCAGTAAGCATCAAGTGCTCCTACTGCATGCTCGTTCCCTAGGGGGGCCAGGTTTGGGGCAATATGCCCACCCCCTGGGGTGGGGGGGTAATGATTTGTATATTACTGGTTGTGAGGGTCATCTGATTTGTAAAGGGCTTGTTATGGTCACTAAGAAGACATTTACCTGTCTGCTGTGCTGGAACAGATCCTCTTCCTCTGTGGTCCATGTCCAACCTGGATCCTCTTCTGCTTCAGTCTGCCACTGAGCTCCGCTCTGGTCTGAATGTCAAGCCTGGCCAGAATGTGCAGAGCGAGTGGTCTTGTAAGATAAGTCATGACCAGGCACAACCCATGGACAGGTGGAGCACCATTTTTGAAAGAATTCAACCATGTGATCTAATCTTGAGCAGCTCCTTTAAAAGGGGTTGAGCCAAGTTTGACTAGTTGATCGGTGAGGGTCTGACCACTGGGAACACCACCAGTCCTGAGAACAGTGGTCCAGTTGCTCCACTCTGACGGAGCTTGTCAAGCATGCACCCTGCCGCTCCATTCACCCTCTATGGAATCGACGTAAGTTGCTGAGCACTGTACTCGATCTCCAGCAGCATCTTAGAAGATGTCTCATGTCCGAACTGCCGCTTCATCACATCAAGGGAGTGTGACTTCAGTTCTGAGGATCGGTGGGGCCCACAATGATCAGATATATCCTATCCTGTGGATAGGGGATAACTTGTAAATTTGCAACAACCCCTTTAAGTTAAAGGGGCTTTCTGGTATTTAAAGGGGCTGTCTCACTTCAGCAAATGGCATTTATCATGTAGAGAAAGTTAATACAAGGCACTTACTAATGTATTGTGATTATCCAGATTGCTTCCTTTGCTGGCTGGATTAATTTTTCCATCACATTATACACTGCTCGTTTCCATGGTTATGACCACCCTGCAATCCATCAGCAGTGGCTATGCTTGCACACTATAGGAAAAAGTGCCTGCCTATCTGGTGGCCGGGACCGTGGGACCACACTTAGTCTGGTAATTTTTTCCTATGGTGTGCAAGCACGACAACCACTGATGGATTGCAGGGTGGTCGTAGCCATGGAAACGAGCAGTGTATAATGTGATGGAAAAATGAATCCAGCCAGTAAAGGAAGTGATATAGATAACAATACATTAGTAAGTGCCTTGTATTCACTTCCTCTACACGATAAATGCTATTTGCAGAAGTGACACAACCCCTTTAAAACTGATGGCCTGCCATTAGTATAAGCCTTATACTGTATGTGTGATAGGGGTAAGTCTGACAGTCCGGACCCATATAAACAGCAAGGAGGCTGCCACCCTTAAACACAGTAACCGGAACCACTGTCTGGGCTAAATAAGGCTGATCAGTAGTACCAGACACCACTGCATAGACCGATCAGCACTGTGCACCTGGTACTGCAGAGAAGGTGGGGGTCGGATCCATCCTTCAATAGCTGAGCTAATTGTCCTGGGTAAATGTGCCCCCGATCACCCAAGCAAGTAAAATGCTCATTTGTCGGGTGATCCGCCGTTTAGAGAGACTCACAATAAAGTAGGGTATTGTTTACTTGAGCTCAGGACCTCTAAAACAGATGACCACATTTCTAGGATGAGTTAAAAAAAAAAAAGGATAAATTATGGACTTCGGAATTTGTTTGGCAAGTTTTTATATACTGTTTTTGTCTTGTAATATAGTAAAGCTATGTACTCAAGGTCAGAACTATTGGTGATCCATTCATATCTCACCTTAGTGATAAATGTCATGTTATCAGGCTGAAGGACACTTCTCCTCAGAAGATAAGAACAATAGTTTATTCCTTCCGCAGATCCCACCAGAAGGTCAATGAGCCTGGCTTGTGCTCAGATCAATATATGACCCCCTGACCTATTTACCCTCAGGGCCTCACCCTACATCTAAGGTTGTGTCACCCTGGCCCTGTTATATTAACCAGGCACCCAGAGCTCACCTTCTGCATACAGCTGCTCCGAAGAAATGTTCATTTTGTCGTTTTCAGTGAAATAAATCCAAAATGTAACCAAATCAGCAAATGATCATTTTTGATCCCTTTTTACATTTTTCTAACTGGCATTAAATTTAACAATTTACTGATTCTGTACTGCAGAAAAGATGAAAGGAATATGTACCTGAAATATACTGTTGTGAACGAGCCCAGGAGAGGATAGGAGTGATAGTAGCAAGAACAGTGGTAATAGTCAGTACTCACACTGACGCTCTCCTGGGCCATGCAGTGATAGGACGGGAGCACCTTTTTCTCTTCAGGCACACCCTGGTTTTCTCCTACCTGATGGTGGCTTTGGAGGTGATGGTGATGAATTGTGAGGTGCACCACAGGGTCCCATGCAGCATTGAAGGAGGCGATAATGAGGCAGTTTTGCAGTAGACTAGTTCTTTAGTGAAGATTCAAGTTTACGCACATCAGTTACAGTTCTCGGCATGCATGGACTGGCAGATGTTACATAAATGTACTTTCCACAGATCTTCAGGTGACACAGCTGCAAAGGTAGTTAATAGGCCAAGGTGTTTCTTTACCGCAATTCTCACACTGCACTACTTTAGTTTACTTTTGCATAAGCTTCCAGGAATAAGGGATCACACTTTCTCTTGTATGATGCAACCACAGGGCGGACCCCAACAGCAGGCAAACCTCTTCGCCTTTTGTACAGGTTGCCATACACAAAGTTTAGCTTCCACAATGTGTAATATTGGGCATATACAGAATTCTGCCTTTTGTAAGCTTGTCCAGGGCTTTACACTTCTGAACTATGTGGCTGTAGGGTCTATAAGCTTCTTGTGATTTAGTTCACCTATACAAAATGTCTGTTCTGCACTTCTCTTTTTTGTATCTGGCCAGCATTATAGATTTTCTAGTCTTTAACTTGGTCTGGCTGGTACATAAGCCCCGGCTCGCTTGTCTGTCAGCAACTACACTTTGCTTTTGCTCTCTTCTCTGGCTAGGCTTAGACTCCTACTCACACTGATTCTAGACTGTTTTCATTCTTCCTTATCCCTATGAGATAAGGGAAAATGGCCCCATCTAGTGGTGGATGTGAATACATAAAATGCATACGTTGCACCACAGTATAACTTTGCACTGCTTTTTGCAGTCTACTGCTGCTCTGTGGGACGCTGCAATAGCCTGCGAAAAGTTATATTTGTTCATGTTTTTTGTTTCCTTTTTTTCACATTTACTGCTTATGGGTATATACTTGAATGAATGCTCCATAATAGAATTGCAGATCATGGTCTGTAATAGCTGGAGGCAGGGGCGTAGCTAAAAGCTCATGGGCCCTGGTGCAAGAGTTCAGCTTGGGCCCCCCTTCCCTCAGTACTTTGTGTGTCCCTTATGCTTCAGAAGGGTCTTTGGGCCTCCTCAGGCTCCTGGGCCTGGTAGCGACTGCTACCTCTGCACCCCCTATAGCTATGCCCCTGGATGGAGGGAACGAATATGTCTATTCTGTGGTTGTATAGGCTCTAGTTTGAAAGCAATATAAATAATTTCTTAAAAACCTGAAAATTCCTGAATAATATCTGGCAACCTGCATGGTCTTATCAGAGGGCTACCAGGGCTAATGTTACTATTTCAGGGAATTGTTACTTACCGTATGTCGTTTCTAAATGTTTTTTAAGTATCTCCGAAGCTAAAACTTTATGGGAACATTCACACGGGAAGGATGAGCTACAGATTTTCCACTGTCGAATTGCGCTAAAAAAATCCGGAGACACAGTAGAAGAGTGAATACGATTTTGCAAAATATCATCCACATACCAAGGGAAAAATCTGTGCTGAAACTGACCTGCGGATTAGAAATTTGCAGCATGTTCATGGATATTGTGGATTTTCACAGCAGATTTCACGCTTTGCAGTGCATGAAACTTTACCATGGATTTTGTTGCAATCCACATAAAATCTGTACTGGATGTTTTTTATTGACAATTATTCCCTTGTGGATGAACCCTAAGGGACAGTTCAGACATGCCTGATTTTTCCACCTAATGTCCTACATGTAGAAATGCAGAGAATGACATCCACCGCAAATTACAGTATTAAATACGGATTTAGCTACAATTTAAAAATTAGCAGTGCACCTTAAAATCTAAACTGATTTTTTTTCCATTCTCTAGCATCCATATGCTTTTTATGGTTCATGCACATAACTATTGGTGTTTTTGTGGTCCGCAAAACACGAATACCGGCTGTGTGCTCTCTGCATTTTGCAGAACAGAATATCCTGCCATCTATAGAACAGTTCTATCCTAATCCGTAAAATGGACAACCATGGGACATCTTCTATTTTTTTGCGGTGTGCTGTCCGCATCTTTTGCAGCCCCATCCGTAAAAAATACGGATTGGATGTGGATAAAAACATAGTCATGTGCATCAACCCTCATAGTATCATTTTGTCCTTTTTTCCCTATTTCTATTTATTTTTTATTTACTTTTTCATTGTATTTTTACTTTATTTTAGTTGTTTTTGTGTTTTTTTTGTTACTGATTTTTATATTTTTGTACAAAATATATCCTCCATGGAGAACATTGACACTTTTTTAAAAAAAAATTGTAGTTTTCCACTGAAAATGGGGCATCCATAGGATCCACGTCTTCTGCAATCATATTATTTTTTCAGGAATTTCTTAAATGGCTCTGATTGCTCAGGTCTTGTGTGCAAATTAACTCTTCCCCTAAAGGAAGAAAAACACCCCAGAGCGCAGATCTCGAATGCAAATTAGCTCTCCTCCCAAATGAAGGAAACTACCCCCAGTTTACATCTTGTAAAATTCCAGCTTCCTGCAGGGAAACACATGCCAGATTATCAGACTTTCTAGATCAGGGATCAGCACTCCAGCTGCTGTGAAACTACAACTCCCAGCATGCACACTTACTTGGCTGTTCTTGTAACTCCCATAGAAGTGAAAGCAGGATTCTGGGAGTTGTAGTTTCAGAACAGCTGGAGTGCCGGAGGTTGCTGATCCCTTTTCTAGATAGTCAGATGTTTGATTCGAAGGATATCACTATCTGCATGTATATATATATTGTAAGTAGAGATGAGCAAATCGCTCAAAATTCGATTCGGATCCAATTCAGGCAAATCTGTTGACCAATTTGATTCAGTTGATTCTACCCAAAATCAGAAGTGCTCCAATTGGCACTGTCTATAACTAACTATTTTACCTATTTTTTCTCTCCTTTTCCAAATTTTTTTTGCTCTCTTTTTTTTTGTCTCTAATTGGATTAGACCGAAATGTACAAAATTCCGGTCTAATCCAATTTGATGGCTCATGCACATGAACGTATTTTGTTTCCGCGTCTGTTCCGTTTTATTTGTGGCCCCTGTGCAGAACCATTCACTTCAAAGGGGCCGCAAAATAACGGAATAAATGTGTGCATTCCATTTCCGTATGTCCGATCCACAAAAGATAGAACATGTCCTATGTTCTCCGCATTACGGACAAGGATAGCACTGTTCTGTTAGGGGCCAGCTGTTCCGTTCCGTAAAATACGGATTGCACATGGACGTCATCGGTATTTTTTGTGGATCTGTGTTTTACGTTCTGAATCAACTCGTTCATTTCTAATTCTAAGTATGAACCTTTCATTTTTCCATGCGGCACTAGGGACTATTCTCCAACAGCTGTGGTGATAAGCGGAGTTTCAACACAAGTCGTATTTCTCGCTGCTATCTGCTGGTTTCTGTCCTTATCTGCCATAAAGTTGTTATATTTGAAGTGGGTGCCAGGAATTTTCGTTCCCTTTTAATTCTGCCTGGTTACTGTATGTCTGGGGTGAGAGAGCGCAGTAATTCAGACCTTGTCGTGAGGGCGGTGTGAAGGGTCGATAGGCTTCATAAAGGAATATTTCCGCTCTATCTGACACAACAAACCTATCTAAAACTTCCATAGAAACTTGTCTAACAAACACTGGGTTACTTTCGGTTACGCTGTACCAGGCTTCTGTAAGGAGCGGCCGCAGACTCATACTGTAATGATTTAACAATCCCATTAGTCACACATTAACCACAGCTGTGCAAATACACAACGGGCAGACCCAACTGTGTCTAACGAGACCGCGCTCGTCCTATTGTAATGGTCCATAAAGGGCCCCTGGACAATTAGATGATCACAAAGTGTCCGTCTGCTGATACCTACAGGGATCAGTGATAATCTGTAAACCTGGCAGTAAACGTTAGGATTTCCTGCAGCGCCTCCGCAGGAAAAATGAGGCGTTACACAGTATCCACTGAATTAAATAAATTGTCTGCCCTCCATAAGAAGGGATGATCTATGGAAAAGAGGTGAGGATCTCTTCTTGATCAAAGAGGACCTGTCCCCTCTCCTGACTTAGTTATTTTAATAGCTTCATGCATTTCCCCATGTAATAACAATTCTGGAGCATCTATTCTTATGTCTATGTTGTACCATTCCTCTATTATTTCTACTAGAAGTTATGAATGAATTGCTAGCAGTCTGCAGTAAGGGTACAGAGGGGAGGTAACCAGTTGGGGGTGTGTACCTGCACAGACTCACTCTATCCAATCATTGTCAGACAGTGCAGGTACACACCCCCAACTGGTCACCTCCCCTCTGTACCCTTACTGCAGACTGCTAGCAATTCATTCATAACTTCTAGTGAAATAATAGAGGAAATGGTACAACATTAGACATAAGAATAGATGTTCCAGAATTGTTATTACATGGGGAATGCATGAAGCTATTAAAACAGACATGTCAGGAGAGGTGACAGGTCCTCTTTAAAGAATTCTCTAATGGAGATATATGAAATTAGCTCTTGAAACTGGACAATCCCTTTAATTTGTGCTGCCTATAGGATTTGAACACGTCAGAGGCCCCTGACTGCAGGGAAGAAATATACTTCACTGAAAAGAGGAAATGCAGTATCAGTAAAAATGTTAGTGAAAGTGAATGTAAATTGTGTAAGTATAGTAAAAGCTACCATACAATGCAGAAGTTATAGTGTGCAATATATTACCAGTATGACTGAAATCATAGGTCATATAAAACAGGACTTTTATGATTGTCTTTTTGGGCAAAAAGGCATCAGTTTTTTGTGGTAGTCTTTGATGCAGTGTGTTGAATCAAAGCCAAAAATGGATTCAATAGGAATAGGAAATACTTTATAAAGGAAGGACTTCTATTGCTCCTTTCTGCTGGATCCACTCCTGACTTTGGCTTAAAAACTGCATATAGCTGGAATCAGGCGGGCTATACAGTACCAAAACGAGAGATGGAGGATAGTCAAATAGCCAAGCCGAGATCAGAACCAGACAGGAAATACAGCACCAAATCACGAGGCAGAGAGTAGTCAAAAGCAAGGTCAAATATACCAATAATCTAAAATCACACACAGAATCGTCAGCACAGCTAGGGAGTCAAGGACTATCACTGCCAAAGGTGTATGGCCAAAAGGGCCATACACTGAGTCCCTGGATCAGAATCTGAATGGTCCATGGACTCGGCGCTCCATAGGACAGAGTAACTGGGTGGCTGAGCTGTCACTCAGCCTGTCACCAATCTCCCCCAGCGTACACACATTGCAGGGAGACACAAAGCATTGTGCTCTGTTGCTAGGGATGCAGCCACCAGAAAATCAGACATCATATTGTTATGCAAGATTTATTTCAAGCTGGCAGCTTGGGGGCATGTCCTTTCTGCTGCAGCTCTCCTCCCTATAACAACTCAGGGGCTGTATTCCTTCTGCTGCAGATCTCTCCTCATCACAGATCAGGGGGCATGTCCTTTCTGCTGATCTCTCTTCCTATCACAGCTCAGGGGTGTATCCTTTCTGCTGGAGCTATCTCCCTATCACAGCTCAAGTGGATGTGTCCTTTCTGCTTCAGCTCCCGTCCTTTCTGCTTCAGCTCCCATCCTATCATAGCTCAGAAAGCATGTCCCCTATCCCTATTACAGCTCAGGGAGTGTATACTTTCTGCTGCAGCTCTCTCCCTATCACAGGGAGTTTGACCTTTCTGATGCAGCTATCTCCCTTTTACAGCTCAGGTGGGCGAGCCCTTTCTGCTACAGCTCTCTGTAATTGTCACAACTTCTAACAGTAGATATGGCTGGTGGCAATTGATAGATGGAACAGATCATGTGCGACCACCTCAGTAGATGGACATGCACATTAATCTACTAGACTTATCACCAGGAGGCGCCGATATAATGAAGTAAAGAGAATATCTCAAAACTGGAGAATTTTTGTAACAGAAACAAAATTACAACAGTAACTAGTTTTTCATTCTGAATTATATTAAAACAACATTTCATGGTGGCACAACCCCCTTTATAGAGGATGTCACCTCTCCTGACACATCTGTCTTAGTAAGCACCTTTATTCCCCATGAAATAACAATTCTTGATCATCTTTTCTCATAATTTTGTGTTATGATGTTCCTCTATTATTCCTTCTGCATATTTATAAATGAATTGATACCTGGACATTACCATTCCACTTGCCAAAGAGGTTTGCCCTTACACAGTCAGCACTGATTGGACAGTGTAAGACTGTGTAGGGACACACCCCCAACTTGTAACACCCAGTGGTCAATTTATTCATATATATGTAAGAGGAATAAAAGAGGAATGGCGTAAGAAATCAAGCTCCAGAATTTAGAAATATTTTCTAAAATATAGGGGTTTGCCCACGAACAACATTTATCACCTATCCACATGATGGCTGAAAGGTCTGACCTCTGGGACCTCAACCAATAATGAGAATGGAGGTCCTCGAGTCCCCTCTGTGACTGGAAAGCTGTGTGCATGTGTGACTACCACTCCATTCAAAGAAAGTCTATGGGACTGCCAAGCTATCTCCAACAGTTCCATAGTAATAAAAAGAGTGGTGGCCACGCATGCGCATTACCTTTCCATTCACATAGGGGACTGCCCCTATTTAAGCAAAGGTGACCTCACATACAGTTTGACATCTACACAATAGAATTTGACAACAGGGCAGAAATTAGTCCCCTCATATGTCTCATGGACTATGGGCCCAAAGGGTCAGTCCACACCTGTCCTTAAGCAGTGGGCTTTATTCAGGTAGGGCGAAACATATCACCGCAGTGTAAATCCTGTCTTAGTCAATCATTATCTATGACCCCGACCTGCTGCGGTGTTTTGAGCTTAGTTATTATGTGAGCGGTGGTAAAGACATTATGATTTACAGTCAGTGTTATGTACATATAGACACATTGACAGGTGTGCCATGAGGTGGTATCTATTGATGGATAACCTATAATGCCATCAGCAGGGCACCTAAAATTGATAGCAAGCCCCATAACAGGTACGTATAGCGGAGTTTTGTTTTATAGACCATCGGTGGACTGCAACCTATGGTTTACCAGATGCTGGGAAACCACAACTTCCAGCATGCCCTGAGCATTATTGGCTCACATAGTGCCATCTTGTGCCTACAGAGTGCTAGGCAGTGCCCAGAGAATGCCATACTTTGCTCATACAGTGCTCAAAGAAATCATATTCTCTCCACACAGTCTTAAAGGGGTTTTCGAGGATTACTATGGTCTTTAACAGATATGCTTATGTAGTTGCTTACCTCATGTACATCTTATCTTTCTCATGCTTTTTCTTTTTCAATTTGGACTCTCCTGACCTGTTTTCACCATGTAAACCAATCCCTCTAGTTTCTTTCCATCCTGTAGGTAGCACTTCCTGTTCTTGTATCCAACCAAACCCATGATGCACTTCTCCTTCCTCCTCCACAACTCCAGCACCGCCCCTAAGAACACCCAGTTTGTTTATATCTCCTCCCACCCAGCTATTTACATAGACACTCCCCTATCACTGCCCCTAACACCCAGCTAGTTTATAGCTCCTCCCACCAGCTAGTTACATAGACACTCCCCTATCACTGCCCCTAACAACACCCAGCTAGTTTATAGCTCCTCCCACCCAGCTAGTTACATAGGCACTCCTCTATTACTGACACGCATGGACATAACATCTAAGGAAATAAAAAAGAGCTGCATGGTGACCACAGCCCAAAGCTGGAGAGTGGAGCAATAAAGGCCTGATCTGTTACATGTGCACTTGGCAGCTGAAGACATCTGTGTTGGTCCCATGTTCATATGTGCCCGCATTGCTGATAAAAATGAAGTTTTAATATATGTAAATGAGCCTCTAGGAGCAACAGGGGCCTTGTCGTTACACCTAGAGGCTCAGATCCCTCTGCAACTGCCGCGCCTTCTCCATTTTGATTGACAGGGCCAGGCATGATGATGTTTTTACTGCCTGGTCCTTGTCAATCACAGTGCAAAAGACGCAGCAGTTTCAGAGAGCTACTAGGTGTAAGGGCAACGCCCCCATTGCTCCTAGAGGCTCATTTGCATTTGTTAAAACACCAGTTTTCTCAGCAATGTAAGCACATATGAACATGGGACCAACACTGATGTCTTCAGCTGCACATGTAACAGGTCAGCCAGTGTCATAGGTACAGATCTGCTGACAGATGGTCTTTAAAAACTAAAAATTATAAAAATACCAAATTCATATACATTAAGAAATAAAATATACAATACGCCATTATAGATCAAATGACAGGAAGGTCTGAGCTGATCGCCAGCAGTAATGTCATCTTGTTAATGTTTTCAAAACTTTATAAGTTTTTACATCAAAATGTATTAATATGTGTTAATGGGAAACCCCCTAAACTTATTATGACCCCAGATCAGACCCTTAAACCCATTTAGACCCCAACCAAACCCTTGAGCTTATTTCATAACCCAGACCAAACTCCTAAAGTGAATCAGACCCAGCTTCCAAAATTAATTCAGATACAAAAAATTCAGAGCAGCTCTATACTTAATCCAAGTCCAGAACAACCCTAAGACCGAATCAGACCCCAGAACAGCCCCTAGAATAATTCACACCCCAAATCATACTTCTAAACTAAATCAGACCCCTAACCACTAATATTAATCAGTCCCAAGACAAGCTCCCAAAGTGAATTCAGACCCTCAAAAAATGAATCAGACCCCAGACCAGCCCCTAAAAATAATATATTATTATTATTGTTATAATACGTTTAGGTCGTTGTTTGCCCTGTCTAGAGTGGTTAAAACAGGTTAATATTATTTACTGTACATAGCCAAGGAGTAGTGTTAGGTAATTTGGGGCAGGTCCTGCTTGTGCTAGGCCTCAGGGCAGGATTACTTCAGCTTTAATATATTTTTGAGAAAAAAAAAATGTTACAAAGCGCTTAAAACAATCGCTGTAAAATTCCGTGTGTGTCACTAATTGACGTGAGCGGCTGCTCTCCTTAATCTTCACTGCTGTTTCAATTTTATATACTTGTCAACAAGGCATCAAACCTTATTAAAGCCTAAAACATGTAAAAAAATTTTTTTTAAAAACAGCAATTAAAGGGGTTGTCCGCTTCTTAACAATATTTCCTAAAGGCTCCTAAACTGTATGATGTGGCACTATCTATTGTACCAAGGTATTTCTCCCATCTCTGCGGCTGGTCAGAAGGCCCCCTGGTCAGAAGGCCTGCGGCTGCCACAGCAATCTCTTTCTTGGCTGTGCCGCCACCTGCATTCTCATCCTCACAGGTACTGGACAGTAGCTGAACCGATCCAGTGGCTGGTCAGAAGGCAACTGATTGTCCATCCATGACCTATGTATATATAGTACAGAGCTCCGGTGGCAACAGTGACCTTATTCTTGGCTGTGCCGCCACCTGCATCCTCATCCTCGCAGGTACTGGACAGTAAGTGAACTAGTCCAGTGGCTGGTAAGAAGGCCCCTCACTGTGCTTCCATGACCTGTGTATATATGGTACAGATCTGCAGTGGCCACAGTGACCTCTTTCTTGGCTGTGCCCACCTGCATCCTCATCTTCGCAGGTACTGGACAGTAGCTGAATTGGTTAAATGGGTGGTCAGAAGGCCCCCAGCCGTCCATCCATGACCTGTGTATATAGTACAAAGCTACGGCGGCCACAACGACGTCTTTCTTTGCTGTGCCAGCTTTATCCTCTTCCGTGCAGGTGCTGGACAGTAGCTGAATTTGTCCAGCACCTGCATAGAATAGGATGCAGCTGAGAACAGCAAAAAAAGAGTCATGTGAGTTAGGCCCCTTTCACACCTGCGGCAGGGGACTCCGGCAGGCTGTTCTGGCAGGTGAACAGCCCGCTGGATCCGTGCTGCCGCAGGTGCACATCTGGGGCCGGAACTACGCTCACTGTAATGGGGGCGGGCCGCGGATCCGGCCACAGCACGGCAGCCCCTGCCGAGAGGCAGCCGGAACAAAAGTACAACATGTACAAGTACAACTCCGGAACAGCCTGCCGGAGTCCCCTGCCGCAGGTGTGAAAGGGGCCTAAATCATTCCTAACTGCATTGGACTGGCCGGGGCAGATTTGCACTATTTTCATAGCACATGGACACAGGGGTGTAGCTATAGGGGGTGCAGAGGTAGCAGTTGCTACTGGGCCCAGGAGCCTGAGGGGGCCCAAAGACCCTTGTGCCATATAAGAAGACACCTGTTTTATAGAAAGTGCCTGCTGGGAGAGAAATTTTATACTGGGGCCCAGAATCTTCAAGTTACACCTCTGGCTGGAAGAAAGGGGTTAGGTCAAGAATTTGGCGTGAGGGGGATGGTGTGCTCCCCTGCCCCTGGCCACAAAGCACTTAGGGAAGGGGGGGGGCAAGCTGAACTCTTGCACCAGGGCCCATAGGCCTTTAGCTACGCCCCTGCATGGACGGATAGCTGGGGTCCTTCTGACCTGCTGCCGAGGTGACAGAAGTCATTAGTGCCACACTGCGCAATTCAGAAACATTTAGAAAATATTGTTAGGAAGTGGACAATACCTTTAAGTCCTAGAGTTATGTCAAGTTCTTCTATTCTATTAATTAATGTTCATTTTAAATGAAGTCTATTTTTAAAGTTACTTTATTTTATTGAGGAAAAATCCTTTTTTAGTCCCCTTCCGTACAGGGTAACAGCTGGTCTCCACCGCACAGTATAACAGCAGTTGAAACGCGTCAGATCCTGGTTTATGTCGGCGTTCCCAGAGACATTTTCAAATTTTGTTCCTCAAAAGGGGCGGGTCATTTGTTTTGAAACAGAAGTGGCTGTATCAGGCTGGTGTCACATGAGTTTACTAGGCGTTTCTGAAGATTTCACCCCTTCAAAGAACAGGGAGAAACCCACACAAGAAAAACGTAACAACGATTGACACGCTGCAGATTTCAAAATCCGCACGGCAGGTCAATTTCTGCACCTAAGAAAAAAAGCAAAGTGTATGTGAGATTTGTCTAACCACATTTTGCTGGTACTGTATTACTCTGCAATTTTTCTGCACAAAATCCACAGGGAAAAAAAAACTGCGTGTAATCCACAATCAGCTGTTTGAAGAGAAAGCTGCGTTCATACAAGCTCTGTATTCTCTTCATTGTTTACAGTGCCTTGCGAAAGTATTCGGCCCCCTGGAACTTTTCAACCTTTTGCCACATTTCAGGCTTCAAACAAAAAGATATAACATTTTACATTTTTGGTGAAGAATCAACAACAAGTGGGTCACAATTGTGAAGTGGAACGAAATTTATTGGATCATCTAAACTTTTTTTGTAATAATAAAACTGAAAAGTGGGGCATGCAAAATTATTCGGCCCATTTACTTTCAGTTCAGAAAACTCACTCCAGAAGTTCATTGAGGATCTCTGAATGATCCAATGTTGTCCTAAATGACTGATGAAGATAAATAGAATCCACCTGTGTGTAATCAAGTCTCCGTATAAATGCACCTGCTCTGTGATAGTCTCAGGGTTCTGCATCATGAAGACCAAGGAACACACCAGGCAGGTCCATAATACTGTTGTGGAGAAGTTTAAAGCCGGATTTGGATACCAAAAGATTTCCCAAGCTTTAAACATCCCAAGGAGCACTGTGCAAGCGATCATATTGAAATGGAAGGAGTATCAGACCACTGCAAATCTACCAAGACCCGGCCGTCCCTCTAAACTTTCATCTCAAACAAGAAGAAGACTGATCAGAGATGCAGCCAAGAGGCCCATGATCACTCTGGATGAACTGCAGAGATCTACAGCTGAGGTGGGAGAGTCTGTCCATAGGACAACAATCAGTCCAACACTTCACAAATCTGGCCTTTATGGAAGAGTGGCAAGAAGAAAGCCATTTCTCAAAGATATCCATAAAAAGTCTGGTTTACAGTTTGCCACAAGCCACCTGGGAGACACACCAAACATGTGGAAGAAGGTGCTCTGGTCAGATGAAACCAAAATCCAACTTTTGGAAACAATGCAAAACGATATGTTTGGCGTAAAAGCAACACAGCTCATCACCCTGAACACACCATCCCCATGGTGGTGACAGCATCATGGTTTGGGCCTGCTTTTCATCAGCAGGGACAGGGAAGATGGTTAAAATTGATGGGAAGATGGATGGAGCCAAATACAGGACCATTCTGGATGAAAACCTGTTGGAGTCTGCAAAAGACCTGAGACTAGGACGGAGATTTATCTTCCAACAAGACAATGATCCCAAACATAAAGCAAAATCTACAATGGAATGGTTCAAAAATAAACGTATCCAGGTCTTAGAATGGCCAAGTCAAAGTCCAGACCTGAATCCAATTGAGAATATGTGGAAAGAGCTGAAAACTGCTGTTCACAAACGCTCTCCATCCAACCTCAAAGAGCTTGAGCTGTTTTGCAAGGAAGAATGGGCAAGAATTTCAGTCTCTAGATGTGCAAAACTGATAGAGACATACCCCAAGAGACCGCAGCTGTAATCGCAGCAAAAGGTGGCGCAACAAAGTATTAATGCAAGGGGCCAAATAATTTTGCACGCCTCACTTTTCAGTTTTATTATTACAAAAAAAGTTTAAATGATCCAATAAATTTCGTTCCACTTCACAATTGTGACCCACTTGTTGTTGATTCTTCACCAAAAATGTAAAATGTTATATCTTTTTGTTTGAAGCCTGAAATGTGGCAAAAGGTTGAAAAGTTCCAGGGGGCCGAATACTTTCGCAAGGCACTGTATCTACTCGTCGTCTACATCGCATGGGTGAGCAGTGTAATTACTTCTATGGGATGGCTCCTGTATGTTCAAGTGTATAGGAACGAGCCGTCCCATAGAAGGGAATGGGACGGCTTACTTGTAATTAATTAATCACCGCTGCGATGCCGATGGCGAGCAGGTAAACAGTGAGGAGAATGCAGCGCTTGGAAGAGCGATGCTTTGTCTTCAAATAGCTGATTGGTGAGGGTTACGGGAGTCGGACCCACGGCGATATGTTTTTGATGACCTATCCTAAAAATAGGTCATCAAGGTTAAAAAGCAGACAACCCCTTTAATCACATTCATGTTTTGCCATTTTTCATGCTTTTTTTTTACTGGCTTTTTCGTTTTTGCATCATTTTTAGTCAAAGAACCGCAGCTACAGATGTTCCATGGAAGACAATGTGACATTAAACGCTACACATGGTGTTTTTTGACCCCCCTAAGGGGGTCAATAGCTTTTTAATTTTTTTTTTTTTAAACGCAGCATGCTTTAGGCTTTTTTGTGTGACTTTTTTTTTACTAATTTTCTGGCCTTTTATTCCATAGACATCCAATTTCTTTTTACCCTGCTTGAAAAAACACAAGTGCCATTTTTGTATTGGTGTATTTGCATACCCTTTTCTTTTTTTACCAATGTATTTTTTGCACATTGCTCTACAGAGTATTCTGTATAAACTTCTATATAGAACCGCAAGGCATACAAATAATGCTATGAAAAATTTTGTATGCTCAAACACACTATTTGCCCAAAAACACCAAAAAAACACATAAAAGGCCTCACAAAGTAAAGTGTTTTTTGATGCTTTTTTTGCCCAAAAATAATGGCATGACAACAATGATAGTACCTTTAAAATCCTAGCTGCTTATTCCGATTAAAATGGGTTGCGTTTGATGTTGCATTATAGTTCCACTGAAGTGAATGGAGCTGATCTACACAGGAGTGACACTGTTTTTGGAAGAACACAGCCAAGTTTTTCTAATCCTGGACAACCTATTTAGGTAGTACCATATACTGGTCAGATAACCAAAACTACATGGCTTGGACAACCTTCCCCCCACTTCATCGGTAATTTAGTCCATCTTCCAGAGCCGTTATTAAGTAGTCGTCTTGTAATTAAACATATGATTTAGCTCAGACATTCATAATCCCATTCACTGCCGCTGACAATCTAGGGTTGCTCCATCTCATGACATAATGGGCCACTCCCGCCTGATCACGAAACGGGAGTTGCTTAACGGGCCTGAGGGCTGACATCAATTATTACAGCATATTAAAGCAATTACATTGAACGGACGCTGAGGAACTGCGGGTCAAGTGAGAACACAAGTACGTAGTCAGCATCATTAAACTAGTCTGTTGTAATTCACCCAAAGAGACGTATAAGAGCCTCCAGAAATAGGACATCCAATAACTTCATCATGTCTCCGGGATTTTTTATCTAGTAAGCCATATTCAGTGGTGCCAGATGATTAGGAGATTGGGTCATAAGTTTAGGTTTCCGAAACCAAGAGCAAAATCTATATCAGGGTCTCCCACCCAGGGAAGTAGCTATGGGAAATGCAGAGGTAGCAGTTGCCCACGCCTTGGTGCCTACAGGTCCCACAAGACACCTAATTAAATATAGCACATGGTAGACTACATAATTTGAACTTGAGTGAAGTTTAAGTTGTCTACTATAATCAAGTTGGTAGGCTTGGTCTGGTCTAAATACACTATTTGCCATTATATGTTGCAGTAAAATAGAATCTCAAGATTTGTCTTCTTATGGAACAATCTCCTAGAAATGCTTCACTTTCACCTCTTCCAGCTCCGACTGTGCTTAATGGAGTGTGATTTCCACTGTAAACTTCAAGATGTACCGTATAAAAGGTTAGTATATAAAATGAGAATGCTTGGACTGGGAGAGAATGTCTGTATGTGGGTAAGTAACTGGCTCAGTGATAGAAAAAAGAGGGTGGTTATTAATGGTACATACTCAGATTGGGTCACTGTAACTAGTGGGGTACCACAGGGGTCAGTATTGGGCCCTATTAACTTCAATATATTTATTAATGATCTTGTAGAAGGCTTGCACAGTAAAATATCAATTTTTGCAGATGACACTAAACTGTGTAAAGTAATTAACACAGAAGAGGACAGTATACTGTATATATACCACAGAGGACAGTATATGGCTACAGAGGGATCTGGATAGATTGGAGGCTTGGGCAGAGAAGTGGCAGATGAGGTTTAACACTGCCAAATGTAAGGTTATGCATATGGGAAGGAATAATGCAAGTCACCAGTACATACTAAATGGTAAAACACTGGGTAACTCTGACATGGAAAAGGACTTAGGAATTTTGGTGAACAGCAAACTAAGCGGTAGAAACCAGTGTCAGACAGCTGCTGCCAAGGCCAATAAGATAATGGGTTGCATCAAAAGGGGCATAGATGCCCATGATGAGAACATAGTCCTGCCACTTTACAAATCGCTAGTCAGACCACACATGGAGTACTGTGTACAGTTCTGGGCTCCTGTGAACAAGGCAGACATAGCAGGCTGGAGAGGGTTCAGAGGAGGGCAACTAAAGTCATAACTGGAATGGGTGGACTACAGTACCCAGAAAGATTATCAAAATTAGGGTTATTTACTTTAGAAAAAAGACGACTGAGGGGAGATCTAATAATTATGTATAAATATATCAGAGGTCAGTACAGAGATCTCTCCCATCATCTATTTATCCCCAGGACTGTGGCTGTGACGAGGGGACATCCTCTGCGTCTGGAGGAAAGAAGGTTTGTACATAAACATAGAAGAGGATTCTTTAGGGTAAGAGCAGTGAGACTATGGAACTCTCTTCCTGAGGAGGTGGTGATGGTAAGTTCACTAAGAGAGTCCAAGAGGGGCCTGGATGTATTTCTGGAGGATAATAATATTACAGGTTATAGTTACTAGAGAGGGGTTGTTGATCCAGGGAGTTATTCTGATTGCCTGATTGGAGTCGGGAATTTTTTTCCCCTAAAGTGGGAAAAATTGGCTTCTACCTCACACGGTTTTTTTTTGCCTTCCTCTGGATCAACTTGCAGGATAACAGGCCGAACTGGATGGACAGATGTTTTATTTTGGCCTTATAAACTATGTTACTATGTTACTATGTACGCAGGAAAATCCTACTCAAAGTGGTAGACCAGAGAGGAGATTTTCCACAAGAATGAATATCCAACACAGAGCTGCACTTGGTCAACATCCTTCTCAATTCCTTACCAACCAGTAAAGTCCTTCATAACATCATACACAACATCATCCTCAATGTAGAACACATCAGTTGAGTTGGTAACCTTCAAGAAGGTTGAGGAACACTGTTGGAGACAATGCCAGTGCCAGCGACAAGGTTCCTCCTTTTGCACTAATTGCATCCATCATTTATCTTGTGAGAATGCTTAGAAATTCATTCCAAAACCTGAAACCATATCAATTAACCAGACATATAAAATTAATGAACATTTATGTCTGGTTCCTGCTATAAAAAAACAACAACCTCATTTCACAATCCCCATCTCCCTGTTCTTATACAATCATGCATGAAATGTTTCTCTAAGATGTGTCAGGAGCCAACCCTAGCTGTAACACTTTCCTCAGCAGGCTGTTACTTGCTTAAGTCCTGCAAGCTATTGTACTTTGATATTCCTTCAAATTAACTTCAAACCTGCCCTGACTGGCCGACTGGAGTCAAATGAGAGAAGCTTAACAAAGCTTTACACACACCGTGGTAATGGTGACTAAGGTTTCCACCCTTTTGACTAAAATGCTGAAGAATTTCTGTCAAGAACAACAGCTTCTTGTCTTTTCTCTTGGAGTTTAGACTTAATATATGTGCCTAGGCGTAAGATGAAATCACGTCCTTCAAACTGTAACACGTTTCCTGGATCTGTTAGAAATATGTGAGATCCTTCTTTCGCTAAATGTTTTCCTTCTACAGGAAAAGGACCTTCTACACTGGGAAGGTGGGCTATGCCAACTATATAAGTAGTAGACACGACAAAGATGCCTAAAGCAAACCCATTCTCAATCTCTCACGCAGCAATGTATCTGTCATTAACTTAACAAACCATAAAAAAGTTCTTAAAGGGGTTGTCCCACGAAAAATATTCTACAGTTTTCAAACCAGCACCTGGATCTGAATACTTTTGTAATTGCATGTCATTAAAAGTTTTGTATAGCTACTGAGTTATTCAATAACATGTATCTGTATAGGACCACTTAATTTCTTATTTCTTTGACCTATTCACTGAGCAGGCCGCACATGCTCGGTTTCAACTTTTAACTGTCTCCTGAGCTGTGATAGGGGGAGCTGAGACACGCCTCCTCAGCTGTGATAGGGGGAGCTGAGACATGCCTCCTGAGCTGTGATAGGGAGAGCTGAGACACGCCTCCTGAGCTGTGATAGGGAGAGCTGAGACACGCCTCCTTAGCTACAGCAGAAAAGACACTCCCCTTAAGTTGTCAGCTTGATATAAATCTAGCAGAGCAATGAATGTGGAGATCTCTGGATCTATGTGAGGTAAAGGGCTGGTTCTAGCTTTGTTAGAAAGAGGGTGTCATGTACTGTATGATGTCTGATTTTCATTTTTTACATTATTCGTGGGATAACCCCTTTAAGCCTAAACATCCGTGGAGCACAATGCCCAACCATCCATGGAGCATGATGCCCAACCATCCATGGTGCACAATACCCAACCCCTAGCCTTGGGTGTACATACCTTCTGTGGGGCCATTGGCAAAGACCTGAACAGTACTCCAGCTCCAGAGAAATGCCATTTTAAATAAACAAGAGGATGGAGAATTGGGCCAGGACACATAAAATGTGGTTAAAGGCAGAAGGCTCTTTGCCTTGGATGGGAACACCTGGCACCATAATGAGGGGCCCGTTTTATTTTTTTTGCTATGGTGACCCTCTCTTCTATGTACACTACTACATCTAGTCAATCAGAGTTAATAAATCCCTTACTCACTTTATAGGAGTTGCATTTTATTTAGGGATGAGCGAACTTTTGAAAAGTTCGGTTCGGTTCGATTCGGCGAACTTTCGTGAAGTTCAGATTCGTACGAACCGAACCTAAAACGAACCTTGCTATAACGGCTGAATAATTGCAGCTACAATAGTGGGAGTCTGATAGAGTATAGTTTCGTTTTGTTGCAGTTGCTATTAGAGATGAGCGAGCATGCTCGGCCGAGCATGCTCGAGTGCCATTTTTGCGTATTTGCGTACGCATTTTAAAATCGGTACGCTAATCATACGCATATTTTAATCTGTACGCAAATGGGTACGCATAGCGTACAAATTGTCAAAATGCGTACGCATTAGTGTACAGATTAAAATATGCGTATGATTAGCATACCAATTTTAAAATGCGTACGCAAATACGCAAAAATGGCACACTGTTATTTCTGTTATTTTAAACAGATTCGTTACAAACTTTCTCAAAGTTCAGTTCGGTGACGAACCGAACTTTTGGCAAAGTTCGTAACGAATCTGGTTCGTTGCGGTTCGGTTCGCTCATCCATAATTTTATTGTTGCTCTATGAAAAGGTCTATCAATAGTTCTTCAAATAGTCCCACTGGTTGAAATGTTCCCCAAGAATATTAAATCATGACACCTGCAAAAAAACATCAGTATTGTACTTCGAAATGTGTGGATGTTCAACTCTCCTAGCCTGGAAATCTGTGCACCTTGATGGGAGTGTCATTGGGGAGATAAAGACCAAGCATGTTTGTGGCAGCCAACACCATTTGTTAGTAAGTGCACCAAACATATTTACATAAGATGAAAAAAGACAAAGGTCTATCAAGCTCAACCTTTCTCAGATCAATGATATCAACGATATGATTTAGCCCAAAACTGAATGTGATATTCAAGATGTGGCCTTACAATGAATTTATATTGGAATCACAGGTTTTATTTCTCTTTTTATACACCCTAACATCAAATTTGCTTTTGGAGCTGCTGCCTGACATTGAGTACTGCTGTTTAGTTTACTTGTAACCAAAATATCCAAGTCCTTTTCTTGTTCTGTTGTCTCCATTGAAATTTATCCACCACGTTCTTGCCCATGCTCCAACTTATCTAGGTCTTTAAGTAATATTTGAGTTTTAAGTATCCTTGAATCATCAGATGACAATACGTGGAACCACAAGTGATCAGCTACAATCCACCACAGTAGAAATTAAGAATTAGACACTCTCAGTGGAACCCACTAGGCTGTCCAGATACAGCAAGGACATACTGTGTCATCCAGATGCTATTCACATCCTCTCTTCACTCTGGATAATGGAAGAGGGTCCAAATCGATGAGTCCCTCTTTCTAAAACAAGACAACCCCTTTAACTCTTGACCTTAGGAGATCCAGCTCTGGTCTACAAGGCGGAGGTACATTCATTTAAGGGGTTTTCCAGTAGTAAAATATTGATGACCTATCCACAGAATTGGACATCAATATCTAATCAGTGGGGTCTGACACCCTGAACCCCCACTGATCAGCTGTTTTAAAAGCCATAGTGTGCATAGTGTGTAAGGCCTCTTTCACACTTGCGGCAGCACTGATCCGGCGGGTGAAGGGTGCTGCCGGATCCGTGCTGCCGCAGGTACACATGTGGGGCCGGAACCGCGCTCCGGCCCCACATATGTAAGACACTGTGTTGAGGAGGAGGGGGGGGGGGGTTAAACTTACCTTTCCCTGCAGCTCCCGACCTGTCCCAGCAACGAGGAGGAAGATGGCGCGCACAGTGGTAAGTTTCACCACAGCGCCACCTGCTGGAGGGAGGAGGGAGCTGACAGGGAAAAGGTAAAGGGACAGATCCGTCATGAACTCCATTGAAAGTCAATGGAGGACGGATCCGTTTACTATTGTATTACACCGAACGGATCCGTCCCCATTGACTTGCATTGGGAGACATTCCGGATCCGTCTTAGTGCGGATGCCCAGACCGGAGAGCAAACCGTAGCATGTTGCGGACTGAAGAGAACTGAACGGAATTCTTTTAGACAATGACTGGGGGCAAAACTGAAGCGTTTTTTTCCGGTATTGAGCCCCTATGACGGAACTCAATACCGGAAAAATAAAACGCTAGTGTGAAAGTAGCCTAAGGACAGAAAGGCACACAGTTTGATGTATTATCAGTTTTGGTTACATAGTATTCGATGACAATGGCAACTTTGCCTTATCTTTCTATCCTATCTACTGGATTTCTACAATACATACACACAATGGTAACTATTAGTGTTGGGCGAATCGAAGCATCCGAAGTGGATCTGAAGTTTAGGAAAACTTTGATTCTTAACGAATCCGAATTTCCTTGTGTTTCATGGCAACAAATCGTTTTTTCCCCTAAAATGGCAGTTACACGTGTTACAAAGTGATAGTAAGAAGCCCGGGAACGCAAAATCATCCATAATGCTATGCAGCCAGCCAATCAGCAGAAGGACATCCCCTGTGCTGTCACAGCCCTTTAAAAGCCTTATCTGACGTGGTCTCTGCCATGCCACTGTGATCTGAGCATAGGGATAGACATGACAAGTTTTAGGGACAGTGTTCAACAAGCCTTTAATTGTGGAATATTGAATAAGGAGAGTGCAGGGACAGTTTTTACACACTGTAGGGTGACATAGGGAGACTGCAGGGACAGCGCAGGCTGTGTAATCTGAAGTTGAAGGGATCCATAGGAGACAGCCCACTTTGTATCAATCCCTGTGTAGGGCATAAAGCAAATAAAAAAAAAATCAGTTGAAGTGTCCGAATCTAATTTTTTAAAACTTTGCTCTTCTCTAGTAACAATCTTCTAGAATTTCATCTGCGTGTCATGTATCCTGAACTGTCATGAACAGGTATGTGCATGTTGTACATCTGACACTTAGGATGACTTGTACAGGGAAAGGAACACGATGAAAAATTGGTTGTCACCTGGAGGATTAGAGGAAACATCTCAGATAGAGAGCAGTGCAGCTTTAGAGACTCTCGTTAAGAAGTGCAGTTGTAAATGCCAGGTCTGGATGACAGCTCCAGCCCAGTGAATACAAAATAAATTGTCACAAGCGATTCTCACATCTAGGAGGCTTTATTCTACCAAGAGTGTAACTGTGGACATTGTAATCCCGGCAAATGCTTTAAGGCTGAGCAGCTTTTGGGACTCCCAGGATACTTTGTATTTGTTCTGACTCTGCTTGTAGATTAAAGTGCTCTGGATGCGATCACACTTGGCAGCAAATGAAGTATTCATAGCTAGCAAAAACAACTCAAACAACTGAGAGAAATAGCAACGCTAGATAGATAGAAAGAGAGATAGGTAGATAGATAGATAGATAGATAGATAGATAGAGAAGATAGCTTGACAAAGGCCTCATTGTGTTGGGCTGAAACGTTGCCTAGGGTAATAAACGGGTCTTCACCAATTCACCACTTATTGGAGTGCTGCCTCACTTTCTGTGGATTTAGATAGATAGAGAGATAGATAGATAGATAGATAGATAGACTAATGCTTAAATTTGACCTAAAACTTCATGACAATTTCACGTACGTTCTAAAAGTAGATAAAGATAACCGGACCAATGAGTTGAAAATATTAGACTTGATCATCTATTTATTGAGAAAAATGATCCAATATCACAAGTCCATGAGTAGCAAAAGTATGTGACTCTTTAGGATCAACAGATGATGTTATGCCTTCTCAGGAATATATCTAATTAGTTTAGCCAACAGCTCCACCTGTTGACATGTTCTTGTATTGCAGCCTCATTTATTCTGCCTCATGTTTCTATGCAGACTACTCTTTTCCTTTTCAGGCTTCCGTAGCTTCCCATCATGCCTTGTTCTGCCCAGCCCCCTTCCTCTTCAGCAGCCATCTTTCCACATGCAAGTCTGTTTCACTATGTGCCTCCATTAGACAGTTAGTTTTCTGTTGTTTTCCTCATCATAGCATAGTCGGTGAGTTACTATAATTCCCTGTATTCTCACTAATAGCTTTCTAGTTCTGATGTCTTTAGAGCTATCTCTTCTGTCTTTCAGCTGTCTCTTCCATTCACTATGCTATATAATCCATGTATCTACATAATGTGATGTACTGAGAAATGCTGTATACCTTGTGCTGAATACTGTTATTTTCTTGTAGTTTTACACTGATCCTATTAATAAAAGTTGAAAAGGACCCCCCCCCCCGCGTCCAGCTCAATGAATTGATAGGAAAGAGTTTAGCTGTCTGACAACTAGTTCACACAGACGGATTGAGGGTGTCAGAACAGATGATTTGAAGGTGAAATCAGGGTGTTTTCAATCAATGGGATGATAATCAGGTATGAGTGTGAAACCTGTTTTATTTTAAGAACAGGGATCTATCAGAGTCTGCTCTTCACAACATGTTTGTGGAAGTGTATCATGGCAGGAACAAAGGAGATTTCTGAGGATCTCAGTAGAAGTGTTGTTGATGCTCATCGGGTTAGAAAAGGATACAAAACCATTTCTAAATAGTTTGGACTCCACCAATTCACAGTCAGACAGATTGTGTACAAATGGAGGAAGTTCAAAACCGTTATTAAGATCCCCAGAAGTGGTCAAACATCACACCAAAAGCAAGTTGTATAATAGTCTGTGAGCTCACAAAGGAATCCAAGGTTAACAGGTTGAACTGGATGGACAGATGTCGGTTCTGTCACAGTGTAAGTGTCACAGTGTGGTCACTGTTACACAGGTTGTTTGTGCTCTGGCGTACTGGCTGCGGTGGACTCTGTGTATGCTGGTTGCCAGGAGCAATGTCCAGTACTACAGTTTGTGCATTCACATCTGTGTTTCTGCAGGCTCTCCTCACTGTTCAGTTCTTATGAGGTTAATGGTCTTGGTCTGGGTGTGGTAACTAGGTGCTCTTATATACCTATGAGCCTGGGTTTGGGGGTGAGTCTATCTCCTACCTTGCTGGGTGCAGGAGCTATGCACCTGACCTGGGTTTTTCCAGCTGTTTGTGTGGCCACCTACTATGTCATCAAGGTCACCTGGTCTCCTGCCTTGCTGTATTATCTGGGTCTTTCTGAGTCTGTGTGCAGCTGTGACCGCCATATGTCATCCTACATGGGGTCTAGGCAGCTGCTTGTGTACTGATTCCTGTTTGTCCTGTCTTACTGGTCCTGTGAGGGTGTTCAATTTCTAGTAGCGTGCTTGGCTTCCAGTCTTTGTGTGGATTGCTGGTGCATTTCCAGCACCAGGACCATCCTGGAGTTGCAACCAGTGAGCCTTGGCTAAGTTAATCCCTACCATCTGGGGCTCGTGAAGAACGGGGCTCGCTGTGCTTCTGCCCTCTGGGTTTGGCCCAGAGTAAATCTGGTGCACTTGGTCCAGTGGTATTTCCTGCCACTGATCCCTTAACTGCTGTTCTAGTTTCCTGCTTACTGTCATGTCTTGTCTCTGCTTGCCCTGTGTCCTTGTGTCTTTGCCTGAGATATGTTCTAGCGGTGGTGTCCCTCATTGGAACATGACATTAGCTAATGTTAATGTTCATGAGTCCATCATCAGGAGACATTGAACAACAATGGTGTGCATGGCAGAATTGCAAGGAGGATGCCGCTGCTCTACTGAAAGAACATTGCTGCAAATCTACAATTTGTTAAAAATAGAACTTTTTGGTTTAAATGAGAAGCATTATATTTGTAGAGAGTAAAACTGCATTCCAGCGTGAAAACATCATTCTATCTTTGAAATGGCAATATCATGCTTTGGACCTGTTTTGCTTGCCATCATTGATGGAACCATGAATTCTGAATTTATACCAGAAAATTCTAAAGGAAAATAGGACAAGTGTCCATGATCTGAATCTCAAGTGAACATGGGTCATGTAGCAAGACAATGACCCTAAATACACAAATGGTTCAAGAAGAATAAAGTCCTGAACTTAACCCAATAGAAATTTTGGAAGTGAGTAACAACCTGAAGTGAGTAATTCTTGGGAGGAAACCTACCAACATAACAGAGTTGAAGCTGTTTTGTACGGAGGAACGGCCTAAAATTCCTCCAAGCTGATGTGCAGGACTAATCAGCAATTACCGGAAACATTTAGTTGCAATTATTACTGCACAAGGAGTTCACGCCAGATACTGAAAGAGAAGGTTCAGATACTTTGGCCACTCACAGACATGTGATATTGGATCATTTACCTCAATAAATAAATGACCAAGTCTAATATTTTTGGCTCATTTGTTTGATTTAGTTGCATTTATATATCTTTAGGAATTATGTGAAAATCTGATGTAGTTATAGGTCAAATTTATGAAGACATATAGAAAAATCTAAAGAGTTCATAAACTTTCAAGCACCACTGTAGATAATAGAATAATAATATGCAAATAAAAAAGATAGAAACAAAATATTCAAAACCTCTATTTATTCCATATCAAGTATGAGCACCACGTGTAGAAATACACACACTTGCATGCCATGGCATGCTATCAATGAGGTTTTTAATGGTTGCCTGAGAGTGTTGTGCCACACTGAATGCACTTAGGCACGCAAATCATCAAGATCTGCTGCTGGCAGCTCCCTTTGCAACTGCCAACCAATGACATCCTAGATGTGATCGATAAACAAATTTGGAGACACTGCAGGCCATGGTAGCACAGCAGAATGAGCAACACGAGGCCTGGCAATGTCCTGTAAAACAGCTCCTGGGACGCAGAGCTGTTAGTGTAACTGAAATGAAGACTAGAGGGGTTGTACATTATGACACCCCACACTATAATCCCAGGAGTAGGACCAGTCCCTTGTGAAGGCCTCTTCATGGCCATGTGGTCTTCAGACAAATCTCTGGCTATCATTATGGCAAAGATAGCCCAATGTTGTGCAAACACCTTCTGATGGTTTATGTAGACACTGTTTGCTGCCCAAAGTCTTGGATGTGGCGTCCAATTTCCCTTGCAGTACAGAATGGATCACCCCATTCTTCTAATCAGACTTCCATCCATGCAAAGGTTCTCCTCTCTCCATCTTCTGCGGTCATTCCAGTTCGTCATTGTTCTCCCAACCACTGGGACACGTAATGTTGAACAGTGCAGACATCTCGGTCTATGCAAGTATCAATCTGGCAGAGTGATAAACCAAGACCAAAGTCTCTCAGTTCAAGGACTCTGCCCCTCTCAGCCTTGTGACAAGTGATGATAACTGGCACGTTGATGAAAAGGAGGCATCGCACAATCATCCCCCACAACTTGATCTGAAATTATGAGGTTCCATGTAGGGTTACTTTCAATCTGGTTTTATGTCCCTCCCACATGCCACAGATTGGAGCTAGGTGTTTGAAATTTTAATCATCTGCAGATCTTAGCAATACCTGCTTCTTCTTCGATTTGCATAACTTTATGGCCTGTTCTTGCTGTTGCAATTCGATGTTAAGGAGTGTAGGTAGGTAGATAGGTTAGATAGATCAATATGAGATAGATAGATATGAGATAGATATGAGATAGATAGATATGAGATAGATAGATAGATATGAGATAGATAGATAGATAGATAGATAGATAGATATGAGATAGATATGAGATAGATAGACAGATAGCTTGACAAAGTCCTCATTGTGCTGGACTGAAATGTTGCTTGGGTAATATAGTGGGTCCAACACACTGTTCACCTGACCTTGGAGTGCTGCCTTGTTTTTCAATTTTTCTAGATATGAGATAACGATAGATGATACATATCTAGATAGAAAGATAAATAGATAGATGATAGATAGACTTGAGAAAAGTCCTGTGACTGAAATGTGTTTCTTTTGCGCATGGGTCAATAAACCACTTTATTTTCACTAATTTTAATTTTGGAGTATTGCAGAAATTATTTTCTTGTATTGTATTGATAAAAAATTTAAAGGCTATGTACACCTTCCAAGCACAATTTTTTATGATTGCATTTTACTCATTTTAGACTAAAAGTTATTTTTTCAATTGGTCTTGAAAAAAATCAGTCGTTCTGTCACAAAGGGTTAACTGTCCAGCTGTGTGAATTGCACTTTCACTTTTAATTTGGGGGTCATCTAATAACCCTTTTCTGTAAATTACTAAAAGGTCATAAACACTTATTTAAGCCACATTCTTATCAGTAAGATAAGAACTCAGCTATAATAAGTGTTTATAATGTCAGAGATAAGGAGAAAGAACACAGTAAAAACACAGAGCCTGCTACTGGAGAATCTCAAGGCTGTGCAGAGAAAAGGGTTCAACATTTTATTAATAAAGACCAAAAGGTGTCCATAGCCTTTAAGCAACATGAAAGAAATACCATGGTTCCATTCCGTCTTCGAATGAATGCGCCAACCTGGCCCCACATTTTGTTCAGCTGGTCTTTACTTAATACCCCTGTTACCTCCACTGAGCTAGCTCATAACATAATGGGTGGTAGACCAGATTGACAAATTCTGTCTAAACTGTAGATCGGCACCTAAAGATGTGCCAGATTTACCACAGGGGCACAGGATAAATTTGTTGCAGGGCTGCTGACTTTTGTGTAACTTTATACCAACTACTGATTGGCTTACTTTGTGACATTTGGCATATATTGGCACGTCTTGGGACACACCCCTTTTATCAAAGCCACCGCCCCCTCCCCACTAATACCCCTTTCACACGAGCGGGAGACTACAGGGCTGGACTCGGCACGGACAGGGATCGCAGAGCATTATATACGATCCCTGTCAGTGCCGAGTCCAGCCCTGTAGATGCGTTGCGGGAGACATGCGAGTCTCCCGCTCGTGTGAAAGGGGCATAAGCTGTGCGAGACCCAGTGAGAGAGCTCTCTTCTCGCTGCAGGAGACTGGTTCAGTAGAAACTTTGTCTCGAGTCTGCCTCCTGCAACAATGAGACAGAACACTTTGTGTGCTTTTCTCGTTCTAATGATCGGCAGGGGTCTTAGCACTCAGACCTCCAATGATCAAAACTTTTGATATGTCACTGTGACACAACAAAAGTTTTTTTTTTACAGCACAGGTACACCTTATATCTTCACTCTAATTCTCAGCACTCCTTCTTTTTTTCCTGAGATGAACACTTGCCAATTTCACGGAGCTGCCACTAGGGGGAGCTAAGTGCTCAGAGATTTTTACAGCATCCGTTGCTTTCAATGGTAACTGTATAAATTATGGGGATAATTTATTATTAGATATACTCCAATTTCAGTCGCAAAGGGGATTTGGGGCCAAATCTCTCACTTTTCCCCGCTCATGCTAGGTGTTAAAAAGGGGGTGTGTAAATACATAGAGCAATATACTATTCAGAATGTGGCTAAAGCTGAGCTCGACTTTTTTTTTCAGTTTTTTATTAAAGATTTCCTCCACTTAAAGAGGTTGTTCCATGAAAAATATTCTGATCTGGATCAAAATACTTTTGTCATTCCATGTAATTAAAAAAATTTAGGATTGCCACTGAGTTATTCAATAAAATGTGTCTGTGTAGTGCCACCTGCTGTCTGTTCTTTATTTCTCCATCTACCTCAGTAACATCGCTGAGATGGAGACACATGCTTAGTTCCATCCTACTATTAGAAGCTGTGATAGTTACAGGGAGAGAGCTGCAACAGAATGGACACAACCCCTGAGCTGTGATAGGGAGAGAGCTGCAGCAGAAAGGACATTCCCCCTGACCTGTGATAGGGAGAGAGCTGCAGCAGAAAGGACATGCCCCCTGATCTGTGATAGAGAGCCGTAGCAGAAAAGACACACCCCAAGAGCTTTGAAAGAGAGAGACACGCAGCAAAAAGGACCCCCCCCCCCAACTTCAGCTGTGATAGGGAGAGAGTTTCAGCCGAAATGACAGGCCCCCTGAGCTGTGATAGGGAAAGAGCTAAAGCAGAAAGGACACCCCCACAAGCTGTAATAGAGAGATTTGCAACAGAAAGGACGTACCCTCCTGAGCTGTGACAAGGGGAGAGCTGCATCAGAAAGGATACCCTTCCTGGACTGTGATAGGGAGAGAGTTGCAGTTGAAATGACCCCTTCCCGCCCGAGCGGTGATAGAGAGAACTGTAGCAGAAAGGACACATCCTCCTGAGATGTCACAGGAAGAAAGTTGGAGCAGAAAAGATCTCCCCCCTCCCCCCCGAGCTGTGATAGGCAGCGAACTGCAACAGGAAAGACATACCTCCTGATCTATGATAAAGAGAAAGTTGCAGCAGATAGGACATGCCCCCTGAGAATAGACACACACACACTTAGGCTACTTTCACACTAGTGGCAGGCCTGATCCGGCAGGTGAAGGGTGCTGCCGGATCAGGACTGCCGCAGGGACATGTATGGAGCCGGAACCGCTCTCCGGACCCACACATGTCACACAGTACATACATACACACAGACACACACACATATACACAGACAAATACACATACATACTTACATGCTCCCGGCAGGTCTTCAGAGCGATGGAGAAGCAGGACGGCTCACACAGGTGACGATTCCCCAGAGTGCCCTCTGCTGGGCGCCTGGTGGAATCGTCACCTGTGCGCGCCTTCCTGTCCCTCCGACGCTCTGAAGACCTGCCGGGGAGCATGTAAGTATGTATGTGTATTTGTATGTGTATATGTCTGTGTATGTTTATGTGTATGTCTATGTCTGTATGTGTAGCCGGATCCGTCATGAACTCCATTGAAAGTCAATGGAGGGCTGATCCGGTTACCATTGTGGTCACACCAGACGGATCCACCCCCATTGACTTGCATTGGGGGTCATTCCGGATCCGTCTTGGTGCGGATGCCTGGACTGGAGAACAAACCGCAGCATGTTGCTTTCAGGAGCATTCCGTTGTCTTCAGTTCAGTTTTGTCCCCATTGACAATGAATGGGGACAAAACTGAAGCGTTTTATTCCGGTATTGAGCCCCTATGACGGAACTCAATACCGGAATTTTAAAACGCTAGTGTGAAAGTAGCCTTAGCTGCCAGCCTGAGCAGAATTTATCATAGCAATTACAGCAACGAATAGGTGGGAACTTTGGATCCATGTGATGTACAGGGCTGGTTCTAGCTTTGTTAGAAAGACATTCTCATTTTCTATATGATGTCTGATTTTCATTTTTATACATTAATCATAGGAAAATCCCTATCATGGGGGGGGCATATTACATTTTGCTATGTGGCCCTTTGATACTTCTGTACGCCCCTGGTTCCATTTTGCTTTCAATCAAAGTTCTGCTTTAGAGCTCATGCACACAACCATTGGATGTTTTGCGTTCCGCAAAATGCAGATGCGCAAAACACGGATAACGGGCATGTGTATTCTGCATTTTGCAGAATGGAAGGTCCGGCCCCTAATAGAATAGTACTATCCTTGTCTGTAATACGGACAATAATAGGACAGGTTCCATTTTTTTGCGGAGCGGCCATGCGAGCATACGGACACTGAATGTACACAGAGTCATTTCCGTTTTTTTGAAACCTGGAGTACAATGCACCTGTATAGAGTAAACAGCCACCCACCAAGCGGGGAAACAACCGTCACATGTCTGCAAATGTTCAGGTAGAGATTCCAAACTTTCTCCAAGTATGTAATTTTCTGGCAGAATCCAAGCCCAGAGGAGACGGTGGCACAATTCATCATTCTCCGTGAGTATTACTGTCATAAAGGGCGGAAGTCTTTCGGCTGCCAGTTCCCCTAAGGTTCTCCACACTGAATAGGATGTGTTCTGTTCAAGATCTGAAGGCAAGATTATGAACCTGGATACGAGCAGAGCTGGAAGTCACTGGCAATAATAGTGCATTGTATTCTTCATTGCTTGTGCAACATACACTGTTTGTATATGCAATATGTAGGTCCTAGTCAGCCTGCCACCGGGCCAAGAATATAATGTAAGCAAGTAAGCAAAAGTCCTCCTAGACATGTGCGATCAGGTGTGATAGTCATACTACTTCATCTCCTCCAAGCCAATTTTGGCAGTGACGTTTTCATTTTTTATCATCACCATAACTTTTTTATTTTTCCATCGCCATAGCAGTAGAAGGACTTATTTCTTATTATTTTCAAAATGGCAGCATTTAATGTACATTATAATAAATTAATAAAACTATATTTAATTTTTTTATGCGTGTGGTGGAATGGACAAAAAAAGCAGTTCTCCCATAGTTTTTTTTTTTTTTTGGGGGGGGGGATTGTTCTTACAAAGGTCACTGTGCGGTAAAAGTGACATATTAGTTTTATTCTCTGGGCCACTACAGTTATGGTGATACCAAATGTATATGGTTTGTCTTATGTTTTATTGCATTTAAAAAATAAAAAACCTTAGAAGAAAATAAAAAAATTAAAAATTTGCTTTCAGACTACCGGTAATAACTTTTTTATTTTTCCCATCGATGTGGCCGAGTGAGGGCTTGTTGAGCTGTAGTTTTTATTTGTAATATTTGGGTCCATACTTTTTTTTAACCCTTTTTGTTTTTCTGTGAAGGTTAGGTGACCAAAAATATAAAAAGAAGTTAATTGTGGGGGAAGGGGATGTTTAACGCCATTTGCTGTGCAAGGTAAATGACAAGACAATTTATACCTTTTATGTTTATATTTTTTATTGTTTGCCTCCTTCACATGATAAATTGAAAAAGCATGTTTGAAATTTTACCATTTTTAACTTCATATCACTAAGCCCTCTAATGGGTTGTAATGAAAATACCAAGATGGCGGTACGGAGCCTTCACTAGTCCTTCCAGTTACGGCCATTTTAGTAGGGTGCAGGCTGTAGAACACAGCTGACATCCACCTGTGCAGTCCCTACACACCTGTGAATTAGAAGTACATGACAGTGTGCTAAGGGGTTAAGTTTAAGAGATGAGTGAAGTTCGTTTCATGTCTGATTCATTGAATTTTTTAAAAAAATTGATTTGTGAATAGTTCTCCAATTGCCCTTAAAATTGATATATTACTCTCTGAGGACTCATACTTTTTCTAGCTTGTCAAAGTTTTGCACTCTCTTAACCCCCCTCCCACACCACACTTTTAAGTCCTTTATGCAATGACAGCAATAGTAAATAATGTGAGAGTGACACTGACATATATAGTTATGGGTAAATGCATCATTGGAAGTGTTAACAAACAGCCTGTCTAAAAATTCACTGAGCCGTCACATTTGTTATGCTTTTAAAAATAAAAAAATGTTCAAAAAATTATGCCTTGTTGGGGGGTAGATGAAGCTTAAATATGCACAGTGTTATCAGAAAAAAACAATGTCTTGTTCTTAACAAGAATTCAAAAAATGATGCCTTAATGGGGGTAGATGATGGCCCCTGTTTATACACACGTGTTAATTGTCAGAAGAAACAGTGGCTTGTTCTGAACAAGCCTGGGAAAATTATTCTTTTACTTGTGAGCCGCAGCAGTGGATGTGGAAAGGGTAAAGTACATAGGGTAACAATGGCATGTGGCCGTAATAGTAGCGGCAGCAGTAACAGCACAGCATGGAACAAACAAGGCAGTAGATGTGTGTGCTGTTGTGTAGGGGTGGCAGCAATAGTAGCACCAACAGTAGTGGCACAGCACTGAACACACAAGGCTAAGATTTGTATGTGGCTGTGTAGGGGTAATAATAGTAGTAGCAGTGGTGGTAGTAGTGGCGGTAGTAGTGGTGGCTAGGTAGGGCAAATTCTAGTGGCAGTAGGGGAAGTTGCAGCAGCAGTCATACAGTATGTAACATGATGGTAGGCAGACAGACAGCAACAGTGTCATGATGGGACTGGCAATCTATAGCCAACGTCAGCAATAGCAGATCTATTCATCGTCTACACCTGAAGGTGTGTGAATATTTTCTCGGATCTATGCCTCATTCTTTTTGACAAATGTAATGTTTTGTACACTGGTGAAGGACAAGTTTGTCCTTTAGGTGTGATGATGCCTCCTGATGTGCTGAAGACCCTCTCTGAGATGACATTGGAGGCAGGACAAGACTGTTCAGCGAGAGCAAACTGGGCCAGTTCTGGTCACTGTTTCAGTCTGCCTGCCCCGAAATCCATGGGGTCAGAGAACACAGAAACACCACAGTCATTCAGAAAATTAGTCAAATGAAACAATTTTTTGGAAAAAAATTAACACCTGGCAAAAAGTCCAACTCATGGCACAGAGAAGAATGAAATTTTGGTGAAGGTGCGGAACTGCACAAAAAGTTTGTCTTCAGAAGAATGAAATTTGCGCCACATCTGCCTAACGATGAGACAGTTTTTACAGACATCTGGCAATAACTGCAGCAGATGGCATAGAGAAGAATTACATTTTTTTTTACATCTAATCTCCAGGGCCCTAATGTACAATCTGTAACAGGCCCCTATCCACCACGTGGCACTTATTAATCCAGGTGTCTTATATAGCAGATAGTACACCCGTGACCAAAGACGTCTGCGCATGGTGGTCTGGACCAAATGGAGAAGAAAAGGAAAGTGAAGAACTGAAATCTGTGGAGACGTCACCTGAAAGTTACTTTGTTAGAAAGTAGAGTCATTGTAAATTCATTCCTGGGGGAAAGGTGAAGATCAGAGTGCTCTGTGTTCTATATTTTGAAAAACAAAATATGGTCGTCTTAGTTTATATGTTAGTTAATAATGTGGGTCATGTCTTCTTCCCTTTTCTAAGTCTTCAGAAATCTAGGTTATTGCTTCACAATTTCTGCGTGTTAAATCCGTATGACACGTAAGTGCTAATTCAGAGACTGGCACGAATTCTTGGAAAAGAGCACATGGGGCCATAGACGGATCCACACTTAGGTGCGTCTAGCCACCCTGGTTTCCATAAGTTGACCATACAAAGATATTAACACCTCTCCTATCACAAGTCACCGTCATTCGTCCATTTCCCATATCATACAACGTCCATAACAAATAATAACGGTAATAGGGCGAGACTCTAGTTAGATGATGTGGGGGGGAGTGTATGCTGTAACTAATAATTCACTGAGAATATTTTTGGATGGATACAGCAATGCCTTACAGAATTTCACACATAGATGCAGGTTTGTATCTGGATGAAAGAAGCTTTGATGGTTTCGGAGTTAATAGCCGATGTGTTCTCCAGAGAAGACTGATCCATAATGATCTTGGTCAGTTCTGTAGCTAGAATAAACAAGGTGTATTTTTGTATCACCAAGTGATGTTTGTGGTCGTGAAGTGGTCAGGAACGTGACATTTGGCCACCACAAGAGCTCTTTATGTAGAAATCCACACAGATCGTAGACCTTTCACAACATCAAAGAGATGTTTTCATGTTCATATGTGAAGGGACCTGGAAGGGGGGAGGGGCCTGCATGCTACACTTTCCTTTGTAGGAAACTGAAGCCAATTCATTATGTGGATTTTTTTTAAAAGTGAGATATTTTAACATGATTGAAAACAGTAAAGGAGATCATGACTTGAGAGAGCCTGGGTAAGGGGCATTTCCTACTGTGGTTTTGTCCATTGGCCAGAACACACATTGAATTATATGGGAGTGACATAAACACAGATCCATCTACTGGTGTTGGTTCACACCCCTTACCCCAGATGCCACATTGTTTTGTAGGACATCTTAGGAGGAGAAGGTTTGTCCTACCTCCTGTCAAAGAGATGAAGACCCTGTGCAGCTTTATCACTGGAAAAGACCAAAAGGTGCCCAAATCAATTTGCCCCATTTGTTCTCTATCATTGGAGCCATCAAGACTTTAGCCAGTGCAGTAAAATTTTTAGTAGCTAGCTATCTCTAGAACCACATTACAATACTAATAGCCTATGTACAGTGAAACTTCCCCACACAACCATCCCTTTGAGAAGACACCACCTTCCACATCAAGTTCTGTGACCGATTTTCCCTCTATAAGCGGACCGCTCCCATCTAGTCAAAGACCACTTTTTGTAGCCAGCCCCTTTAAAAATACCCCATATTGGTACTCTTACTTATCTGGACATAGGTCTGGGGTGTGCCACATCACCCAACTGGAGTGAGCAGGAGCAGCAGACTTGCAAGGAACCTCAGCAGAGGCTGTCAGAGAAGGCAAAAGTGCAGTCTAGGAGTGTTACACTATTACTGAGGTCTCAAGGTTAGCAGTCAGCAGAGAAAATGAAAAGGGCATCCAGTCTGCCTACCAGGAGTGAAAATTCAGCTATTCTGGTGAGCAACAATGAGCGAGGAGTCATGGTGGAGACCAGGAAGGAAAGGGTGGCCACGGTGAGGGACATTATTAAGAGGAGGAGCCATGATAGGGACCAGGAATGAACCTACTGTGGGCCAGAAATGAGAGGTGGAGCCATGCTGGGGACCATAGATCGGAGGGGGATCCATATTGGGAATCAGTTATGAGAGTTGGAGCCATGCTGGGGACTAAGAATGAGAGGACATCCAAAATGGGGACCATGAATAAGAGAGGAGCCATGATGAGGACCAGAAATGAGAGATGGAGGTATGCTGGGGACCAAAAATGAGAGGGGAGCCATACTGGGGACGAGGAATGAGAGAAGAAGCCATGCTGAGGAATATAAATAATAGGGGAACCATGCTGGAGGGACCAGGATTTAGAGGTAGCATGGTGGGGACCAAGAGTTACAGGGCTGCTCTGATCTGGTGGCAAACACAGTTTTGGGGTAATTTTTTTTATTCATATTTATTATCTTT
The DNA here is from genome assembly GCA_900303285.1 of Rhinella marina. NCBI lineage: Eukaryota > Metazoa > Chordata > Amphibia > Anura > Bufonidae > Rhinella > Rhinella marina. The sequence goes on along the minus strand of ONZH01006150.1, from coordinate 9,026 downwards.
TTACATTAATATACAATACACAATTAAGTCAAATACTGCCATAAAGTGGAATACACAGGAAAAAGAGAGCACACCCACCACCCTTCCAAGATGATGCAAGGAGGGAGGAGAGAAACCTATTTCCTGAACCATTGTTCTGTACACTTTTTTTTTTTTTAAAGCCCACTTCCATAAAAGACCGATTTTGAGTGCAAATGTGGGTGGTCGGTTCAAAGGCATGTGTATAGATTGTACTACATAATTTTTGATTTTATGACCATCACTATTTTTTAAAGGTGCTGCACCCCTCCAAAATAACAGTGGTCATTTAAAATTGTCAACCCCTTTTAAATGTAGAAAAGAACTTAATAAAAACTCATCAACAGTGATTCATCGATTGGTATACAGCTAATCCATTGGGGTTATATACAACATATCCTGGAATCTTCTGCAGGTATATAATGTAATCAGACGAGGGACATATAAAGAGTTGAAATGGACCGGTTGACACAACCAAACTACCTGGGATGATGACTTTGGTCATGTTGGAGGGCTTGTTCTAAAATGTCCCCTGATGGAACTTTTGCATAGTGCCATAAGTGCTCCTCTATTTGACAATGCATTTTGCACTTCCTTTCACTGAGCTGCCTTGCACAAATTATAGTTAAAAAAAAAAAAATTCAAGGGGATGTCTCATCGCTAGGATATGCCGTCCATTCTGGTAGGTGTGGGTCCCACCTCTGAGAAGTAGCAAAAATTGTCCAGTGAGTCATTTGACTTACCTAGGTATGAATCTCCAAAACAAGACCAACCTTATTATAATATGGGGCAGGTTGTGTGGCCATCCAGGAGTCCAAGGCTCCCGCCAGACACACGTCCACAGTGCCTGAAAACAGGATGTATATGCTTTGTGCAGTGAACCCTTGACCCAGTGGTACCTAGGACCCCCACTGATCAGTTGCTTGAACAGCCCCTGCAAGCTCACTAAGCATAGGCCGTACACTGTACAGAGGCTGTGCTTAGTGCTTGCCTAGACTATGTGACCGATGAACGTGATGTCACACGTCCAAGGCAAATCTGGGAGAAGACCACGACTCTACTGTGAGTGCCAGTGCCTTCTCAAACAGCTGATCAGTGGGAGTCCCGGGTTTCAGACCCCCAAGATAACATCAGAAAAAAATCTCAGAAAATCCCTTTAAGAACCTGCAGAAGGATCTGTACATGGCCAAACAAACTCTGCAGGTCTTCAATCCAGAGGAAAGAACAGTAAGGATGCCAAGGAGAAATTTGTCTAGAGTCTGTATAGTTAAAAATTGTTAGGTGCCTGAATTATTTATTTATTTGGTCTGGTTCTGTACTTAAAGGGGTTCTCCGAGAATTAAGAAAATGAAAATATGTAAATATTACTTTATTATAAATATATTCCCAAATATCTTTCATTAGTTATAATGGCTTGTTTTGTCTGGTAAGCAATGATTAGGAGAAACAAAAACACAAAACCTGTCCTAATCACACAGCAAGGACAAGTTACTTACTGTGGTAAAGAGCTGCCTCATCTTCCTCTCTGCTCTGCCTGTCAGGGATTATGATCCTTAAAGGGTTTCTGTCATCAGAATTTAGCCTACAAAACCGAGTGTCATTTGCAAATCGCAAATGACACCTGATGACAGAAAGCCTTCTTTTATAGAAATCTGTACAGTACTTTTTGTTAAAATTGCGTTTTTATAATATGCTAATTAGGCCCCCTAGGTGCAGTAGGCGTGAACCCTGCACCTAGGAGCGGCCATAATAACGCCCCTTACCCCTCCTCCCTTGGGTTGATTGACAGGGCCGGGCAGCCATCTCTTTCGTCTCCTGGCCCTGTACGGTCGCGAACTCCCGCGCCTGCGCATTGCGATAAGCAATCCGCGCATGCGCATTGATGAAGCCGGGACCCGGGCTTGTAGGCTAAATTCTGATGACAGAAACCCTTTAATACAGTTTAATATGATATTTAGCTGAATATTTAGTGGAATGGAGTTCATGAAGAGACATGAAGTACAGAGAGGACAGACTGTGGTAATGGAGACTGCCTACAAGTGCTGCTGCTCATTATCCACATCCCCCACCTCCTCTCTGTACTTCATGTCTCCTCATGAACTCCATTCCTACAGAAATTCAGCTGAAGATCTTCATCATCTGTATTCAGGGTCATAATCCCTGACAAGTAAAGCAGAGAGGAGGATGAGCCAGCTCTTTACCTCAGTCTTGTGAAGTAACTTGTCCTCCTGTGTGATTAGGACAGGTTTTGTGTGTACTTATAGGACGGTGGTCATTTTGTTTACCCTGAGGAATGCTCCCCAGACAAAATGAGCCGTTATAACTAATAAAAGGTATTTCGGAATATATTTAAAATGAAGTAATATTTAAGTGTTTTCATTTTCTTAATTCCTGGAGAAGCCCTTTAAAGAGTCTTATGATAAGGAGAACTAGTTGGAGGTCTGTAGTAGAAAGCATCTGGGGTCTGAATTTATAGGGTATGTTTCAGGATTTGCATTTTTACAGGGTCAGGTTGGGGTCTTGTCTGGAGTCTGCGTTCACCCAGGGGTTTTTGCTCTGGGTCTGTATTTAAGGGTCTGGTGGGGGGTGGAGGGGTCTAGTCAGGGTCTGTATTTATAGGGTTTGATTTGGGAGTGTGTATTTCTTTAGGTGATCTGTTCTGGGATATTTAATTTGTTTAAGGTGGATTGTAATAGTATTGGGAACTGAGGTCTTTATTGGTTTAGGGGGGTGTATTTATTCCTGGGTCTGTATTTTTTGGGGGGTTTGGTTTTTGGGTCTGAATATATTTGTGTTACTATAGGGGCTGCGGTCTGGGTCGGATGGAAAAGAAAATGAAACAGAATGACTAAAATCAGAGGAAATGTCACCTGTGAGTTACTGGATTTATAGAGAAGCTGTCACTTCTACTTCTGACTTATCTGTTATAATAAATAATTATATTTCACAAAAAGTCTCTGAGTAGCCCAGACCTAGTTGACACATGTATGTTAACATTCACCTACACCTACAGCATTGTATTCATAGTCATTATTAGTGGTCATTGCCATGGGGGTCTGCCTTAGTAAACCGTCACGAAGACGAATACTTCATTTCTATTACACTAATTTAAATTTAGAATTTTTGGGGTCAATCAACTTATAAAGAAAGGTCTAGCAGCTGGTAAGTAATATAAGAGTCATTATCACTCTGTGTTATCTGCATTAATGTGTGAAGCAGGAAGGTGCCTGTAATGGAAAAACTAATAAACCTTTACTATAGCAACCTCTAACAACAAAGCAATTACATCACACAGCCAAGTTTTGCAAATTCACTTTGATTTTATCCTAAGAAGATTAATGTCATTATCATTAGCTGGCCTATGGTCACAATAGAAGGAGCTACACCAAAAATCATTTAGAAAGTCTATAGTTATTTTTTTTTTTTAATCATGGATTCCTGATGAACGTACCTACCAAGTTTTGAGGAGGCATTAGGGAGACTCTGAAATGTGATGCATTTGAATGAAAAGTGATGCACACTGGGCTTGAAACTTTTTATATAGGGAGCACCTCTAACCTATGCCATTTGAAAAACAAGTGGTGCATATGACCTCATCAATAGACCTCAAAATTATAGTCCCTAAACTAGACTAATACAAATATCAGATCTTTATATATATACAAGCAGAAAGACCTGGCTTCACCCAGGTATATTTCATCTATTTCATTTAATATTTGTGTGTGTGTCGTTAAAAGATATCGAGTGACCGCTACAGTGCCCGCACCTTTAACATTGACCTCCACAGAAGCCTGCCCCTTAACCGTAACATCCACAGCGCCCTCCCCTTTAACTGTGACCTCAACAGCAGCTAGGGTGGCCACTGTCTTCACCCCAGAAAGCCGGACCTCACTGGCCATGCCCCCAAATATGAAGCCATGCCCCCGATCCCCATGAATCCACACCTCTAAACATGAGGCCACGCCCCCTGGCTCCATGAAGATACAAAGGAGAAGCTATCTGAGCATGAGCTACTGAACACTGTGCCGGACGGAGGACAGGGAGCCAGAAAACCGGACTGTCCAGCCTAAAACCCGACATCAGCCTGCCCCTGAGTGAGGTGGCCAGAGGTCCGGTTTTATGCTGGACAGTCCGGCTTTCACACTCTCTGTCCTCCGTCCGGTGCAGGGCCTGGATGGACACAGGGATGTCCTTTTGAACAGCTCACTCTCAGACAGAAGCACTGCAGTCTGAGCATGAGATGCAGGGAGAAAGTCACTCTCCCTCCCACCTCTGCAGCTGACAGAAGTTCATTTTTACCTTCATTTTATCAATCCCCGTCAGCTGCGGAGTGGAAGGGGGGGTGGCCTGACCAAGTCATAGCGTGACTTAGCGGGACCTAGGGGTGGGGCTTTTAAGTCCTTCTTTTGAGGATGGCCTGAATTATAGGTCGATGCCATGGTAATTTATAAGGAAACACAGTGGGTAGCAGTGGAATAAAACATCTTTTATTACTACTGAACGGTTAATATGTGAAATTTACATTATATTATTATATTAGGTAATGATTGATGATGAGTTAATCTAAAAGGGTATATTTGATCTATTCTATTTAATGTTTGTGTGTGTGTCGTTAAAAGATATCGAGAGTGACATCTACAGTGCACAGCAGCTTGCCCCTTAACAGTAACATCCACAGCACCCTTCCCTTTAACTGTGACCTCCACAGCAGCTAGAGTGGCCACTGTCTTCACCCCAGAAAGCCTCACCGGCCATGCCACCAAATGTGAAGCCACGCCTCCGGTCCCTGTGAAGCCACACCTCTAAACATGAGGCCACGCCCCCTGCCTCAGTAAAGAGACACAGAGGAGAAGCTGTCACTGAAAGGGTGGACATCCCTGGTTCTGTCCAGGCATTGCACCGGACGGAGGACAGGGAGCTAGAAAACCGGACTGTCCAGCCTAAAACCGCACGTCTGGCCACCCTAACATCAGTCTGCCCCTAGGGTGGCCAGTGGTCCGGTTTTAGGCTGGACAGTATGGCTTTCAGACTCCCTGTCCTCCGTCATGCACAGGGCCTGGATGGACACAGGGATGTCTTTTGAACAGCTCACTCTCAGACAGCAGCACTGTGCAGTCTGAGAATGAGCTCCAGGTAGAAAGTCACCCTCCCTCCCACCCCTGCAGCTGACAGAAGTTGATTTTTACCTTAATTTTTTTAATCCCCGTCGGCTGTGGAGTGGAAGGGGGCGTGGCCTGACCGAGTCTGGGGAGTGGCTTAGTGCGACCTGGGGATGGGGCTTTTAAGTCCTTCTTTTGAGGGTGGCCTGAATTACAGGTCGATGCCATGGTAATTTATGAGGAAACACAGTGGGTAGTAGTGGTAGAAAACATCTTTTATTACTACTGAACAGTAAATATGTGACATTAACATTATATTAGGTAATGATTGATGATGAATCAGTCTTAGTAGTTAGTAGTTATGGTAACCAGAATACCCCTTTAACAGTGTCATCCACAGCGCTCTGTCCCTTTAAAGCTGACCTACAGCAGGGAAGGAAAATGGCTGGGTTGTTATGGAAACCTGGTGTGAAACTCTGTGTGTGGAGACTAACTACCTGCAAGCTTCTATTGGCTGATCAGGGTCATGTGACCAGGCTTTTATTGGCTAATGCATTTTTTGGGAATATCTCAGGAATGGTATGTCCTGGAGAGCTGAGACCCGTTCTGAAACCTTCCCGGACACCTGATGCACCTGTGTGCCAAATTTCGTGATTGTAGCTGCGACGGTGCAGATTCCTTTAGCGGACATACACACATATATGTATATATATATATATATATATATATATATATATACATACATACACTGCCGAGCAAAAGGGTAACAATGTTTTGAACTTTTGACTTTCAGGCTTCATAGTGAAACCACCTGCCAGTGTGAATGAAGGATCACATGTGTGCAAGACTAAATTGTTGGAGAGTCCAGAAGGAAGAACCATGATAAAGTTATTGGCTACTCATTCAGGGCCTCTTTAATCATTAATTCCTGACTTCCACCAACCCTACCCCCTTTGTCCTAAGAAATAACACACAAAGTCAAGAATCAGATTAAATCGGCCACAGCAGCCGCTTTATTAAATAAATACATAACATAAATAACAATAAATTAACAATAACTTAACCCTGCCGAGGGAGGTCCTAGAAGCCCCGAACATACCATCATTGAACTAACCAACCTGGCACTTCCATCTTGCCTCCAGCCGCGGAACACCAGCTCGGAGACACCAACTGATGGACGCCTCTCCAATCCACCAACTGCCCACCTATGGGAGTCCAGCCCCACCATTGAGGCCCTCCCATGTTCCAGTACCGTTCCATAATACCAGCGTCCAGGACCTCCCCCCGCCACATACGCGCAGCTTGAACACCCTACCTTCAAGCTTGCGCGTTCCTCCACAACCTTAAAGCCCTCTCAATCCCACTCTGAAGACCCAAAGACCACATGTCAATCCCAACAGCGTTGAGATGCACCCCATCCGATCTCCAAAAACCTCCTGTCCCTGCCTCCAACTCACTGTGCCGCACTACCACAAATCCATTCCGAGCCACAAACTTCCCGACAGCTCGATTCAGCTTAATCCTTGCCTTATTGATACGCTCTACCGAACGAGCCTCCCGCCATGACTTACGCGGCACTATATCGGACCACACCGTGATCATGCCCGGGAATAATGACCATAACCGCAGAAAATCAAATTTAATATCTTTTATTAATTCCCTAACCGCCCTAACTCCCAAGTCGTTCCCCCCCACGTGCAGGACCAGTATATCTGGGGGACGATCCAACCTGGCAAAACGATGAACTTCCCTGAGCACACTACCCCACAACATACCTCTAGTCCCTAGCCACCGTATAACCGCGTCTTCCCGTTCAAAACCTAACTGACGCCCGTTTGGCCGCACATCCGCCCATAATGCTCCCCAAAACACGAAGGAATGTCCGAGAATCCAGACTAGAGCCGAAGAACCTCCTAAAAACATAACAATAAAAACAAAAAGCAACAAGGTTAATACCCTAAATTAACAATCTCACAACTTTCCCAAACGCACATAAGATCGAAACCGCACCGATTCCCACCTACCAATTTTTTTGATTATCTCCTCACTTAACCCCAATCTAGCAGCCTCCGTCACTGCCCCTATTCGGAACGAGTGACCCGTATAATCTCGTGGATCCAAACCCAAACCCCGTATGCATTTCTTAAAAACCCCCACAAACTGAAACCTCGACAAAAACGACCCGTCTGCATGCCGCAAAAGGGGGGCGCTCCCTGGGTGAACATCCGCCCTATAACTCCGCAAACACCTAACAGGGCACAATGAGCATTCCGGAATTGCAAAAAGACTGATGCATCTCCCTTTACCGTCCGCATCCGTTTTCGATCTCCGAACCCGAATCACGACCCTGTCCCCATAGTCGTCCACATCCTCTTCATAAACGCCCCCTTCGCGTACTACACTCCTGCACACCAGCTCCCCCAACCGAAACGCCCCAAAGAATGCTAAAGAAAAGGCCAACTTGAACAGCCGAACCTCACCCACAGATCGACAAACCAACTCCACCTGTCCCCCTATCTGCACCAACAATGCAAATGACACCGGTCGTCTCCTATCCTCTGCCCGCTTCTGGCGCCGCAACCCTTTTAAAATCTGCCTAACCAAAAACATCTTCGTCACGTCTCTCATACCCCTGACTTTAAAACCAAACGCCAAACCTGCCATGAAACTATTTATCTGTGAAACCGACCACCCTCGTTCTTTCACATCTCCTAAAAATAACAACAACGGGATCTCCCCCTCATCCACCACCACCCCCAATTCCCCACACCATTGTTCCCACCTACACCATGCCTTACCGTACGCACGCCATGTACCCTCGCTCATGGACTCACGCAGCAGCTCCTCTACAGTACCTCCAAGAGCTCCCACAAGGACTCCGGACACATCAAACCTTCCGCCTCCGCCTCTGGCGCCAATTGTCGAAACCGCTCCCACTGCAAACGAGAAAGAGCGTCCGCAAGGCAATTAGACACCCCTGGCACATGCACCGCTACAATCCACGCATTAAGCGACAAACATAACAAAACCAAATGCTGCAATAACCGAACAACCGGAGGCGACGATGCCGTCAAACCATTAATCGCCTGCACCACCCCAAGTTATCGCAATGAAAACGTATTTTCTTATCCCTGAACCTGTCACCCCACAAGACCACAGCTAAAACTATGGGAAACAATTCCAGTAACACCAAATTGCGCACCCAACCCCTGGAAACCCAAGAGTCCGGCCAGCACCCTGCACTCCACTGACCATGACAATAAACACCAAAACCCACTCCCCCTGCTGCATCCGAAAATAATTCAAAGTCAAAATTGTCCATGGCCTCACCCATCACCAGTGCCCTACCATTAAAATCCCTCAAAAACCCTGCCCAAACCGCTAAGTCCCTTTTAGTTCCTTACCCAATCTAATGAAATGATGAGGGGAAGCCACCCCAGCCGTCGCCAACCGCCGACAGAAAATACGCCCCATGGGTATTATTCTGCAAGCGAAGCTCAGTTTACCCAAAAGTGACTGCAAATCTCTCAAGCGAATCTTCGCGGCCCTTCAGGCCCTGTCAATAGCCTCCCTTAAATCCACAACTTTTTCTACTGGGAGACGACATTCCATCTGAACTGTATCTATCACAATCCCCAAAAAACTTAAAACCGTCGAAGGGCCCCTCCGTCTTATCTCTCGCCCAACGGAACCCCAAACCACTCAAACATAGACTGAACCGTCAATAGCAACAATGAACAAACCCGAGAATCCGCCGACCCAAAACATAAAAAATCGTCCAAATAGTGAATAATGGACGAACACCCTGACACATCCTTCACCACCCACTCCAAAAAAGTGCTGAAAGCCTCAAAATATGCGCATGACAACGAACAACCCATTGGCAAACATCTGTCTACATAATACCCC